>JAVGWX010000004.1:24133067-24623067 GCA_036924085.1 Ariolimax columbianus | reverse complement strand
ACAAGAGTGTCTGTTGGATTTTATATTTCTTGGAAGTGCTGTTTCCATCGCTATTGCCGTGCGTGGTCGTTGAATATATTCGGGATCTATTGTTGGCATTAACTGATAACCTAGGATTGAGACTCATCTTTTAACCGCACTGCCTTGACACTTTTATTTTAAAATCTCATCTTTTGCAAAATAATGTTACTAGTTTTCCATGCTTCTCTATGACTCTCCTTAAGTGATTTGGATCGGTTGATGTTTCAACAGGCTGTTTGAAAGATAATATATTATATTCTTCTTGTGTCTTAGACGTTGGCCATGTTATATTTGGGGGGCGTAGGGGGGGGGGGGGGGGGGGTTGGTAGTTATTGATTAGTAAATTTCAGATTCCAAAAATGTTTGTTTTGGGCATTTGCTTGTCTACGTGTATAGTTTCGCCTTTATTATTTTGTGCAATTCAAAGCTCGTTATGTCTTTAGATTCTCCATTGAGTGTCTCAAAAAAGATGTCCTTTAGTGACACATTTCTTGTTTAAAAGCATACTCTTAGAAACTATCCAAATCCGCCTCTACTCTGCGTTGTTTACTTGAAAATTCACTGCTCCTTGAGATGCGTATTATTGATGTTGCTGGATGATTTTCATATATTTAATAGATTTCCCTCAAGCTATCTGCATGATAACGTGTTGTGGAGAGAAATACTGAAGTGATTGCCCTACACGAACAGTGACAATAACATGAACTAACATTTATTTTTTTTAAATTCTCTGAATAAACAAATAGTAATTAATCTCACCATTTCTGTGTGCGGGTATCAATGATCAGTTGACGAATCAATCCATAACACAATGCAATGAATCACTAGTCCATTGTGCGACTTGCCAATTAGCGCGAATAATGAGTCGAAGATCTCACCTGGTTTACCTGGCCATTTAATAGTGTTGGCATAGAATTGCCAAAGTGCGGGTATCAATGATCAATCAAAGGAACGGATAAATTAGACTAGCAAGTTTTTTTCAGAATACAAACAGCTACAAGAACAAGAGGGCATCGCTACAAATTAATTAAATAAAGGTCCAGTATAGATATTTTGAAATATTTGTTTAGTCAGAGAGTGGTGAATGCTTGGAATGCATGACCACAGGAAGTAGTAGAGGCAGGGACAATTAATGCAATTTAAAATAGATTGGATGCACATAGCTTTTAGAATAAGAAAATGTAAATGAAATTGGTTGTTTACATACTCTGCATAGTCTTCTAAACCAGTACAAACTTTAAGTTATACATTTACAGTGGGGGGTGGGGGGGGGGGGGGGTGAGGAAATAGATCAGGCCACGCATTTTGAATATCAGGGCTCTAGAACTGACAAAAATGGGGACTGCTCGAAAGAAATCACAAGAAGACTATCCATGGCATTGCAGAGACTAAACAGCCTGAAGAAATTATGGTAGGGCACTAACAAAACGACAAAAGTGAAAGTCTTGAAAATCTGTGTTTTTCCATATGGCTGCGAAAAATGGACAATTACAAAAACTTCTAGACAAAGAATCGAATCATTCCAGTCAAAATGTTACAAAAAGATCCTAAGAATACCATGGAAAGAGAAAAAGACAAAAATAGACATTTTGCAACAGTTGAACATAAAGGAGAACAGGTTTATCAATTCCATTTTGGCCAGAAATTGATATACTTTGGTCACATGACGAGCCACAACGGTCTTGAGAGAATAGTAGTGGAAGGTATGGTGCCAGGTAAAAGACGCAGGTGTTGTTGTTGTTGTTGTTGTTGCTGTTGTTGTTGATGTTAAATGCCCACAATGAGTAGATGTACTCTTGTGTGCGCCTTAAAAAGGACATTAAGTGGAGGGTAGTCGTAGGTCTATTAACATGCCGAGCGTGCTGATGAAGATAAACAGGAGTTCTCCAGGCGGTTGTGCTATGCTTGGATTCATCTGCGTGTCGCTTACTACGACGGGGATCACGTCGAACCTCACCTTGCTAGCCAGACTGTTGTCCTCGACAACAGCCCGATTCAAGGACGACCAACGAGATGATCAGGTGAGGGTCTTGGCCAGTATATTTCTTCTGACCCTGGCTAACATTGTCTGATCAGTGTGTTTTGCCTAACCAGAAGTTAGCTTCATCGACCCTAGAGGAATGGGTAGATCAAGAAGAAGCCGATAGCACCAAGATATTCTTGAATGTCTGGGTATGACTGTGGCGGAGGCTGGAGTTTTGACAACGGAAAGAGTTTCTTTCAGACAGACTGTGATGGGAGCGAGGTTCTATAAAGAACATGCTACATGATGAGGATGATGATGAGGATATATATATATATATATATATACATATATATATATATATATATATATATATATATATATATATATATATATATATATATATATATATATATATATATATATATACTATACAAAGAGTGTTCAAATGAAACCAGACCCTAACTGCTTCAAGTAAATATACATACAATGCGAATGACGACGTCACTTATGATGTAAACAGCACATACCAACCGTAACGTTTGCAAAATTCCATTATCCTCCGACTCATAGCTTCTTCAGCAGACCGTTTAAAACATGGCGATGTGATTCGGTTTCTAACAGCTGAAGGATGTCTACCAGTTAACATTCATCGCAGGATGCAGGCAGTGTATGGTGACACAAGTGTATCGAAAACAACAGTGAAAAACTAAACAACGATGTTTAAAGAAGGACGTGAGTTAACGAAAGATCTTCCGAGACCAGGTCAGGAGCATATTGTTACGTCAGAAGATGTCATCGCCAAAATTGATGTAACAATTCAAGTGGACCGTCGCCGGAACTTATGTTCGCCACACGTATGTCACCATATTTGCATATATATATACACTTTGGACAATGATGGAAGTGAATGCGATACGAGGTCAGTTACTTGACAATGTGAAAACGATTGAAATGTGAAATCCCAGAAGCTTGTGCTTTCACAACGTGTATATAACCCACATTAATTGAGTACGGAAAGTGGGAAGTGGACATGTGTATTTTATAAAAGCATTAGAAGCAATCATGTTGTTTTTTTTCACGTTATAATCACCAATTTCAGCGGACACAGCGAGAGATACGACTGTCCACACGGCTGAACAAAGAGAGTGGTCTTCATCACTTGTGATGGACAACTATTATAATCACCAATAATTATGGACGCATGCGTATTGCCAGCTGTGCCAAACATTTTTCAATAAACCGACTTTGTCTGTTTTCTAAGTTCTGTGCATTAATTCTTACGGGGCCGAGAACAACGGTAGGCGCAGAATGAAATTGTTCAGATAAAATTCCAAGTTAAGATAAGCTATAAACGCAACAGTATGAAGAATGGTAGACTAAATGATCTGGCTTTAATGGTAACAGAAAAAGGACTACTTAATTTTCGGCGATCCAGGAGAAATTGTTATTATTTAGTCATTGATGAATTTGGAAAGAAGGTGAAGAGTCTAGATTGTTACCTACAATCAGAGAAATGTTTTGAAAAATGTATTTAATTAATTGGAAAATATTTATTCTGGTATTACAGTCTTAATCCACATAACATTTACATTAATTATATATATATAAAATGACACGTGAGCTCCATTGCGGTACATATGTTCAACAAAAACTGGGCCAAGTCCTCCTGACTTCTGCCATCCCATCTACTTCAGACAATCTTTCATATGCTTTTTGTATGCTTGTCGCAACTTCTGTTTTCCAAATGTGTTTTGCTCTAGCTCTACGACCCTGGGGATTCCAGAACAGAGACGGTCTTGTAATGCTATCAGTCGGTCTTCTTAATGTGTGTTTGTCAATTTGTGAGTGGGTATATATATATATATATATATATATATATATATATATATATATATATATATATATATATATATATATATATAAAGAAAGAGATATACATATATATATATATATATAAAGGTGTAGAGAGGGAAAGATATAGAATGATACAGAATGAGAGAGAGAGAGAGAGAAATAGGAAGTGTTAGAGAAGGAAAGAGGAAATATATGTGTATGTGAGTGTGTATATATATATATATAAATTTATATAACTGCACATAAAGAGAAAAAAGATAGACAATCAGGAGAGGTGGTAGGAAAATATTCTGTCGAGTGAGTCCTCATAGATATGGCGCTTCAAAACGTGTTGTCCCTACAGATATAACGTTGGATGAAACAATCTACAATGGTCTTCTTATCTTGAAGCATCACAACCAGGTCCAGATCTGATCCATGACATTCACGTCCGATATTTCCCCAGGTCTAAACTGATATCATCCTAATTTCTGTTTATCGCTCCGGTCCATTCTCGGTCTTCTCCCTTGCTCCCCTTTTACTGTCTCCACTCTCCGTCTCCAGGGAGATGCGAACGAATCAACAAAATCATCGAGGCTCGAAAACCGGACAAATTGAATGCCCGTCTGCTATTTCCCTCGCGTATAAGCCACAAGACGAAGCTGCCTAACGAAGTCAGCGAGTCTGAAATGGAATGGAAGTCTGAAGATTGCCATGAGATGCTTGCGATTTCCAGCTACATCGCCAAGGTATTACAAAAACTTACAATGATTGGACATGGAGATTTTTGTCCAATGATCCTGCACGGCTATTATGGAAAACTACATTCACTTATACCTTTGTGAATCCCCTGAACTTTATTGGGGAAGACAGAATAAGTACACTGCACTCATGCATGTTAGATACGGTGCGAAAGTAGGGTCGTACGTCGCATTTGTACGATCACAGTGTAGAACACATTGCTGCACGTACTAGCACTGTAAGTGCACACAAAGTGCTTTACGGGTGTGAAACATGGACTATCACGGATACATTAAAAAATAGAATCGAATCATCCGAACTAAATTGATTCAGGAACATGTTCAGAATATCACGGACAGCTGACAAGAAAAACATATGTCTTCAATTAGCTAGTTATGTTACAAAATTTGGCCCATAAACAGAATTATGTCTAAAATATTTTGACCACATCAAAAGTCACAATGGTTTAGAAAAAACAAAACGGTACTAAAGGGTATGATACCCGGAAAACAAGACAGAGACAGATAAAAGAGGTGATGGATACAGGACATTAAACATGGTCTCTCACAGCAGACCAGTATGCAGCCTGCCGAGAGCATGGCACAAAGCACAAATTCCGTAGCACCAGCGATGAACCCATGGATCTCCAGAGATGAACCCAGTGATCTCCAGCGATGAACCCAGAGATCACAGGAATAAACTGCCATCATCAACAAACCGCCGCAGCTCGAATGCACACCCCGAACGTCTGAACACGAAGCAAACAGCTTTGTCACTTCGTCACGTAGACCTTCTCAGCTTGATCACTTCGTCACGTAGATCCTCTCAGCGTGATCACTTCGTCACGTAGACCCTCTCAGCTTGATCACTTTGTCACGTAGACCCTCTCAGCTTGATCACTTCGCCACGTAGACCCTCTCAGCTTGATTACTTCATCACGTAGACCCTCTCAGCTTGATCACTTCGTCACGTAGACCCTCTCAGGGGCAGGTGATGCAGACTGATCAAGACTCCTCACGTCAACGTTCGTCCTCTTGAAAACAGGATGTCTCTTCAGTCTGGCAAATGAGGTGGGATTGATACTGTAATCCTAATTGTGGTAAGCTTATAGTCTTGAGTTGCACTACAGCCATGAGCATCCCTGTCTTCTATTCTAAGTACATCTCGGCATGTTAGAAGAGCAATTGTGAAACGCTACCAAAAAGACGTCGCAAACTGTAATCTCTGCACTTTCAGGCAACACCATCATGTGTCTCTTCTTGGTAAAGCATTCAGGCCCATTGGTTTGCTAGATTTGCGTAGCTGTCGTCAGGGCAAAGGCAAGTTTTTCTCCTAGTCAAGGCAGCTACGTCACAGCATTTTCTTCAATTCCGCAACTCTTGGTGGAATCTTCCTTCGCATTTCATGTGCTGGATAGTTCATGTGCTGGATAGTTCATGTGCTGGATAGTTCATGTACTGGATAGTTCATGTGCTGGATAGTTCATGTGCTGGGTAGTTCATGTGATGGGTATTTCATGTGCTGGATAGTTCATGTGCTGGATAGTTCATGTGCTGGATAGTTCATGTGCTGGATAGTTCATGTGGTGGATAGTTCATGTGCTGGATAGTTCATGTGCTGGATAGTTCATGTGCTGGATAGTTCATGTGCTGGGTAGTTCATGTGCTGGGTAGTTCATGTGCTGGATAGTTCATGTGCTGGATAGTTAATGTGCTGGATAGTTCATGTGCTGGATAGTTCATGTGCTGGATAGTTCTGAAGGATTATATTCGTCATGAGTCTGTATGCCAAACCCATATAGGCATTTATGTGTGTGAGATAGCTGGAGGACATAGAAATGACTTAGTAATCTGCAGTGGCTTGTTCTTGGACGAAAGGGGATGACTTGTGTAGGTCTATAAAATTGCTGGATTGTACTCGATCTGCTGTCCTTATTCATTTTGTTACGTGAATTAAGATTTATGCTTCCTGCGTAACTTTTTAGTCTATCGGTAGAGCGATATGTAACTGTTGCTTCTTTGTTTTTCTCTAACTCCCAACTAGGGTTCCGCTCATCAGCTGACATTCCATGTGATTCCACAGTTGGAAGTTCATCATTTCTGGGGGAGGGATTGCGGGGGAGGGGAGGGGGCATGCAGATGACTGAGGTTCGAGATTATACAGCAGTCATATAAATTGGATAACAGATCGTTCCATAGATTGGACAAATGCCCACAAAATGACTAATGAAAGGTTAACAACAATAGACATCAAAAGCGACAATACAAGAAATAGAAAAATATATAACGAAATAAGCACAACATATTCGATAAAAATGCAATATAGTTATGGAGAGCTGATTCAACAAACATTATATGATTTTAGAGCAACACCATCAACAGAATTTCAATTATCTATATAATAATGTTTTAGTATTTTCAATAATGCAAGCATAAACATTTTAGAGAGGAAAATGAGTGGAAATAGGAAGTAATATCCAAAGAAAGAGATGGCATTTTGGCCAGATGGTTAGAATATATTAATGAACTATGTAACGATGTAAGAAGCTAAGAGTTTATCATACCTCATAAAATAGAGGAACCAGCAAATCATTAAATCAGAACTAGAAAGAGTTTGAGAACAATTTTGAAAATAACGCAAAACTCTTGGTCTAGACAACATCACGTATGAAATTATTGCAGGAAGACTGTAACAAACCTTATACACGAAATGTATGAGACAGGGGAAATCCGTTCAGATATGATAACGTCAAGTCTTTTAGCGCTACCAAATAAACGCAGGGCGATATAGTGTGAATAGCATAGGACAATCAATTATGCGAGCCATATCACTAAAGTTATTATTAGAATATTCATGCTTAGAACAGGCGAGACAATAAATCAGAATTACCAGAAGAGCTAGGTGGATTCGTTGTAGAAATTGGACGAATAACACAATTCATGTATATTTATTTAGAGAAAGGCCTCTTGAGATGGAAACATAACTCTATCTTTGTTTCATCATCCGCGCAATGACTTTCGAAATAGTTCTACGAGGATATATATTAAATAAACACTTATTTATCATGAATGGAAAAGACATATGATTCATGTGTAATATGTACCGACTACACAAGAATTAGTTAGTTTGCAAAACTGAAATTAGCATACCAAATAATATTAAAATAGAATTAAGACAGTGATTTGTTCTTTCATCAGACCGTCTTAAAATATACAATAAAACAATCACGACAAGTCTGAAATAGCGATCCGAGGGCAAGAAGAAGAGAATGTAGAAGTGACATCAATAATGAAAGAAGGTCATCTAATAAACAATCTACTTTAAGCCACGTAGATGGCAGGGCGTTTAGAGCTAACATTGACATAAACTGATTGACGCAAACATTGCTGAAAATAGACTTAAGTCCAAATATCTCCGGAACAGTAACAATAGTCGTAACAAAATAACGCAGATCAAATGCCCTATTATGGTAGTGCGACAAATTTTAAAACAAACACCAAAATTTAGATACCTTGGAACCATCATTCCAGAAAACGGAAGATATCACCGAAATAAAGAACAAAAGGACACTAGATTTAGCTAACTTTTAGAAAATAAGATAGACATACTAACAAACCAGACAATGATAATATAAGAGAGAAAGAGAGAGAGAGAGAATGAGAGAGAGAGAGAGAGAGAGAGAGAGAGAGATTCCATGGTGTTATGTAGAGTCCATATTACTATTTGCGAGTCCTTGAGTGTGAGTAAACAGAGAATGCATGTCCGCTACAGAAATGTGGTTCCTCTGAGGAATAATACGCGTACCGTATACAGATAAGATTTTGTATAAAGATATATTGCAAGAAAGCTATGTTACCACAGCGCAGTTAACGGCCTATTTTTGATAGATTCTCAGGAAGGAAGGTCTGAAAAACCGTGTGATAACGGGAAAGATGAAGGACAAGAAATGTCAAGGAAGACAGAGATTACGTATTTGGTATTTGACAGCACAGAGCATCTAGAAGTGTTGATATACTCAAAGGATAGGTAGTTGTGGAAGCAACTGCTTGTAAACGTCACTTCGCATGACTATTGATGACTATGTTGCATTTGTCAATATTATAAGATTGCTCTCAAACATATGTCTAGTGTTCCAGCAGGAAGCACACCACAAAACAATATATTACTCATAACACCTAGGGGCTTTATCCTCTCTGTTGTGCTCTAGTAGGAGCATGGAACTACAACTGCAGTTAGTCTTATATCTGGAAATCTATTATATAAACAAGTATGCGCTTTTTCAGTGTTGATCTATGTAGAGTTTTGTATGACATTATAAGGTTGTCAGCTTTGTTAACAAACATTAGCAGTCGCATTTAACGACATGTATTCGAATGCACTTATCATATCCTTTCCTTTCCAATGGGGAAGTCCAGGACACACACACGGGATAGGATATATGTTTCCCGTATACCAACTCTTTATCGAACTTTGTTCTGGAGAATTATTCATTGACAGTATGTGCCTATATAGAGATATGCATTGCTTGTACTAAGCAAACTGTATCACAAAACGTCTTTCCTGTTTGTTTGTTTTCCCTGTATTAATTTCTCTTGTCTTTTCGTTTTTCATGTATTAATTTCTTTTGATCTATGCTTTTTCATGTATTTATTTTTTTCTATCTTTGTTTTTGATGTATTATTTCTCTTTACTGTTCGTTTTTCACGAATTAAATTATTTTTGAATGTATATTTTTCATTTATTTTCTTTTGTATGTATGCTTTTTCGTGTGTTAATTTTTTTCTATCTATATTTGTTAATGCATTAATTTCTTTTGACTTTGTTTTTCCTGTATTAATTTCTTATTAATGAATGTTCCTCCTGTATTAATTTCTTTCTCTCTATGTTTCTTCTGTTTCATCCTTGTCCGGCCACTACCTTTGTACTCGTGTTTATCTCTTCTATATCATTCTAAAAACTACACCGCCAAGGTAGATACAATTTTAAAGGAGGATGATTTGAACGAAGAGAAACTGTAAATAACTAGAGAAGAATTTGAAACAGATCTTCACTACATCTGCTAAAAAAAAGCACCAGAGATAGGTGATATAACCATTGAGCACATCAAATAAGCACGTAAAGTCCTACAAGAATTACATCTCCAACTTGTGAACAATATTTACCAAGATAAAATATGGCCTACAGATCACACATCAGTAATCATCTCAATACCAAAAAAGTCGAATCTAATTGATTGTAACCAATTTCGTACGACCAGCATAATATCCCATGCTTCGAAAATTGTTTTGAATATAATTAAGAGAAGAACTGATAAAATCGATGCAGAATTAAAACTAGTTTGAGCTCTATACGGATAGATACACTAGAAATGCAGTGGGGATTCTGAGGTTTCTTGCAGAAAGAATGATAGACCAGGGAAGATATCGTTTTATCTACTTTATTAACTATAAAAGGCATTTGACATGGTGTTGGGGAATAAAATTTGCCCCATTTTAGAAGAGCTTCGGTTGAAAAGAGCTACTATTAAACTGATACTGAACTTGTATGAAAACCAAACAGTAAATATAGCATTTACAGAGCGAAAAACAAACCTAGTTGTAATCAAGAATGGAGTGAGACAGGGATGCATATTATCTGCAAGCCTATTTCATCTCTTTCGGAGGTGATGATGGCAAAAGCCACCATAAATTGCAATACAGGGGTCAAGGTAAATGGAGAAGGAATAAATGCCATCAAGTTTGTGGATGTTCAAGCCATCATAGAAGGAACGTAGAAATCATTTCAACTACTCACTAGAATCAACGACACAGACAAGACATTTGGTATAAGGATAAATGCGAAAAAAAAAGCGATGATAATAGCCAAACAAACAAAAATACGAAATATCATCATCGAGGGACGAGGGACAGATTATTGAACAAGTGCACAGGTTTTTTTTATTCCGGGCAAATTATTAGAGAGGATGCTCGCTGTCAGGTGGAATTAAGAACGGATCGCAGTAGCAACAAAAGGCATTTCATGAAAAACAAAAACTTCTAACAACAAATAATATCAGTATTGAGCTTCGGAATAGAATAATCACTGCATATATTTGGCTGTCACATTGTAGGAATCTTCTTCTTCTTCTTCTGCGTACACAGTCAGACAGTAACCATTATTTTTTCGAAAAAAGCGGCGGTCATCCTGAGGCTCTCGCCACTGCCATAGAGCTTGTCTTGCAGTTCCACTGGTAATGGCCACATCTGCTCTCTCTGATACTCGTATGTCGGGCAGTTCTGCAGCAGATGTTCAGCGGTCATTTTACCAGTACCGCACGGGCATTCGTCGGTACACCCTATCTTCAATTTGTTGAATAGGTGGTACCTCAGTCTGTTGTGGCCAGTGCGAAGTCTGAAGACAACGACCTGCTCTCTTCGGTTCAACTGGTAATAGGCATCGTTTTTGGTGTAACCAGTATGTTCGGTTTCCCATTTGGTCATGTATCTGGCTTTGATAAGCCGTTTTGACTCTTCGTACGTCATACTGGTATCTGTTTGTGGTGGTCTTGCACCTTCTTTTGCCAGTCTGTCTGCCTCCTCGTTGCCTTGGATGTTGCAGTGTGACGGAACCCACTGTACCACTACCCTTTTTGGTGCGGACTGCTGGCACAGTTTGCAGAGTGCTGCTCTTAAGTCATTAAGCTCAGTGTTTTTCTGGCTTTTTAGCGCTGTGACTACGGCGAGAGCATCTGTCAGCAGGACTATATGGCTCTCATTTTCACTGTGTGTCACCATTTCTTCCACTGCCGCCCTCAGTGCCTCTGCCTCCGCTCTGAAATTGCTTGTGTACTTACCAGTAGCGAATGACAGTGTTATTTTTCTGCCATTTGGTAGGTTCAGGAATGCTCCTGCCTCTCCGTTCTGTGTAGTGTTTGTTACAGAACCGTCGGTGTATGCATGGGTCCAGTCCATGCTTGGGTAGCTTTTCGTTATGAAGCTTAGGGTAGTATCTTTCCTTTCTTTTTCAGTCTGCCAGTTTTTGTTTGCAATACCTGGTATATTTTCTACCACCTCTGGAAATATATCCTGCCTCCAGGTAGGTTTTCGTACAGTAGTGATGGGTTTTGGTGTTGTTAGTGCGTTTATGGGATCTTCGTGCATCTTTGCTTTGGCTATTTCTGCAAAGTTTCTCCGCTTTAGTTTCCCATTTCCCAAATTGTTTAGTCTCTGGTGCATTGGATGGTCGGTCAGTCTTCGGAGTTTCTCTGACTGCAGCTGGGCTCTGCAGTCTCTTCTATCGGTCATGGATTGCAGTTTTGTAATCTTTTCAAGTTCTACAATTGGCGTTGACTTCATGCCACCTGTTATAATTCTCATGGCTTGGTTTTGAAGTTTGTTAACTTTATCGAAGTTCGCCTTCGCTGCTGTTGTCCATGCCGCAATGCCATACTCGAGAACTGGTCTCACTCTTCCAGTATACAGTTTCTTTAGTATGCCTTCGTCTGCTCCCCAGCTTGTGCCAGCAAGTTTTTTCATGATTGCCATTCTTTCTCTGGCTTTCATTCGGTTTCTCTCAATCTGACTTTTCCATGTCATGCGCCGATCAAATGTGACTCCCAGATAGGTTAGGTTGTCGTTTGGCTGCAGGGTTTTGCCATTGAGACTTAATTTGGTACTTTAGGGTTTTAATGATAGCGAGAATATTGTGCATGTGGTTTTCTCCTCGTTTATTTTAACCAGCCATGAGTTCGCCCACTCTTCCAGCGATGTTAGGGCCGTCTGCATCCGATTTCTTGCTATGGTGAGATTCTTTTCAGAGGTCCACATAGCCAGATCGTCTGCAAACATTGAGCTATGGACTCTTCTTGGTATATTCTCTGTAATATCGTTTATATATACCAGGAAGAGTGTGGGTGACAATACTCCCCCTTGGGGTACTCCCTGCTCGAGTGTCACCTTTTTGCTCATCTGCCCTTGTACTTTGTTTGAGGTAGTGGTTGATCCACTTGTACATCTTCCCACAGACATCACTTCTTCTTAGCTTGACTCTAAGTCCATCTTTCCAGACTTTGTCAAATGCCTTTTCCAGATCCACCCAAACAGCTACTGTGTGTTTCTGTGCCTGGTAGGCATCTTCTATCTCCTGGGCTATGAGGATGACCTGGTCCTCAGTGGATCCGTGCTGTCTAAAGCCGGCTTGCTGTGGAATTAGTATTCGTTTTTCTTCCAGATGCCACATCAGTCTGGTGTTTATCATCCGTTCCATCAGCTTGCCGACACAGCTCAGTAGGCTTATGGGCCTGTATCCATTTGGATCTGTTTTGTCCTTTCCTGTTTTTGGTACTGGTACCAGTATTGCATCTTTCCATGCCTGTGGTACAATTCCCCTTTTCCAGCTTTGGTTCAGGACCGATAGCAGTTTCCTCTTCGCTGTTTGGCCCAGCCCCATCAGCATTTCGTTTGTTATCCCGTCTTTTCCGGGAGATTTCCTTTTCTTTAGTGTTCTCATAGCCTCTTCCATTTCGCGCATTGTTAGTTTGGCCATCATGTGCTCTTCAGGAGCCGTATTCATGTTTTCGTGTCCCTTTAGCTCTTCGCTAATGTCTGTATGCTTATCTGCAGGGACCTCGATGTGGTTTGCTCTGGCATAGTGATCGACAAAGGCGTTTGCGGCTTTCTTACCTGTGATCAAGTTCTCGCCCTGCTTGATAGTAATTTGTTTATTTGACGGGGTTTCGTCGTTCATGGCTCTGACTAGCTTCCATAGCTTGTTCCCGTCTTTGTCCAGGTTTAGACTTTCCGTTTTATTTTTCCAGCTTTCTCTTGCTGTTTGCTTGAGAGTGTGTTTGTACTTCGCCGCGGCGGCTTTGGGGGCGATGTTTGCCTCCATGGATTTTTCTCGCTCTGCCAAGTTCCTAGCATTTGTTACTGCATCTTCCACTTTCTGCAACTCATCATTCCAGTAGGGCTTATAGTTTTTCCTAGCTCCTCTTGGGATGGTTTCAGTGGCGGCTTGCATTATTGCCTTGCTTAGGCTCTCTACCATGGGCTTCATTTTGGTGTTTCGTGTGTTGATGGTTTCACACAGCCCATCTGTCAGGATTTCAAATCTGTCCCAGTCGGCTCGTTTGTAATTCCAACGTGGGAGCGGTTTTGTTTCCTGTGGGCCTACTTCCATGTCAATGGTTAGCCTGATCGGCCTGTGGTCGCTACCTGCCAGTTGGTTTAGCACCTGGCGGTCTATTTTATGGTGTATGTCCTGTGTGGAGAAGGCCAAATCTGGAGTCGAGGTGGTATGCCATGTTCTTGAATAGAAGCTAGGGCTATCCTCCGGCCTATTGATTAGGGAGAGATTTGCATCTATCTCCCAATCTTCCACTTCGTCACCTCTGCTGTCTGTGTCAGAGTATCGTTATCTCTCCGAGTGGCTGTTGAAATCTCCAACTACTATGCAGACATTGTAGGAATCTGAAACTTAGGCTGAAAATAAAAAAGATGAAAAAACACGAGAAGCTTTTGAGATGCCGGGCTATCGCAGGGTGCAAAGAGTAAGCAGGACAGAAAAAAAGATGAAATGAACAAATGGTTAAAGATAAAGTCACGTATACAACTAATGAAAGTATACAGAAAGATGGATCGTCTTAGATTGGCCATAGCATGAGATATGGAGGCCTCTTATTGAAAATGCTAGAAGGATTGATTCATGGTGAAAGAGAAAGAGGACGCCCCAAAAACAATGGCATCATACAGGATTATAAGAACATAGGGGTGCAGACTTAAACTGAACTGAAGAGATCTATTGGGAACAGTGGCGTGACATGATGAGAAGACTTCAACACTAGTCTCAAGGTTAACGGGGGGTAGTGGCGTGAAATGATCAGAAGACTTCAAGACTAGTCACCGAATTAGTAGATGACAGTGACTTGACATGATCAGAAGACTTCAATACTAGTCACAGAACTGACTAACATAGAACGGTGGCGTGACATGATCAGAAGACTTCAACACAAGTCACCGAACTGACTAACAGAGGACGGTGGCGTGACATGATCAGAAGACTTCAACACAAGTTACCGAACTAACAGAGGACGGTGGCGTGACATGATCAGAAGACTTCAAGCTAGTCACCGAACTAACATAGGACGGTGGCGTGACATGATCAGAAGACTTCAAACTAGTCACCGAACTAACATAGGACGGTGGCGTGACATGATCAGAAGACTTCAAAGTCACAGAACTAACTAACCTGAGGATGATGATATCATTCTTCTAAATCCAATGCTGTTGTCTGTTTGCCACTTTTTTCTCCATTTCTTGTGTATTTGTCCCTTCTGGATGTTTTTCTCACTCATTTCTTGTGTTATCTGTCTCTTCTGTATTGTCCTTCTCCCGCCATTTATTTTGTCTGTTTAAATCATCTTTTTGGTCTTTCTCAATCAATGTTTTTCTCTTCATTTCCACGTGTCCACTTTTATAGTATTCATACAAGATCCAATGGCATGGCCCTGTTAAGACAAACACACACACACACACGTACACACACACGTACACACACGTACACACACGTACACGTACACACACGTACACACGAACACATACAGGTACACACACGTACACACACACACGTACACACACACACGTACACACACACACACACACATGTAATATAATATAAAGATTATTTAATTGCAGACATAACCGTCCTAATTTGGTCTTTTCTTTTGTGACATCAATGATTTTTATGATGTTAGTGTAAGTGGGCAATCGCCATGTGTTTTCTGTAGCTCCAGTTTATCCAGTGTAACATATGTTCTGTGCTTGCAATTATTTATGTTGCTGTTAATGTTGTATAGATTTTTGCGAATGCACATGCCAAATACTCTTTATCAGCTTCTTCCTCTATGTTTCTGGTTTCTTAATTATAGAAAGCAAGAACAAGACTGTTGCTTATTTATAGAGGACGAATTCTGTATACTGTTATGATCTCTAACAGTGTGATACAAACAGTATTAGACTTAAAAGTTATCAATTTTTCTATGCCGAACAAACCACAAACATCGAAATAATAAAATACTCGTACATTTAATATTGAATATTTACTGAGAGTTTTCAAAATTAATAGAAAGATTCTTAGAAACAATAAATAAATAATCGTACGTGTACAAGTAAACAAAGTCAAGGAAAGAATTTGCCATCAAAAGATGAAAGACTCATTCTCTTATATGACGTGTGGCTGTCATCAACAAGTTAAGACTGATCAATCGATATAATATGTATGTTTACAAAACAATGTACATCCCACTATAATGAACCTACTAAGAAGCCGCATATCCACTGTAATTTACCAAAGAAAGAAAAAGACAGAGCAGATCCAAATGGATACAGGCCTATCAGTCTTCTGAGCTTTGTAGGAAAACTGATGGAGCGTATGATAAACACCAGACTGATGTGGCATATGGAAGAAAAACACATACTAATTCCACAGCAAGCAGGCTTTAGACAGCACAGATCCACTGATGATCAGATCACTCTCATAGCCCAAGAAATAGAGGATGCTTACCAGGAGAAAAAACACACAGTAGCGGTTTGGGTGGATCTAGAAAAGGCATTTGACAAGGTCTGGAAAGAGGGACTTAAAGTCAAGCTACGAAGAAGGGAAGTTTGTGGGAAAATGTACAGATGGATCAGCCACTACCTCAAAAACAGAACAGCCAGAGTTCAAGTGCAAATGCAGATGAGCAAAAAGGTGACACTTGAGCAGGGAGTACCCCAAGGGGGAGTACTGTCACCCACACTTTTCCTGGTGTATATAAATAACATAACAGAGAATATACCAAGAAGAGTCCACAGCTCCATGTTTGCAGACGATCTGGCTATGTGGACCTCTGAAAAGAATCTCATCATAGCAAGTAATCGGATGCAGCAGGCCCTAACATCGCTGGAAGAGTGGACGAACTCATGGCTGGTCAAAATAAATGAGGAAAAAACAACATGTACGATATTCTCGCTTTCAAACAAACCCCAAAACACCAAAATAAGCCTTAACGGCAAATACCTGAGGCCAAACGACAACCTAAACTACCTGAGAGTCACATTTGACCGGCGCATGACATGGAAAAGTCATATCAAGAGAAACCGAATGAGAGCCAGAGAAAGAATGGCAATCATGAGGAAACTTGCTGGCACAAGCTGGGGAGCAGACGAAAGTATACTAAAGAAACTGTACACTGGAAGAGTGAGACCAGTTCTCGAGTATGGCATTGTGGCATGGACAACAGCAGGAAAGGCGAACTTTGACAAAATTAGCAAACTTCAAAACCAACCCATGAGAGTTATAACAGGAGGCATGAAGTCACCGCCAATTGTAGAACTTGAAAAGATTACAAATC
The DNA here is from genome assembly GCA_036924085.1 of Ariolimax columbianus. Taxonomy (NCBI): domain Eukaryota; kingdom Metazoa; phylum Mollusca; class Gastropoda; order Stylommatophora; family Arionidae; genus Ariolimax; species Ariolimax columbianus. Next base: position 24,606,139 of record JAVGWX010000004.1, on the reverse strand, counting down.
TGCAATCCATGACTGACAAAGGAGACTGCACAGCCCAACAGCAAGCAGAGAAACTCAGAAGACTGATTGACCATCCAATGCATCAGAGACTAAATAATTTTGTAAATGGGAAACTAAAGCGGAGAAACTTTGCATAAATAGTCAAAGCTAAGATGAGCGAAGACCCTATGAATGCATTAACAACACCAAAGCCCATCCCTACGGTACGCAAACCTACCTGGAGGCAGCATATATTTCCAGAGGTGGTAGAAAATATACCAGATATTGGAAAAAAGAACAGCCAGACTGAAAACGAAAGAAGAGACATAACCCTGAGGTACATAGCGGAAAACTACCCAAGCATGGACAGGACCCATGCATTCACCGACGGTTCTGTAACAAACACAACACAGAACGGAGGGGCAGGGGTATTCCTGAGCATACCAAATGGTAGAAAAAAACACTGTCATTGGCAACTGGAAAATACTCAAGCAATTTCAGAACGGAGGCAGAGGCACTGATGGCTGCAGTAGAAGAAATGGTGACAGGCAAAAGAAATGAAAGCCATATAGTGCTGTTTACAGGTGCCCTGGCCGTAGTCACAGATCTAAAAAGCCAGACTAATCCTGAACTTAATGATTTAAGTGCAGTACTCTGTCAACTATACCAGCAGTTCGCACCAAAAAGAGTAGTGGTACAGTGGGTTCCATCCCACTGTAATATTCAAGGCAACGAGGAGGCAGACAGACTGGCAAAAGAAGGTGCAAGACTACCCCAAACAGACCTAGTGTGACCTACGAAGAGTCAAAAAGGCTCATTAGAGCCAGATACATGACCAAATTGGAAACAGAACATACTGGCTACACAAAAAAACGATGCCTATTACCAGTTGAACAGAAGAGAGCAGGTCGTGGTCTTCAGACTGCGCACAGTCCACAATAGACTGAAGTACCACCTATTCAATAAATTGAAGATAGGTGGCAATGACGAATGCCCGTGTGGTACCGGGAAAATGACCGCTGAACATTTGCTGCAAAACTGCCCGACATACGAGGACCAGAGAAAGCAGATGTGGCCATCAACAGGCGCAACACTAGACAAGCTCTATGGCAGTATCGACAGCCTCGGGATTACCGCTGCTTTTTTCGAGAAAATAAAGGTTGACGTCTGACAGCGTACGAAGAAGAAGAAGAAGATATCCACTGTAACAAAGAAGCCTGAAGTGTACGCCTCGCGATAAAACCAGATCCACGTAATTCCATTCCCTCAACCTTAACTTTGTTAACTTGACTTTTGCGTCTCTTGCGCCATTCTTTTTTGTGGTCATCACAAATATGAAATAAAAGCATAGGGATTGGGAGGCGAGGTTTGGGGGAGTTAGATTTAAACACAACTAAATACTACCGAATACTTATCAGAGCCCCATGCTTTTATTTAATTTATGTGATGTAACATTATTAGTTGTCCATCGCAAGCGATGATGGTCACATCAAAAAACGGTTTTGTTTTGATGATGTAACTTGCGCTGTATTCGGATTTTAGTGAGGAAGAAACTGCGCTTGTCACCGACTTCACTCTGGTTCTTAGCTAACTTGAATCAATGGCAAGACATTAGTAAAGACGACTGGAAACAACTCAGGATGCAGGCACTCTGGTTCCACCTCCCGTGAGACCAGTGGTCATTATAATACGTGTGGGATTCGATAGTCCACTGTTTCTGCTCATCGCTTTGGGAGGCGAGTGCTTGACATTCCTCTCGACCACAGCTACCCCAAATTGTAACATGTGTAAAATTAAAGTTACGTTTATATTAAATACAGTATTTTATACTTTTTTAGAGTATTTTTAAATAGAAACTATTATATATATATATATATATATATATATATATATATATATATATATATATATATATATATATATATATATATATAATTTGTATCGTTTTTGCCTCTCGGAGATGTGAAATCTTTCTTATATTTTATTTTATTATAATACAATATAATTATCTGATGAATAATAACATAGGACTTGTCAAGGATTTTAACAACGGACCCTAGTACCCTAGTCTAGGAATTCAGTTTCACAAAGGAAGCACGTTGTGTTGGCTGGTTTTGACTACCCAGGCAGACAGAAACACGTTACGTTACGTTCATGAATGGCTTCGCTTTATTGGTTAAACATTATCCCAAAATTGTCCTAAAATTATCCCAAAAATATCATTTAAAATGTATTGGCAAAGGGTTTGTACATGATCAACTGTAATAGACTACAGATGGCCATGGTTTGTACCTGCTTGAAAGTTTCAGCTCTTTTATCGGGATGAGCCTGAATTTTGTCCAATACAAGATTTAACTAACTAACTGACAAAAATCTAAGTACCATGTCCTTTGCAGAATGGCTGTTACATGTTTCTTGACCGGTAGTTTGTCATTACTTCCCGTACGTGGAGGAACAATCACACTGCGAACAAATTTCCGTGACTAAAACTGGACACAGTGAGATTCGAACCCTGTGTGGTGGGATTGTGAATTAGACGTTTCATCCCTTGGCCGTGCTGCCTCAAAATAACTCACAAGGGAAGTTAAATAAAAAGCGTTTAATAATCAGCAGGGAAAAAATCCCGGTGCCCAAATATGTGCGTACTGAAACCTGATCTGTCGGCCCTAACTAGGCCAATAACGCAGCCTCGCTGTAAACTACGTCAGAAAGAAACATAACGTCCTTTTTTCAGTGAACAAAGAAACAGAAAACGAAAAATAAGAAAATAACAGGGAGAATAAAAAGACAGAAAAAAGAAAGAAAAAGGAAGAAGAAGAAAAAGAAGAAGAACTTCTTCTTCTGCGTACGCAGTCAGACAGTAACCATTATTTTTTCGAAAAAAGCGGCGGTCATCCTGAGGCTCTCGCCACTGCCATAGAGCTTGTCTTGCAGTTCCACTGGTAATGGCCACATCTGCTCTCTCTGATCCTCGTATGTCGGGCAGTTCTGCAGCAGATGTTCAGCGGTCATTTTACCAGTACCGCACGGGCATTCGTCGGTACACCCTATCTTCAATTTGTTGAATAGGTGGTACCTCAGTCTATTGTGGCCAGTGCGAAGTCTGAAGACAACGACCTGCTCTCTTCGGTTCAACTGGTAATAGGCATCGTTTTTGGTGTAACCAGTATGTTCGGTTTCCCATTTGGTCATGTATCTGGCTTTGATAAGCCGTTTTGACTCTTCGTACGTCATACTAGTATCTGTTTGTGGTAGTGTTGCACCTTCTTTTGCCAGTCTGTCTGCCTCCTCGTTGCCTTGGATGTTGCAGTGTGACGGAACCCACTGTACCACAACAATTTTTGTGCGGACTGCTGGCACAGTTTGCAGAGTGCTGCTCTTAAGTCATTGAGCTCAGTATTTTTCTGAGAAGAAGAAGAACAACAAGAAGAACATGAACAAGTACGAGAAGAACAAGTAGAAGAACAATAACAAGAACATGAACAAGTACGAGAAGAACAAGTAGAAGAACAATAACAAGAACATGAACAAGTACGAGAAGAACAAGTAGAAGAACAACAACAAGAACATGAACAAGTACGAGAAGAACAAGTAGAAGAACAACAACAAGAACATGAACAAGTACGAGAAGAACAAGTAGAAGAACAATAACAAGAACATGAACAAGTACGAGAAGAACAAGTAGAAGAACAATAACAAGAACATGAACAAGTACGAGAAAAACAAGTAGAAGAACAATAACAAGAACATGAACAAGTACGAGAAGAACAAGTAGAAGAACAACAACAAGAACATGAACAAGTACGAGAAGAACAAGTAGAAGAACAATAAGACAATTACCTACTTTATTGTTGACATCATTTGTCATCAATCGAAAATAGGAGACATGAATGTCAGCTTTTAGTTTATGGGGACATGTTTAGTCAACCATAAATTGTCAGATTAATGAATACAATATGTATCACATGTCAGTGCTTACTTTATTGTAGAAATATCGTATCAACCATCAACACTAAGAGAATACACGAATACACTACAACACACTTCGTGTTCTAGTGCTTGCTGTATTGGATACACATTTTGCCAACAACGTTTAGTTTGTGGAGCTATCTAGACGCAAGATTTTAGTGATGATATAAGCCACTGAACAATTTTTGGTAAGCCATTTCAACAGCTTGTATTTGACTTGGGGATAATTGTTACACATTGTGGTGTTAAACTGCCAACTATCGTACAACAACTGTTTATTTCATGAATGTCTCATTATTTTTCTTCTTTTATTTTTTTGACGATCGCATTATTTCTTTATTCTTCTCTATTATTCGTTGCACTATGCTGTTATTTTGCTTCTGTTGGCCCAGTGCATCCGACTTCGTCAAGCATTTTATGTAAGGGTCTGCTTCCTTCTGCATTTTCTAAGGGTTTGCTGCCCTGTAGTAACGAGAGGTGCTGTGACTGGGAAGCGAACCTTTGGGTTATGATTCCAGTCAATTAACCACTAGCCCATTAAGTTATAAACCATGAAACGAACTTTTAAAATTCGATGCGGATTAATACTGCCTTTTCTAGCCAATATGTACTAGATGTTACCTTCTCTAGCCAATGTGCACTTGATACTGTCTTCTCTAGTCAATGTGCACTAGATATTGCTTTATCTAGCTAAAGTGCAACAGATACTACTTTCTCTAGCCAATGTGCAACTATAAACTACTTTCTCTAGCCAATGTGCATAGAATGTACTAGAACAGAAGTATTCAAAATGTGCATTGCGGCTCAGGGGCGTCGTGGCCCTCGGCTAAGGGCGTCACGGTGGCTTGAGACAAGTTTTGAGCTCGATATTATGAGCCAAGGTCCATCAATAAACATAGATCTTCGTAGGATGACATGTTTGCGCCGAGGTATTCTTACATGTACCAATACGTCTCATTAGGTATTGAAAGTTATCGACAAATGTACATAAAACTCCACAGCTGGTCTATGTTACGAACAGCTGATCACTAACTCTGATGTCATCATGGCGGACGCTGGTGTTAAGAGATGAGGTGACCCAACCAGCGATCGTCAAAGCCGACTCTGATTATGAGCTTCGCGCTAGTGACCTCTATCAGGCTAGCTTGTTATTGCTACTGTTTTGGGTAGATGGTAGTCGAGTCTTGCCACGATTCACAATTATTAAAATCAGTCTGGTCTTGCTGTTTTGTAGTTTGGACGTAGTTTTGTCCAATGCAGGTTGTTTTAAATTGTGTTGTGTAATGTTTCTGTTTTTCAGACAATATGATGCCTTTTTAATGAAGTGTTCAAAACGAGATGTTTCTGAGGCGTCGTGGAGTTCTAAAGACGAACGGAGACGAAAACATCGGAAATATGACGACAGTTACCTGCACTACTGGTTGACGTGCATTACTGTGGGAAAGGAAGAACGCCCATAATGTGACATTGTTTTAAAGTTCTGGCCAATGAAAGTATTCTTCTCAATAAAATGAGACATTTGGAATCAGTTCATGGCAGCTTGGTGAACTTGAGTCCTTTTCTCGCAAGTTGAAATAAATGACAGAACAAAAAGTAACGTTAACTAAACAAACTACGATTCCTTCAAATGCTCTTCTTTCATCTTACAAAGTTGCTATCCATGTAGCAAATAACCCCACACCATTACTGAAGACATTATCTTTCCTTCTGCTCTGGAGATGTTGTCTACTATCAGAGGTGAGTCTGCTGCCTAGCAATTGCTGAGTGTGCCTTTGTCAGATAGCACTGTTAGTCGTCGAATAATTGAGATGGCTGGCGATGTTAATGACCAGTTGATTGAACAACTCAAATGTGATTTCGCTCTTCAGCTAGATGACGCTACAGATATGCACAATGATGCATATTTAATCTTTTAAGTGCGATTTATAAATGACAATATGTTCTTTGAGGATCTTATTTTATCCAAGAGCATCAAATCTGGAACAAAAGCAGCAGCAGACCTCTTTGAAATACTGGATTCTAGTATGGAAGAAAACAACATTAACTGGGAGAAATGTGTTAAGTGTGTGCACTGATGGAGGTCGTTCAATAACTGTCTGCTATGGTGGACTGCAAGCCTTGATTTTGGAAGAAAGCCAATTTCTGTGTCTGGTCTCGTTGCATCATTCACAAGGAAGCACCTCCATCCAAAAACATCAATCTTGCCCTCAATGAAGTCCTTCAATCGGTAATCGAAGTAGTAAATGCCATGAAAACGTTGTCACTAAAGTGCTGGTGTTTCGAGCAAATGTTCATTTACATGGGAGCTGAACACACATGGGAGCTGAACACACATAGGAGCTGAACACACTTGGAAGCTGAACACACATGGGAGCTGGACACACATGGGAGCTGGACACACATGGGACTGAACACACTTGGAAGCTGAACACACATGGCAGCTGAACACACATGGGACCTGAACACACATGGCAGCTGAACACACATGGGAGCTGGACACACATGGGATCTGAACACACTTGGGAGCTGAACACACATGGCAGCTGAACACACATGGGACCTGAACACACATGGGACCTGAACACACATTGGAGCTGGACACACATGGGAGCTGAACATACGTGGGATCTGGACACATATGGGAGCTGAACGCACAAGGGAGCTGAACACACATGGGAGCTGAACACACATGGGAGCTGAACACACATGGGAGCTGGACACACATGGGAGCTGGACACACTTGGGAACTGAACACACTTGGGAGCTGAACACACATGGGAGCTGGACACACATGGGAGCTGAACGCACAAGGGAGCTCAACAAACATTGGAGCTGGACACACATGGGAGCTGAACACACTTGGGAGCTGAACACACATGGGAGCTGAACACACATGGAAGACGAACTCACTTGGCAGCTGAACTAACATGGGAGCCGAACACATTTCGCTAGGACGATGAAGCTAAGGTCTGGCCAGGCAAAACAAGCTGATCAGACAATGTTAGCCAGGGTCAGAAGAAATATACTGGTCAAGACCCTCACCTGACCTGCTCGTTTGTCATCCTGGAAACGGGCTGTTGTCGAGGACAAAAGTCTGGCTAACAAGATGAGGTTCGACCTGATTCCTGTAGTAGTGAGCGACACGCAGATGAGGCATAGCACAACTGCCTGGAGGACACCGGTCCACCTTCATCAGCACGCTCGGGATGTGAGGAAAACTATGACATCCCGCCACTTAACGTCCTTTTTAGGGCGCAAAAAGAGTAAACCTACTCATTGTAGACATTCAACAACAACAACAACAACAACAACAACACACTTCAATAGTTTATTATTGCAACACTCGCTGTTATCTTGTAGAAGAAAAACATTCAAGTTCTGAAAAGTTTGTGGACAACGACTGTTTTGGAGCTAGCATATCTTTGGGAACATTTTGCAGAACTTGTAAACCGCCCGGCTCCACAAGATTCTCCTGACATTCAGTATCCGTCTTCTTCTTCTTCTTCTTCTTCTTCTTCTTCTTCTTCTTCTTCTTCTTCTTCTTCTTCTTCTTCTTCTTCTTCTTCCTCTTCTTCTTCTTCTTCTTCGTACGCTGTCAGACGTCAACTTGAATTTGTTCGAAGAAAGCAGCTGTCATCCTGAGGCTGTCGACACTGCCATAGATCTTGTCTAGTGTTGGCACTGGTGATGGCCACATGTGCTTTCTCTGGTCCTCGTATGTTGGGCAATTTTGCAGCAGATGTTCAGCGGTCATTGTCTCTGTACCACATGTGCATTTGTCAGTGCCACCTATCTTCAGTTTATCGAATAGATGGTACCTCAGTCTGTTGTGGCCTGTGCTGAGTCTGAAGACCCCGACCTGCTCTCTTCTGTTCAACTTGTAATAGGCATTATTTTTTGTGTAGCCAGTATGCTCTGTTTCCCATTTGGCCATGTATCTGTCCCTAATAAACCTTTAGGTCACACTAGAATTTGGTTGTGGTAATCTTCCACCTTCTTTTGCCTCCTCGTTGCCTTGAATGTTACAATGGGATGGAACCAACTGTACCACTACTCTTTTTGGTGCGGACTGCTGACATAGTTGACAAAGTACTGTTCTTAAATCATTAAGTTCTGTATTTTTTTGGCTTTTTAATGCTGTAACCATGGACAGGGCATCTGTAAACAGGACGTATCAGGATTCAGAACTACAGGTGTATTGCGAGTTGCAGAAGATGCGGTAAGTCTGTGCTGTTTACATCAGAAGTGACGTCATCATGCGCATCGTACGTATGTTCACTTGGTGCAATTAGATCCGGTTTCATTTGAACACGCCTCGTACATTGGTGGAAATGGTATGACAAGATCACCAGCGTGGAACTGATGGGGAAAACGGGACAAATACCAGTAGAGCATGAAATACGGACGAGCCGATGGCGATGGATATGCCACGCATTACAGAAACCAGTGGATAAGATTACCAGACAAGCTCCGTTCTGGAATCCATAGGGCATGAGAAGTAGAGGAAGACCAAGACACTCATAAAAGAGGGAACTGGAAGCAAATGTAAAGACAGTAAACACGACGTACACAAAATTGGCTCCGGTGGCTCATGATATGAATACTTGCCAAGTATTTGTTGAGGACCTTTGCACTACATGGTGCTAACAGATTTTTGATTGATTGATAACATTTCGGTCTTCAGAAAGAAACTGCTATTGTGGAAGGAAAAATTAAACAAGAAAGAAGTAAATTACTGCTTTACTTCTCTGCACACTTGTTTAGAAGACAATGACGGAGTTGAGTGATGAATTGAAGGCTGTGTTTGTTGACCACTTGACACATCTTGGTTTTTACTTTGGCAAGTACTTTCCAGAAGAGAATGAACAACACACCTGAATCAAAAATCCCTCCAGTATAGAATTCCCATCTACACTCACTACTAGAGAGCAATGGCAACTTATTGATATTCCATCGGACTCCACACTGAAACCGAAGTTTGACTCTTCATCACTACCAGAGTTTTGGAGCTTGATGAACCAGGAATATACAGAAGTAGGCAGCCAGGCCCTGCGAGTTTTTATTCCACTTGCAACATCGTACCTGTGTGAGACAGGGTTTTATGTATTGGCCACCATCAATATCCTACCTGTGTGAGACAGTGTGTTCTGTATTGGCCACCATCAACATCCTACCTGTGTGAGACAGTGTGTTCTGTATTGGCCGCCATCAACATTTTACCTGTGTGAGACAGGGTGTTCTGTATTGGCCGCCATCAACATCCTACCTGTGTGAAACAGGGTGTTCTGTATTGGCCGCCATCAATATCCTACCTGTGTGAGACAGTGTGTTCTGTATTGGCCGCTATCAATATCCTACCTGTGTGAGACAGGGTGTTCTGTATTGGCCGCCATCAACAATCTACCTGTGTGAGACAGTGTGTTCTGTATTGGCCGCCATCAACATCCTACCTGTGTGAGACAGTGTGTTCTGTATTGGCCGCCATCAACATCCTACCTGTGTGAGACAGTGTGTTCTGTATTGGCCGCCATCAACATCCTACCTGTGTGAGACAGTGTGTTCTGTATTGGCCGCCATCAACATCCTACCTGTGTGAGACAGTGTGTTCTGTATTGGCCGCCATCAACAATCTACCTGTGTGAGACAGTGTGTTCTGTATTGGCCGCCATCAACATCCTACCTGTGTGAGACAGTGTGTTCTGTATTGGCCGCCATCAACATCCTACCTGTGTGAGACAGTGTGTTCTGTATTGGCCGCCATCAACAATCTACCTGTGTGAGACAGTGTGTTCTGTATTGGCCGCCATCAACATCCTACCTGTGTGAGACAGTGTGTTCTGTATTGGCCGCCATCAACATCCTACCTGTGTGAGACAGTGTGTTCTGTATTGGCCGCCATCAACATCCTACCTGTGTGAGACAGTGTGTTCTGTATTGGCCGCCAACAACATCCTACCTGTGTGAGACAGTGTGTTCTGTATTGGCCGCCATCAACATCCTACCTGTGTGAGACAGGGTGTTCTGTGTTGGCCGCCATCAAAACAAAATACAGATCGGGGTTGAACGTGGAGAAGGAGATTCTAATCGCAATTTCCAAATGTGTGCCCAGATTTGTAGAAATGTTGATGATGAAGCAAGCTCATTTTTCTCATTGACTTTGTGACTAGTATAAGGTGCCACAAAACTGTACGTTGATTAAATTAATTTAGTTTTTCATTTACAAAATAAATAGTCGTATTTATTTTGTGTCTGAAACTTAACCTATTTACCCCCTACAATTCAGAAGTCATTCATATTTTTTGGGGTACAAATATAGCCGCTGTGATTTATGCACAGATCAAGGGAGCCGCTGGCCAAAAATTTTGAAAACCACTGCAATAGATACTACTTCCTACTCTAGCCAGTGTATACTAGATCACAGTATTCCAATCGCCGGTGCGCGAATCAGTAGCGGTCCGCAGAAATTTCCTGCCGGCCCGCGAATAAGTTGTCACGACTTTACCTCTTCATGGAGAACATCATCTTATGCGCACTTAATCGTCGTGATAAACAAATCCTGATCGAGTTGTCTTCTGATGTAACTCTTGTGTCCAAACATAAAATGTAATTATTATTTCAATTGTGGATATCACTGGAAAACTAATATCCAATATATTTATATTTAGTTACGGTGCTATTAAATTGCTGGCTGTTTTTTTCGACTACTAATTTGTGTGAGAAGACTGTTTTCAACCTGCCAGTGATCAAAATCAAACAGAATTGATTTCAATGCAGCGCTTCATCTCTCAGAAACAACAATGTAGCCACTGTTATCAAACATTCCAATAAAATCAGCAGAAACAAAATTTTCATAAACTTTAATTGAATGTAATATTGCTTTCTCAAAACGTTCTATTATTAGTATTTCTATTTTCTGCTCGCTTTCTGGTTATTTTAGACAGCTACAGAAATTTCATTTTATAATATTAGATGTCAAAACTTATACACAAATTACTATATGCACAATGGTTGTCATTTCAGTCTGAACTGTGCGCAAATAATGTTTAATATTTTCAGCTTTTGCGATTCAAAATTTCATAATTGTGCCGTAAATTTCTTTCCTGTTTTCATTTTGTGCGAAATTACTTTCCTATAGTCACCGGTCCGCAGGTGAAGGAAAGTTGGGATACACTGCACTAGATACCCTTTTATCTAGCCATCATTCATGTTCGCATATCATCATGTTTCAGCACTACTTCCTATTGGTTTTGTATTATCTCATCGTCTTCGTCCATGACATTCCCAAACACTTCATTACAACATTATTCAAATGCATTATTTTTTGTTCACCTCCCTTGCAGTCAAATTGTTTGCCCATGGCACTGTATTTGACGCTGAAAAATTATACTAAATCAACATTTCAGGTGCTATTATATAACGATTTACTGATGTCTCCTGAAATTCCCATACATTGTCGTAAAAAGTCATTTTAAGACGTGGTTCTACAAAACCCTCGTGGCACATAAGGGTTTAGAAACCTCAAGTCGATTATTTTTCTAAATTAATTATGGAAATTGAGTTTTTTACGAAACTCTTCAACCTCTAGAACAGCGAATTAGAAACATTATACAAGGAAACAGAGAATAGGAAATAGAAGGGCAAAATAAGGTAGACGAAAATAACTACAATGAGGACAAAAGACAGAAGATACGGAATATTAAACCAGAAAATTACATGGAGAATATCTGCTGGAATAGAGAACGACTTGGTATCCTGTTTATTCTGAACACGTAAGACTATAAAAATGCTTTCAGCTAAGCAAGATTGATTGGAAGATCAGAAGACAGCATAGATAGATCAGATTTGACAACTTCAGAGCATGCAATTGAAGGTCACAGCCAGCAGATTCTTTTTAAGTTATTGATAAAGAAATGGGTAAAGCTATTCTGCCGTATGCACATGTACGAAACCTGATCACTGCAATAACTTGAGTTCAATAGACTTTGGGAACACTGCTATTAGTTCCTTGTTTCTGCATTCCCTCTACATGTCTTTCACTCTTAAGTTTTCTGTAAAAGTTTCTACATGGCTCAGTATCTCTGTAAAAGTGTCTTCTTTCTCTTAATAGTGCATGACTCTCAGTCTTTCCACCGCTGGTGTTAGTCTGTGTATACATTTAAGTATGTATATATCTATCTTGCTTCCATTGTGACATTATGTATCAGAACGTAATCTTCACTTACCTATGGGACTATCATTCTCTCTATACCGCGGTGGACCCCAAGCCACAGATTAATTTGAATGTCTGCCTCTATCCATCCCTTATTCTTGACCGTATTATCTCTATTTCCGAACATTTAATATGATCAGGCTAACCTTGTTAATGTTAACTCGCTCTCGGTTGTATGGTATTATTCTTTGTTTGTTGGTGCTAGGTTCTGTGTATTAGTATTTCTAAATGGTGCCGAAGACGGATGTGTCGGACCGAAAGGTGCAAATATCGCAGTCAATCTGTAAACTAGCGACACAAGGCATTCCATTCTCCTGACTACATCCTGCTACTTGCAAAGCCCTATTAAGGGCTTAGTAGTGGGAGATGAACGCAGAAGAAGAAGAAGAAGAGTATTTCTTAAAAAAATTGTGGCTTTCACATGACATACGATTTCAAATAAAACAATAAAAATTAGAAAATGTTATTGAAATAAAGCTTAAAAACAAGAAATAACAAATGAAGACTCATTTGTTAAGTCGGGCAGGTAGTCCTATCAGATACGAACTATAAACTCGGAGGTTCCTTGTTAATATTGTGCTCATAAAAGAGCTGTTGGTAATTGAAAATATAAATAAACGCAGACTGTTAGTCACTGTCCTGGTAAAGTATTCTATACAATTCTTACCCATTAATTACCTGCATGAAGGCAAAAAGAATGCGGCCCCTCCATCAAGCAAAGACACAACAGGCCAATCACCCCTTTGTCTGCTCCCACTCGAGTGTGAGAAAGTAGAAAGGATCAGAACACCCATATTGGATCAAGATGCTGAGCAGCGCATGAGCTGCAGTGGTCAGCGACTCATAGCTGACTGCTAGTGTCAGGGCCAGCGAACCGAAGCTGCCAAGACCCTTCTACATCTCCACGCGCTGATTCTGGATAACAGGCTGCAGCAGGGCAGACTATCTAAGGAGAAAGGATCGAAGATAGAATGCTAGCCCGGTACTCAAAAAATTATTGCAGAAGTCGGATGTGTTGGACCGAAAGGTGCAAATATCGCAGTCAAGCTGTAAGCTACTACACAACGCAATCCGTTCTCTGGACTACTACTTAAGCCGTTTCAGTGTTTGGTAGGGGGAGATTGAGAATGAACGAAGCCAACTCCAACACCTTTATGGGGTAGAAGAGAAGATATACCAAAATGTGTACAGCGCTTCGCTGATCGGTACACGAAAGTCATGCAGCAACCTTTGATAAATAAGATGCAACATCAAAGACTCCTACTAACTACGTACACAAATAAATCTCATTTGTAGTGACTCAAATAACAAAACATTGTTATGTCGTACAGATCATCACAAATAGCACAATGTATTACTATATTGAACAGTGATTCCAAATGAAATTATGTTTATATTGGGCGTGAGCGGATCGATATTAGCTGTCAAACGGTTGTTGTAACATGTGAATGGACCAAGCATTGACAAGTGTCATTGTAATTTGGTTTCAACCTGCAACTAAATCAAGGAAACAAAACTCAGTATACGGAAATACTTGTAGAAATGCGAGTTAGCGAGATAGCAGTGTGGGAGGAGAGGCGGAAGGAGGGGGTGGAGGGTGTGCAGTGAGAGGGATAGAGAAAGATAGGGAGTGATATGGACAGAGGAGGGAGAGACAGAGAGAGAGAGAGATAAACAAAAATTTTAAGTGTGGACTCTTAAAGTGAGAACATGATAAATTATGTGTCAAACTGTCCAATTCTCAGAAAAGTACAAATTTAGAATTTTTGTGGATTAAGAAAGTGTTATTGACGTACATATAAAAACACGGAATGGGCTAAAATAACAGATAATTTATACAATGCAGTAGTTATTTGCTTGATACAAACACGTTACGTGAAATTAACATTAGAGAGAGAGAGAACATGAGTAACTTTAAAGGCAGTTGTTGAAATGAAAGATCACGAGGACAGAAAGGGTAAAAAAGGACATTACAAGCAAAGTTCTCCAGAAAAACACCATTAAACCACGTGCAGATGTGTGCTTAGACGTCTATATATCTAACCCCGTATGTTCCATGGGCGTCTTGATATTGTTGCCCTTTTATGACCTTTGTTATCGCGACCTATGGCTGTTTAAAAAAACTCTTCTTTACACCAAGCGGCGCCTTCCAGTGCATGCGATAATCGTGTCTTTCAGCGGAAATGTTTTCTCATACGAACAACAGCAAAAGTGAAAACCCGTAGTTTCGATATCAGATAGTTGGAGTGAACTAAGTAGTTTATTTTTCTTTTCTTTTTTTAATTTCTTGACTACTATAAATATATCTCTTCAGGCTTTCTTATCAATAGTGTGAAGACCGTTGCCTTGCAAGTTACTTGTTCGCGAGTAAGGGTTCTGGAGTAAACCCAGAGGAAACAAATGTGATATCTTCAGTCGTCTCGGCTATGTCGTGCCACTGGACTAAGGCAGCCCAGGACGAGAGAGTTAGCTTGACGAAAACGCGCAAACGTTACTGACTTAAATCCACGAACAACGTGTTTCACAGCCTCAGACATCACAAATCTGGAAACCGATATTTCATACACTAGAACATTCTGTTCAGTCCTCTCGACTGAAATACGGGCACTAATTATTTCTGTATAAATGATAATCAACACAACCGGTCAATATCAGCAGACTGTATTCCTTACAGATGCAGTGACAGTTGTGTAAGCTCTCAAGAGTGATGAACTACCAGAACTTTAAAAAGCCTTTGGCGAACTAAAAGCCAAGAGAACAGTGGGGGTACAGTGGGTACCATCACGATGGGGCAGATCAGAAACAAGGGAGCAGACAGGTTAGCAAAGGAGGGAGAAACACGAAAAGAAAAAGAAAAAAACACTCACCTTCCAAGAAAAGTTGACACTTATCCAATCCATAAGGAAAGTCGATCAAAAGATAGACAACTATCACTGTCTTGATATATCGAAGCAAATAATCCTGTCCCGCATGAGAATGCGGACATAAGAGATCGAATGGCTAGCTACACGGACAAATTGGCTACATCGCCCATGTGTATTATGCGGGCAAGCAGCACAGAAAGCCGAACGTAGCCTGCAAGACTGATCACTGGTCACTGATCACTGGTTTACCAAGAGGAACCTCCACACAAAGCTGTTTGAAAGTATTTAAGAGCTCTCCACTACAGCAACTATTGTACAAAGAATTGAACTTCCTGTGTTGACATAATAAACAACGGGGCGAACGAGAAGAAATCGAAGAAGAGGAAGAAGAAGAAGAAAACGAAGAAGATGAAGAAGGAGGAGGTGGAGAAGAATGATAATAATAATTAGAGGAAGAAGAAGAAGAAGAAGAAGAAGAAGGAGGAGGAGGAGGAGCAGGAGGAGGAGGAGAAGAAGAAGAAGATGACGAAGAGCATTATGATAAGAAGACCACACATATGATGCCGTCGCCATCTTTCTTTGCGATGAGCAATTACTAGTATAATTATTATTACTGTGAAGCAAAGAAGAAAGTACAGGTTACTTACCAAGCATAGGGCAAAGGGATGTAATTGATGGTTGGACTTGATTGTATACAACAGGCAACACAATTGCTCAACTGGGACACACGACTTGATCCATCATGTTTCTGGTCACACAGGAATTTATATTTCATGTTTATGGTCCCACAGGACTTTCTATTTCATGTTTATGGTCCCACAGGACTTTCTATTTCATGTTTATGGTCCCACAGGACTTTCTATTTCATGTTTCTGGCCACACAGGACTTTCTATTTCATGTTTATGGTCTCACAGGACTTTCTATTTCATGTTTCTGGTCCCACGGGACTTTCTATTTTGTGTTTCTGGTCCAACATGACTTTCTTTTTCCTGTTTCTGGTCCCACCAGACTTTCTTTTTCGAGTTTCTGGTCACACAAGACTTTCTATTTTGTGTTTCTGTACACAAGACCTTCTATCTTGTTTATGTACACACAAGACCTTCTTGTTCATGTATCTTGTCACACAAGAATTTATATCTTATGTTTATGGTCACACAAGAATAGCTCCATCATGTCTGGTCACACAAGACTTGCTCCATCATGTCTGGTCACACAAGACTTATACCATCATATCTGGCCACACAAGACTTATACCATCATATCTGGTCACACAAGACGTACGCCATCATATCTGGTCACACAAGACTTGCTCCATCCTGTCTGGTCACACAAGACTTATACCATCATGTCTGGTCACACAAGACTTATACCATCATATCTGGTCACACAAGACGTATACCATCATGTCTGGTCACAAGACTTACGCCATCATATCTGGTCACACAAGACTTTCTATTGTGTGTTTCTGTACACAAGACCTTCTATCTTGTTTATGTACACACAAGACCTTCTTGTTCATGTATCTTGTCACACAAGAATTTATATCTTATGATTCTGGTCACACAAGAATAGCTCCATCATGTCTGGTCACACAAGACTTATACCATCATATCTGGTCACACAAGACTTATACCATCATATCTGGTCACACAAGACGTACGCCATCATATCTGGTCACACAAGACTTGCTCCATCATGTCTGGTCACACAAGACTTATACCATCATGTCTGGTCACACAAGACTTATACCATCATATCTGGTCACACAAGACGTATACCATCATGTCTGGTCACAAGACTTACGCCATCATATCTGGCCACACAAGACTTACGCCAGCATATCTGGCCACACAAGACTTGCTCATCATGTCTGGTCACACAAGACTTGCTCATCATATCTGGTCACACAAGACTTATACCATCATGTTTGGCCACACAAGACTTACGATATCATATCTGGTCACACATGACCTATACCATCATGTCTGGTCACACAAGACTTGCTCTATCATATCTGGTCACACAAGACTTGCTCCATCATATCTGGTCACACAAGACTTGCTTCATCATGTCTGGTCACACATGACTTGCTCCATCATGTCTGGTCACACAAGACTTATACCATCATATCTGGCCACACAAGACTTATACCATCATATCTGGTCACACAAGACGTACGCCATCATATCTGATCACACAAGACTTGCTCCATCATGTCTGGTCACACAAGACTTATACCATCATGTCTGGTCACACAAGACTTATACCATCATATCTGGTCACACAAGACGTATACCATCATGTCT
This sequence comes from Ariolimax columbianus, assembly GCA_036924085.1. Taxonomy (NCBI): domain Eukaryota; kingdom Metazoa; phylum Mollusca; class Gastropoda; order Stylommatophora; family Arionidae; genus Ariolimax; species Ariolimax columbianus. The sequence goes on along the minus strand of JAVGWX010000004.1, from coordinate 24,588,811 downwards.
GGTCACAAGACTTACGCCATCATATCTGGCCACACAAGACTTACGCCAGCATATCTGGCCACACAAGACTTGCTCATCATGTCTGGACACACAAGACTTGCTCATCATATCTGATCACACAAGACTTATACCATCATGTTTGGCCACACAAGACTTGCGATATCATATCTGGTCACACATGACTTATACCATCATGTCTGGTCACACAAGACTTGCTCTATCATATCTGGTCACACAAGACTTGCCCCATCATATCTGGTCACACAAGACTTGCTTCATCATGTCTGGTCACACATGACTTGCTCCATCCTATCTGGTCACACAAGACTTGCTTCATTATATCTAGTCACACAAGACTTGCTCCATCAAATCTGGTCACACAAGACCTGCTTCATCATGTCTGGTCACACAAGACTTGCTCCATCATATCTGGTCACACAAGACTTGCTCCATCATATCTGGTCACACAAGACTTGCTTCATCATGGCTGGTCACAAGATTTTCACCATCATGTCTGGTCACACAAGACTCGGTCATCATGGCTGGTCACAAGATTTTCACCATCATGTCTGGTCACACAAGACTCGGTCATCATGGCTGGTCACAAGATTTTCACTATCATGTCTGGTCACACAAGACTCGGTCATCATGGCTGGTCACACAAGACTCGGTCATCATGGCTGGTCACACCACTAAAGAATGCTAATAGTTGAAACTCATAACACAAAAGACGTTTAGCTTTTTAGACTACTCAATTTTAGGATATCGAGTGATTCACCCTTTAAACCCTATATAGTATTGACATTTTCTTTCTAGAGCTTTCGTTCAACATAGATGACAATGGTATACGTGGCAGACTTTTGATCTGTGGATATGGTGGAATTATGCAACGACATGAGACGGATATCTTTTCCTAAGACGGGTCAGACTACACAAGTAGTCGTCTCTTAAAGCTAGCTCTCGCTCTAGCAGTGGTCCTGTTCACAAAGAGAACTCACCATGACAATATAAATATAACATTTTGTCAAGTGTGTGAGAGAGAGAGAGAGAGAGAGAGAGAGAGAGAGAGAGAGAAGTAGGGTGGATGGGTATGACAAATCACTGGTGCCATAGTGGCATTAGGTGAAAGTACAATTTAACTACGAGAATGGCTGCGAAAGTAATGCCTTCTGTTCCATTCTGATGTCCCCAGAAATGGTCAGAAATGGATTTTGGCAGTAAGGTAGTAAAATTTGAACCTTCCCGCCAATATCCGTAATATTGTGTGTCCGTCCGACAGGTAGTAGTGGAAGAGCAGTCTGAAAAACTTGCTTCTGTCATGAAATGCGTTATCAACAGAGGTGCTTTATTGAATTCCAACCATGCGAGAAAAGTTGCACCAGTTGACATTCATCGACGCTTGCTGAACGTTTACGGAGACCAAACAGTGGATTGTTAGCACAGTGAGGCGGTGGGTTGTGCGTTTCAGCAGTGGTGAAAACGACACGAACAACAAGCCACGTTCCGGATGGTCATGCACAGCTGTAACACCACACAATGAAGAAAGTCTCGATCAGCTCATACGCGCAAATATGAGGATTACGACCAGCATTTTCGGATAGGAAAGGGGTAATCTTTCTTGATTTATTTGAATCTGGACACGCCATCAACTCTTGCCGTTACATTGCGAGGCTGGCTAAGCTGAAGGCTCGAATTTCCAGGGCTAAGCCAGAGAAGAAGACAACCTGTCTGTTACAACACGATAACGCCAGGCCCCATATTAGTTTGAAGACCGTGTTGAGCACTGCATTGTCAGTCTTGACTGGACTATTCTACCAAACTCACCGTATAGTCCGGATTTGGCGCCTCATACTTTCATCTGTTTGAACTAATGAAATATCGACTGCGTTGGCAACATTTTTCTAGCAACGACGTTGTCATAGCAGCTGTGAAACAGTGAGTCTCCTCCGCTAATGCAGATTTTTACGAGCTAGGCATGTATGCTCTTGTTCATCGTTGGGGAAAATGTATAGCTGAGGTTGGTGACCATGTAAAAAAATAGTTTTTTGAAGACATAACATTGCTCCATCAAACGGTATTATTATGCTCTTTTTATCTGTTATGGTTTTCGAAGAGCCAAATGGGAAGCATTACTTTCGGAGCTCTTCGCGTATGTGATTACTGTAGGTATCAGACGCAAACCAATTTTAAAAAATACTAAAAAGCTTCCTTGCTCACAGAGTGTACAGGAAAATGAGGAGGGCCAAATGCGTTCTGCGAAGGATAACAAATTAACTAATGCATCCTGGTTACGGTGAGAAGAGTGTCTCGCTAAGCGGTGCATAACTAACTCGATAAATGTTATCAAAGGCTCTCAAAAAATGTTGATGTAGCCCAGCCTGGTCGTCGTATTCAGATTGCAGCAGAAGAATATGTACGAAGGGTGGAAGAGATGCATCGACATGAGAGATGAGTAACGATAGTCAGTGTAACAACCGCAAAAGGGCATTTGCGCAGTTTAGCTTTCAGCATAATGCATGATCATACCTTTCCGGCAGACGTTTCGCGAATTACGAAGAGGCTGAACGAGAGGATCAAATGAAGCTCAGTCAGCAGACTAAATACTTCTATGCTGCAAGTTTTCATTTACTGACAAAGCAATGGTGTTAGTGCAGAGGTTTTAACACTTATTTGGTCCTCTAATATCTTGATCTGCACATAAATCACTGCGTCTATTTAAGCAATTGCACCCCAAAAAAATATGAATGATTTCTAAATGTGCATATTTTACATCTGATAACAATCGTGAGAGGTAAATAAGTTAAGTTTTGGTTATAAAATAACTAAAACTCTATTTTGTAAATAAAGAACTAAATTAATTTAATCAACACCGCTTTTTTTACCTTATACTTTTCACAAAGTCAGATAAAGAGGAGCTTGCTTTATCATAAGTTCTTCAAATCTTGGCATACATTTAGAAACTGCGATTAGAATCTCCTTCTCTATGTTCAATCACGATCTGTATTTTGTTTTGATGCCGGAAAATGCAGAAAACCCTGTCTCATACTAGTAGGATGTTGCAAATGGAATCAACATTCATAGGTTCTTGCTGCCTACGTCTGTATATTCCTGGTTTACCAAGCTCCCAATCTCTGATAGTGATGAAAAGTTTAACTTCGATTTCAGTTTGAATTCCAATGAAATATGAATAAGCTGCTCTTGCTCTCTAGTAGTGAGTGTAGATGAGAGTTCTGTGCTGACGTGATCTTTTATTCAGGTGTGTTGTTCAGTCTTCTCAAAAGTACTTGCAAAAATTTTTTTATTTTTTTATTTTTTTTGCGTTCGACTTATTTCTCTATTCTCCAAAGCGGTATTCGTTGCACTGCGGTTTTTTTGTTTTGCACCTGTTGGCCCAATGTATCCGACATTGGCATGCATTTTATTTAAGGATCTGCTTCCTCCTGTATTTTCTAATGGTTTGCTTTCCCGATGTAACGTCCGGTGCTGTGATAGGGATAGAACCCAGCACCTTCGGGCTGAGAGCCGTGTCACTTAACCACTAGCTTACACCGTACCCACTTGCCATACTAAACAAAGCTGTGTTAAGGCAGAAATTATATCTGACAGCTGCAGAATATGAATCTCAGTACATTGAAGGCACACGTTTAAAGTAGTTAGTTTTTCGAAGACATCACAAAGATATTCTAGCTTCAAAACAATGTCGTTGTCCACGAACTTTTCAGAACTTCAATGTTTTTCTTCAATAAGATAACAATAGAACTCATTCCTGAGTTCATGCACCATTTTGGTGACATTTCCGTGTGAAAGGCAGCGAGAGTTGCAATAATAAAATAGTCAAGTGTGTTCATCTCCCATCTAAATGCACATTGCTCGAAATACATGCACTTTAGTGGCCGCGTTTTAATGAAATTTACTGCTTCGATTACCGATTCAAAAGACTTCATTAAGGACAGGAATTATGTCTTTGGATGCCAGTGCTTCCCTGTGGATGGTGCAAGGACTCCAGACATAGAAATGAGCTCGTTCTTCCTAATCTAGGCCGCCATAACAGCCAGCCATGAACGACCCGCCATCAGTTCACACTTACACATTTCTCCCAGTTAATGTTTCTTCCATAAAAGAATCTAGTATTTCAAAGAGGTCTGCTGCTTTTGTTCCAGATTTGATGCTTTTGCAGAGAAGAAGATCCTCAAAGAACGTACAATCATCTATAAATCGCACAAAACAGATTAGTTACGCATCATTGTACATATATGAGGCTTGATCTAGCTGAATAGGAATATCACATTTGAGTTGTTCAATCAACTGGTCATTAACATCGTCAGTCAACTCAACTATTCGACGACTAATAGTGCTATCTGATAAAGGCACAATCAACAATAGCTTAGTAGCAGACTAACATATTATAGTAGACACCGTGTCCACAGCAGAAGGTAAGATAAGGTCTTCGTAATGGTAAATGAAACTGGTTGTATACAGACTCTATAGAGTATTCTAAATCAGTATAAAGACGTTAAGTTAAATTAAGTTAAGTTAAGTGGGGGGTTTCTTGCTCTTTGCTACATCGTAAGCAAATTATTTCGGATGAAGGTGGTACTATAACTAATGTGCTCTTGTGTACACATGTCGATCAATTTCAATTTTAAAGAATGCCTACACTGATCTCATCTGTAGTAACATCAGGGTTAAACAAAAATGTATATAGTTTCTTGCTAAATCTGCAACATAACATACGTTAGTCGAATGGTTTTTATACCTTTGCAGCACACTCTCAAGAGCAGCCCATGTTGATGATGAAGTTAACTCAATAATTGCAAAAGCGTGTGCAGTATTTGGAAAACTAAGATCCTCAGTTTGGAACCGGAGAGGAATTAAGCTTATAACCAAACTGAAGAATGTATGCGCCAGTCTTCCTACCAACTCTTCTGTACGGACGGTGCACAGTCGACATGCGTAGAAGCTTAACCATTTTAATCTGGGCTGCCTAAGGAAACTGCTGAACATAAAATAGCAAGATTGGATCACAGATGTAGAAGTTCATCCACACAACTCTGTGCAAATCGTAGCTTGGATAGACTGGCCACGATGTCCGCATGTCAGATGATCGGCTTTCAAAGAAAATATTATATGGCATTGACCGAATAAAACTTTACAAAAACACTCTGAAAGCCTCACTGAAGACCTGCGACATAGGCTCTAATATTTGGGAGAACATTGCTGCTGATCGCTCTACCTGGCGTAGTAAAATATATTATATATACATTTGGAACAGACAAAGAATTAAGGAAGGTGCGTGGAGACAAGCGATACGGAAGGCAAGAGACGAGTTGCCTCCGTCTGACGGTCAGGCAGTGTTTCGGGTTCTTCTTCTTCTTCGTACGCAGTCAGACAGTAACCATTATTTTTTCGAAAAAAGCGGCGGTCATCCTGAGGCTGACGGCACTGCCATAGAGCTTGTCTTGCAGTTCCACTGGTAATGGCCACATCTGCTCTCTCTGATCCTCGTATGTCGGGCAGTTCTGCAGCAGATGTTCAGCGGTCATTTTACCAGTACCGCACGGGTATTCGTCGGTACCACCTATCTTCAATTTCTTGAATAGGTGGTACCTCAGTCTATTGTGGCCAGTGCGAAGTCTGAAGACAACGACCTGCTCTCTTCGGTTCAACTGGTAATAGGCATCGTTTTTGGTGTAACCAGTATGTTCGGTTTCCCATTTGGTCATGTATCTGGCTTTGATAAGCCGTTTTGACTCTTCGTACGTCATACTAGTATCTGTTTGTGGTAGTCTTGCACCTTCTTTTGCCAGTCTGTCTGCCTCCTCGTTGCCTTGGATGTTGCAGTGTGATGGGACCCACTGTACCACTAACCTTTTTGGTGCGGACTGCTGGCACAGTTTGCAGAGTGCTGCTCTTAAGTCATTAAGCTCGGTGTTTTTCTGGCTTTTTAGCGCTGTGACTACGGCGAGAGCATCTGTAAGCAGGACTATATGGCTTTCATTTTCATTGTGTGTCACCATTTCTTCCACTGCCGCCCTCAGTGCCTCTGCCTCCGCTCTGAAATTGCTTGTGTACTTACCAGTAGCGAATGACAGTGTTATTTGTTTGCCATTTGGTAGGTTCAAGAATGCTCCTGCCCCTCCGTTCTGTGTATTGTTTGTTACAGAACCGTCGGTGTATGCATGGGTCCAGTCCATGCTTCAGTAGCTTTTCGATATGAAGCTTAAGGTAGTATCTCTCCTTTCTTTTTCAGACTGGCAGTTTTTGTTTGCAATACCTGGTATATTTTCTACCACCTCTGGAAATATATCCTGCCTCCAGGTAGGTTTTCGTACGGTAGTGATGGGTTTTGGTGTTGTTAGTGCGTTTATGGGATCTTCGTGCATCTTTGCTTTGGCTATTTCTGCAAAGTTTCTCCGCTTTAGTTTCCCATTTCCCAAATTGTTTAGTCTCTGGTGCATTGGATGGTCAGTCAGTCTTCGGAGTTTCTCTGACTGCAGCTGGGCTCTGCAGTCTTTTCTATCGGTCATGGATTGCAGTTTTGTAATCTTTTCAAGTTCTACAAATGGCGCTGACTTCATGCCTCCTGTTATAACTCTCATGGCTTGGTTTTGAAGTTTGCTAACTTTATCGAAGTTCGCCTTTGCTGCTGTTGTCCATGCCGCAATGTCATACTCGAGAACTGGTCTCACTCTTCCAGTGTACAGTTTCTTTAGTATGCCTTCGTCTGCTCCCCAGCTAGTGCCAGCAAGTTTCCTCACGATTGCCATTCTTTCTCTGGCTCTCATTCGGTTTCTCTCGATCTGACTTTTCCATGTCATGCGCCGATCAAATGTGACTCCCAGATAGGTTGGGTTGTCGTTTGGCTGCAGGAATTTGCCATTTAAGCTTAATTTGGTATTTTGGGGTTTGATTGAAAGCGAGAATATTGTGCATGTGGTTTTCTCCTCGTTTATTTTGACCAGCCATGAGTTCGACCACTCTTCCAGCGATGTTAGGGCCTGCTGCATCCCATTTCTTGCTATGGTGAGATTCTTTTCAGAGGTCCACATAGCCAGATCGTCTGCAAACATTGAGCTATGTACTCTTCTTGGTATATTCTCTGTAATTTTGTTTATATATACCAGGAAGAGTGTGGGTGACAGTACTCCCCATTGGGGTACTCCCTGCTCGAATGTCACCTTTTTGCTCATCTGCCCTTGTACTTGGACTCTGGCCGTTCTTTGTTTTAGGTAGTGGTTGATCCACTTGTACATTTTCCCACAAACATCACTTCTTCTTAGCTTGGCTCTAAGTCCGTCTTTCCAGACTTTGTCAAATGCCTTTTCCAGATCCACCCAAACAGCTACTGTGTGTTTCTGTGCCTGGTAGGCATCTTCTATTTCCTGGGCTATGAGGATGACCTGGTCCTCAGTGGATCTGTGCTGTCTAAAGCCGGCTTGCTGTGGAATTAGTATTCGTTTTTCTTCCAGATGCCACATCAGTCTGGTGTGTATCATACGTTCCATCAGTTTGCCGACACAGCTCAGTAGGCTGATGGGCCTGTATCCATTTGGATCTGTTTTGTCCTTTCCTGTTTTTGGTACTGGTACCAGTATTGCGTCTTTCCATGTCTGTGGTACAATTCCCCTTTTCCAGCTTTCGTTCAGGACCGATAGCAGTTTCCTCTTCGCTGTTTGGCCCAGCCCCATCAGCATTTCGTTTGTTATCCCGTCTTTTCCGGGAGATTTCCTTTTCTTTAATGTTCTCATAGCCTCTTCCATTTCGCTCTTTGTTAATTTGGCCATCATGTGCTCTTCAGGTGCCGTATTCATGTTGTCGTGGTGTTTCGGGTTCACATTGGTTTGATCAGCCACCTAAAATGATGGACAAACAACGTCTAAATAATTATGGATGTCAGTTCTAAAACAAAATAAAGCACTTGTATTATGTGTACGTTGTACTTGTTCCTGGCAGGACTAATTTACTAGATGTATCAATCATACACATTTGGGAAAAATCCCTAATTCTTATTACATTACAGTTTTAAAAGTCAAGCACGTGTTATCGAAAATGGACGTTTGAAGAGGTGACACTGTGCCATAAATGCTAATGAATTCTTTTTAATATTTGTGCATTACTTGCGATAAAACGAAAATGAAAAATCTGTGATAATAACTATATTATTGCATAAATTTACTTTCACCACAGAGTTATATACTGTATGCTTGATGTGGAATATATAACAGTTGTAACTGGCATAATTAAATCTATATTCAATAAATAAACTTCAAAGGCAAGATAATATAATCTATACAATTTCTGATCAGCTGATCTGGTATAACATAGTTCCTAGTGCTTGAAAAGAAAATGAAATTACAGAAACATAAACACAATCTGGTCGCAATCTGACATGAGATATTCTACTGCAATATTCACATTTTTATTGGACGTTGTTTACAAAGTATCTGTTGAAAAATGTGACATTTCTTCCTTACAAACGCCAACAAACCATTGCCGATATTGGGACACGGTGACTTAGATCGTGTCTAGTACACTTGCTGCGAATGTGTGTTTAATTATGGATATTTCTGTGTTTAAACTTGACTTCAATATTTCATATATTTTTGACATTTCTGTGTTTAAACTTGACTTCATTATTTTATATATTTGTTGACATTTCTGACACAAACCCTTTTAATAAAAATATTGTTTTGATAAGGAATGGTAGATCCTTTTATCGTTAATGTATATTTAATGTGTTTCATTGGAACATGTTTCTACCTAAAAGAAAACATTTTAAAAAATCAAAAATAATTTAATTTACATTTTCTGAGAGATAATGTTAACTTCTGTTGCAGAACGTGTTACTTCCAAGCAACTGCGCTTTTTCCACAAACAGATTTGAAATAATTAGTCCCCAAAAAATTAAATGTCCATTGAGGGTCGTCGATTATGCAGTTTCCAACAATGACTGACTTTCACATTGTATTCGCAATGATTCTAAAACAAGATGAGTAGGCAACTTTATCAAAAAGGAATTTCAAAGTATTTGTGCCGCTGTGTTCAGGATAGTGGTTGTTATTGTCCGTCGTTTCATTGCAGTCTGCAATAGGAGTGCTAGATAGTCACTGTAATTGTGAAACTTTTGTTTGTTCTCCATCCTAGAGCCGGACTTCAATGTACAGAGAGAGACTGAGAGCTGTAATAACTGTTTTTGTACTACTAGGCTTATCTTGATTTGGTCTTTCTCATCTGTCAAGAGATGTCAATGTCTTTTCTTGTGGCTTATATGTTGTACATGATGGTGCAGGCGAGTGCCGTTGCCCAACCTTCTTTATTCACACTCAACGGCTGACCGTGCAGGTTACAGCGTTGTTATTCTTTGCTCTAGTTTTGTGCACCGTAATGCACGAGCTTATTACTGCCAGGTAATGTCTCATCTAGAGACTGAGCATATGCTGTTTCGATATATGTACAGGTTATGAAGGGTAATGCTGGGATAGTGCACATGATTCAGTCGAGTGTAGTTAGTCGAGTCAAGAAACAGTTGCTATAGACCGCCATCAAGGGGAGGCATTTAACCGTATAACCCAGCATGCGTTTAGCGCCTTGGTGTGCTTTTGGGTGGAACATAGAATCAACACATCCTGGTGGAAAGAGCTAGAGCACTTCGCTGGGGACCTTTAGTTTTGAAACCTATGAGCAGGTATTCGGGACTGTCCAGACAAAGACATACAAGATACCGTATAAGCCTTATCGAACAGTGATTTAAGGAGGCTGGAATAGTTTCAGCATGCTTTGCGCAATGTGATGTTTCTGGAACAGCTTTTATTTAAGACTGGGGACCATTACTTCATCCAAAATGGCTGTGTCATTGATGGGCGGGACAAGCTAAAATATCTCGGCATAAGTTTCGCACGCAGCCTGTCACTCAAGTATTGTGGCGATCAAACCTCACAAAGATACAAGCAAGGCCTTACAGCACTCAAAGCAGAGACTATGGGAGCTACAAACCTAGACCAGCTACTAATTTTTATTTTATATCTTCAGCTTGTCAATTATTGGATGGGCATCTATGAAAGGTTGGAATGTATCCAGAAAGAAGAGATGCGACTAGTCCTAGGGTAAACTGGAGATTCCTGCATGGTAAAATAAAGTACAAGCAAAGACTTTGGCGAGTAACATCGAATTATCAAGTTGTCGGACAAGACTAATAGCTAAATATGAGAAACCAGTCAAGGAGCATTAGCAGTACATCAGCGCGCCATACATCAAGGGAATGTGAAGCAAGAGAGAGATAGGTGGACGCAGATATATGAAGCAAGAGAGGGATTAATGCACACAAATATTTGAAGAAAGAGAGAGATATGTGGACGCAGATGTAGCACAGTGAATGAACTGACATCAGTCAGCGACTAATTTCTGTCTGTTTACATCAAGGTCAATCAGTCAAAACCAGACCTAGGCCATATTCCCCCACCAAGTGGCGGCCCCCAAAACCAGACCTAGGCCCTATTCCCCCACCAAGTGGCGGCCCCCAAAAACAGACCGAGACCCTATTCCCCCACCAAGTGGCGGCCCCCAAAAACAGACAAAGGCCCTATTCCCCCACCAAGTGGTGGCCCCCAAAAACAGACCGAGACCCTATTCCCCCACCAAGTGGCGGCCCCAAAACCAGACCTAGGCCCTATTCCGCCACCAAGTGGCGGCCCCAGACCGTAATCATGCAGCCTAAAAGATTAGGGATCAAAGAGGTAAGACAAGTCCGGCCCAAAATATGGCATGCTGAAATCGGATGTGTCCGGCCGAAAGAGGCAGTTATCACAGCCTAGTTGCAAACTACGACACAACGTCACAAACATCATTTCCAGCATGAACGCCGAGAAGAAGAAGAAGCAGAAGAAGAAGAAGAAGAAGAAGAAGCAGAAGAAGAAGAAGAAGAAGAAGAAGAAGAAAAAGGAGAAAAGAAGAAGAAGAAGAAGAAATAGAGGAATTTCACGAATGGGCTTAGGCAGAGAGTACGTTTAACGGTTGACAGCATTTGTAGATGCTAAAATAGAAAAATGGTTCCATTCTGAGGATCTTAAAGACAAAAAGTACATCGATCCATGAACATCGACATAGGACGGACATATTAGTAGCATTGTGAAGCTCAGCTGGACTTTAATGTGTGATAATACCTTTGATGATGTTGCTGTCGTATTTACTGATGAATCTGTGCTTCTCTGTCAGAAGGATGGACTCGTCTTATTTTCAAGAGTGAGACGAGGTAGTTGATTTGCTTAACGGGGCATTCGCAACAAAAAGGCCAGTTACTCTAACAGAGAAGAAGACAGTGGTTGTTCGAGAACTTTTTCATCAGATCGACCAATGTCGGAGCCGCAATCATAGATATTGGAGGCGCAGCAGAGGTCTCTACGGCACGTGTGGATAGTGGACAGACAGACCTCAAGTCATCACATGTATGTGTGTAGCTTTTGCCCTATCTTGCTCGGGTTCATTCCAGTAGAAGAGCTGAGTCCTATCTACCAAAGCAAAGAAGACATAATATGTGGATAAAGGGCCCGTACCTAAATCAATCAATTACCGTCTGTTAAAGGTTCATGTTTTAATTGATGAATCATCAATGTACAGTTCGCTAGAATTTGAAGTCGAACAAAGAGGTGTGCTTGGGGATGCAGCAGAAGTGTGTACAGCCATCGAGCTGCAGAAGCTATTATAGAATTTAAAAATTCGAACCATGAACGCATTATCTTCTGAAATAAAAGTCAATGAATGTTGCTCTGACACTACTCTAACACAGAAGATCATGATCTAGAAACGTAGAAGAACCACAACGCAATAGCAATCCATAAAACCAGATATATTTCCTGCAATGTCATCTTTACTGATTGCTTTACACCACAGATTTGGCAGAAAATTCGTTAGCTGTGCTGAAATAAGTTTCGATAAACAATGAGCAATCATGGCATGGGACACTCCGAAATATCCCAAATAAAGGACTGAAGGATAGGCCAGATTAGCTATCAAGTCTTGTTTTTCTCAAAAATGGAGATAACCACATAGAGATGTTAAAATGCAAACTTCTCACTCAGCCGATTATCTCCCCACGCAAAAAATTAATAATAAATAAAAGTTGAGTACTGGTTCTCCCTCTATTTTGCAGGAAAAGGAAAAAAATAGTACTTTCTTGGGATGTTGTGAAATGGGAGTATGTGGGACTAGCAAAATCACTTCGTGTTCAGTTTGACTGAGCAATACCGTATGACCACTTCAACACGTACAGAAAGGACAGGCAAAACTACTGTACTGCAAAGATGCCCTAGTGGAAAACATACAAAGCCATCGTAGACGATGATCACATGATATATTTGCTAGCGCTACTTTTTAATAAGTATTAACTGCGCAACTTTTTAATCCTCACTCTCTCGTCTCGAGCCGCCCGAACATAGTGGCAAATCAAGAACAAGACGACTAGGGGGCGACTACGAGATGCAAGGGACTCCGCATCAACCACACGTGAAAAAGACAGAGGAGTCCGGAGTCGAACCCACACCACCTGATCACGAGGCTGACGGTTTAATCACTCCGCCACGGAATCCCTCATATAAATGGCACACACGTTAATATAACCAAAAAGACTACGGTCTGGAATTGACAACGGCGTGCCTTCGCCAGTAGAATTTGAAAAAAAAACCTTTAACAAAACACAAGAATCTGTTAAGTAAACATCAATATTGGATCGCAAAATGTGCAATGACCCAGATTTGTTAACAGTAGGCCAGCCTATTGTGAATACACTATGCTTCGTTGTAAGAACAAAAGGGACAAGAGAACAACAGTATTGAATCTTTGTCTCTTAGTCGCTCCTAGGGTTGTAAAGGTCCTTTTGTATATACTTGTAATTGAGTATGTAGACAGACACATTAACAGAAACCAAAGACAAACTGAATAGATGGAGAGAGTACTGCAGAACAATGTATGGAGATAGCACAAAGCGCTCAGTTACAATCCTACCAAAGGATAAGAAAGAACCTGAACCAACATTGGAAGTAGTACGCTCTGCAATTAAAAGCCTGAAAAAGGGAAAGTCCCCAGGATGCGATGATATCCCAGCAGAGCTAATACAAGCAGGAGGGGAGGCATGTGCTCGAGTCTATCACAAGCTGCGTAAACATATATGGCACAGTGCAGAGTGGCCAGAAGCATGGAAGAAATCAATTTATATACCCTTCCCCCAAAAAGGCAACCTGAAGCTGTACACGAACTACCGAAGAATCGCGCTGATCAGCCACGCTAGCAATATACTCTTGCGAATCCTATTAAGAAGGATCGAGAAAAGGTTTGAATCTGAAATTCACGTAGTCCAGGCATGTTTTAGGAAAGACACATATTTAATTTAAGGAATATCTATGAAAAATGTAGAGAGTTTAATGTAGACCTGTACACATGTTTCATTGATTTCACTAAGGCCTCCGGCGCGGTAAAACGTCAAAATCTGTGGAGAATCATTAAGGAAATGGGGTTTCTTTTGCATTTAGTCCATCTCATTAAACATTATACAAAGATCAACAAGCCGCTGTCCGAGTATCTGGGCAAACATCAGATTGGTTTGCAGTAGAAAAGGGAGTCCGGCAGGGATGTATCCTCTCACCTTGTCTGTACAACATATATGCGGAATGTATAATGAGAAATGTTCGAGACGAGGAGAACATTGAAAGTTTCGACCCATTTACGATTGGGGGGTACGAGATTCTAGAGTTACGATACGCAGATGACACAGTGATACTATCAAGAAGTGCAGAAGGGCTAGAGCAGCTACTTTCAGCCGTTAATGGACATAGTAAAGATCAAAACCTGTTTATAAACATAAATAAACCAAAGATAATGACCACCGCCAAACACAATGTCAGCATAAATTTACAGTGGGTGATGAGGAAATAGATCAGGTTACACATTTTGAATATCTGGGCTCCAGAATTGACAAAAATGGCGACTGCTCGAAAGAAATCAAAAGAAGACTAGCTATGGCAATGCAGAGACTGAACAGCCTGAAGAAATTATGGCAGGGCACCAACAAAATGATAAAAGTAAAAGTCTTGAGAGCCTGTGTTTTTCCTGTGGCGGCTTATGGCTGTGAATCATGGACGATTACCAAAACTTCTAGACAAAGAATCGAATCCTTCGAGTCAAAATATTACAGAAAGATCCTCAGAATACCCTGGACAGAGAAAAAAAAATGTAGACATTTGGCAAGAGTTGAGCATAGAGGAGAACTGGTTTATCAATTATATTTTGGCTAGAAAATACAAATACTTTGGTCACATCAAGAGACACAACGGTCTTAAGATAACGGTGATGGAAGGTATGGTGCCAGGCAAAAGAGGAAGGGGTAGACCAAGAAGACGATGGCACCAAGATATCCAGGAATGCCTGAGTATGACTGTGGCGGAGGCTGGTGTTTTGGCAAGGGAACGAGTTTCTTTCAGACAGACTGTGATGGGACCGACGTTCTACAAAGGACATGCTACAAGATAGACAAACAGGTGATTAGCATATTGTGTCTTTGCACTAGGAAGGGGTAACATACTTTTGGCTTTCCTACAGGTCCTAATCTGATTGGAATTTGGTTTCCTTTAGAATAATTGCCCAGACAGCAGCTAACAGGTTGTTTTTCTATTTTCAACTACCAATGGTTCTTTGTACGTGCATCAAGTGTACCTTCAAGTTTATCGTCCGTTTCCGATAGGATTATATGCCCGATCTCATCTCGTCCGAGCGTGGGGAATCTGGTGAGGGTGGGGGGCGGGGGGGGGGGGGAGTAGCTTGGAAGTGTGGAATTCGAACCACTCCCCATTTCGCGGTTTCGTTAGTTCATTTCTTAAAAGACGAGCGCCTTACCTCTCAATGACAGGAGCCCCCAATCCATTAACCCCGACCAGCATCATGGAACGGTTCACATATAAGAAAGAAGCAATGAGAGTAGTTTTTAATCATCATAGTTTAAATCCGAACTGAGCCTATCTGAGTACCAGAGTGGTTGATCGCTTGCTTCTCGTGGCAAATGTAGCTGGTTTGATCTTCGCTATCACCACACTCCAGTGAACCCAAATTTAATTGGACACATAACTTACTGTTAAGCAAGAAAATAAAGCGAGGAAACTAGCTACCCCCCAAACCAACCTATTCACATCCTGAAAGCTTAGGCTTAATCCGTCTCTACCACATCATCCCTGACAACAGTGTATGGTATGGACCAACCTTTACCCTGTAATATGCATATAATATACAAATACACATAGAAAGATTGGAATTCCACAAGTTTCAAGCATTCCCTGGTCTCAAAGGGCCAGCGCCTATTCATGTAGGAGATGGACTTTAAAAAAAGGTGAGACCCGTGCAGACGTAACAGAACCCCTGGCATCTGAAAATCTATAAGAATAGGCTGCTGTCCGAGCATCATTCCAATAAGTTCTAACATTCCTACCTAACGCGCAATCTGTCTTCCCCCAGGTCTACCTGGCAGCAGGTATAACCTACTTGTACGAGAGTTTCAAGTATTCCAAGTAGTATTTAGAATGTACTTTCGATGTCTTCAATTTTTCATAACCGTGCTATCGATAAAAAAGACACAATAACGGTCCACTCATACAGGATGAAAGCTTCATTTGTTATTTGTAAACTTCTTGGTACACATGGAGCATACCATCACAACTACAGTTGAACATTTCATGGAAAAGTGCCAGAAAACGCGTCGTGAACTAATATTTCGTTCATCCAATACAGACATTTTATCTATTTGAGGATAATGCCAGTAAATAGGTCACAAATACTATTTCATTTTTAGAAAAGCGATAGGACTTAAGAACCATTTATTATTACACTTACATTGTCCCTTATTTCTTAACATAATTTATGCATTAATCCAGAGGTTTTCAATCTGTGCGTCGCGGCTCCCAGAGGCGTCGCGATCATCGTTTACAAGCGTAGCGGTAGTTTGGGAAAAGTGTTGGGCTCGATATTATGAGCCAAAGTCTATCAATAAATAGATCTTCGTAGGACGACATGTTTGCGCCGAAGTATTTTTACATTTACCCATACCTGTCATTAGGTACTGGAAGTTATTGACAAATGTACATAACACTCCAGAGCAGGTCTATGTTACGAACAGCTGATCACTAACTCTGATGTCATCATGGCGGACGCTGGTGTTAAGAGACGAGATGACCCAACCAGCGATTGTCCAAGCCGACTCTGTTTATGAGCTGTGTGCTAGTGACCTCTAGAAGACTGGTTTGTTATTACTACTGTTTTGGTAGATGGTAGTCGAGTCGTACCACATGTTACAATTATTAAAATCAGTCTGGTCTTGCTTTTTTGTAGTTTGGACGTAGTTTTGTCCAATGCAGGTTGTTTTAAATTGTGTTGTGTAATGTTTCTGTTTTTTAGACAGTATGTGTACATTTTTAAATAGGTGTACACAACGAGATATTTCTGAGGCGTCGCGCAGTTCTAAAAACGAACGGAGACGAAAACATCGGAAGTATAACGACAGTTGCCTGCACTACGGGTTTACGTGCACTACGGGTTTACGTGCACTACTGGTTTACGTGCACTACGGGTTTACGTGCACTACTGTGGGAAATGAAGTTAACATCCACATTCTGTCATTTGTTTTAAAGTTCTGGTCAGTGAAAGTATGCTTCCCAATAAAATGAAACGACATTTGGAATGAATTCATGGCAGTTTGGTGAACTGGCCACTTGAGTACTTTTCTCGCAAGTTGAAAGAAATGACAACAAAAACAACGTTCACTAAACAAACTACGATTCCTTCAAATGCTCTTCTTTCATCTTACAAAGGTGTTTACTATGTAGCAAAGAGCAAGAAACCTCACAGGAAGACCTTATCTCACTTGCTGCTATGGACATGTTGTCTACTATGATAGACGAGTCTGCTACCAAATAACTGCTGAGTGTGCCTTTGTCAAATAGCACTATTAGTCGTCGAATAATTTAGATAGCTGGCGATGTTAATGACCAGTTGATTGAAAAACTCAAAAGCTACAGGTATGCACAATGACGATAACTAATCTGTTATGTGCAATTTATAGAGGACAATACGTTCTTTGAGGATCTTCCTTTCTGTAAAAGCATCGAATCTGGAACCGCAACAGCAGATCTTTAAAATTCTGAATTATATTATGGAAGAAAACAAGATTAACTGGGAGAAATGTGTAAGTGGGTGCACTGATGGAGGCCGTTCAATGGCTGGCTGCTATGGTGGACTGCAAGTCCTTGATTCTGAAGAAAGCTCCTTTCTGTGTCTGGACTCTTTGCGTCATTCACAGGGAAGCACCTCCATCCAAAAACATCAATCTTGGCCTTAATGAAGTCCTTCAATCGGTAATCGAAGTAGTAAATATCATTTAAAATGCGCATTTGTTTCGAACTAATCTGCATTTACATGAGAGCTGGACACACATGGGAGCTGGACATACATGGGAGCTGGACACACATGGGAGCTGGACACACATAGGAGCTGGACATACGTCGTAGCTGGACACACATGGGAGCTGTACACACATGGGAGCTGTACACACATGGGAGCTGTACACACACACATAGGAGCTGTACACACATGGGAGATGTACACACATGGGAGCTGGACACACATGGAGCTGTACACACATGGGAGCTGGACACACATGGGAGCTGGACACACATGGGAGCTGTACACACATGGGAGCTGGACACACATGGGAGCTGTACACACATGGGAGCTGGACACACATGAGAGCTGGACACACATGGGAGCTGGACACACGTGGGAGCTGGGTACACTTGAGAGCTGGACACACATGGGAGCTGGACACACATGGGAGCTGGACACACGTGGGAGCTGGGCACACTTGAGAGCTGGACACACATGGGAGATGGACACACGTATGAGCTGAACACACGTGGGAGCTGAATACACTTGGCTATTTTATTATTGCAACTCTCGCTGGCTTTCACACGGAAATGTCATAGAAAGGATGTTTGAACTCAGGAATGAGCTTGATTGTTATCTCGTAGGAGAAAAACATTGAAGTTCTGAAATGTTCGTGGACAACGACTTTGTTTTGAAGCTAACATATCCTTGTGACGTTTTAAAAAAACTAAATACTTTAAACGTGTCCCTTCATGCTACTGAGAACCATATTCTTTCAGTTTCTATCAAGCATCTGTTTCAACCGGTCGCTTAGACAGACTGGGTCTACTATCAGAAACAGATGAGTTAACCATTTTTTCTTATATGTTGATTTGTTAGTTCAGTATTGTTGTCCCCGATGAAGGCCTATTGGTCGTAACGTAGGTTTTGTTTGTGTTCTCGTCTTGGTGTGGTATCTGACCATGCCCATTTTTTAAATTTTGATTAAACTCAACCTTAATCAACTTTTACAAGTTTGTTTTTTTCATGTTTTTCTCCCGAACCATATTCTGCAGCTGTCAGAACTTCGGCCTTCAGAAAGAACATACTATTTTAGGAAGGAAAAGCAAGACATCAAAGACGTAAATTACTGCTTTCCTTCTCAGCCTGTTTAGGCTTTCCTTCTCTGCACACTTGTTTAGGCTTTCCTTCTCTGCACACCTGTTTAGGCTTTCCTTCTCTGCACACCTGTTTAGGCTTTCCTTCTCTGCACACCTGTTTAGGCTTTCCTTCTCAGCCTGTTTAGGCTTTCCTTCTCTGCACACCTGTTTAGGCTTTCCTTCTTTGCACACCTGTTTAGGCTTTCCTTCTCAGCCTGTTTAGGCTTTCCTTCTCTGCACACTTGTTTAGGCTTTCCTTCTCTGCACACCCGTTTAGGCTTTCCTTCTCTGCACACCTGTTTAGGCTTTCCTTCTCTGCACACCTGTTTAGGCTTTCCTTCTCTGCACACCTGTTTAGGCTTTCCTTCTCAGCCTGTTTAGGCTTTCCTTCTCTGCACACCTGTTTAGGCTTTCCTTCTCTGTACACCTGTTTAGGCTTTCCTTCTCTGCACACCTGTTTAGGCTTTCCTTCTCTGCACACCTGTTTAGGCTTTCCTTCTCTGCACACCTGTTTAGGCTTTCCTTCTCAGCCTGTTTAGGCTTTCCTTCTCTGCACACCTGTTTAGGCTTTCCTTCTCTGCACACCTGTTTAGGCTTTCCTTCTCTGCACACCTGTTTTGGCTTTCCTTCTCTGCACACCTGTTTAGGCTTTCCTTCTCTGCACACCCGTTTAGGCTTTCCTTCTCAGCCTGTTTAGGCTTTCCTTCTCTGCACACCTGTTTAGGCTTTCCTTCTCTGCACACCTGTTTAGGCTGTCCTTCTCTGCACACCCGTTTAGGCTTTCCTTCTCTGCACACCCGTTTAGGCTTTCCTTCTCTGCACACCTGTTAAGAAGACAATGACTTGGAGCTTAGTGAAGAACTGAAGGCTGTGTTTGTTAACCACTTAACACAGCTCAGTGATTACTTCGGCAAGTATTTTTCAGTAAAGACTGAACAACACAAATGGATCAAAAATCTTTTCATTACAGAACTCCCATCTACACTCATTACTAGAGAGCAAAAGCAGCTTATTCCTATTTGATCGGACTCCACACTGACATTTGAAGTTTGACTCTTCATCACTACCATAGTTTTGGAGCTTGATGAACCAGGAATTTACAGAAGTAGATAGCAAAGCCATACGAGTTCTGATCCTTTTTGCAATAAATTACAAGTGTAAGACACATTTTTCTGAATTGGACGCAAAACAAAATACAGATCGCTATTGAATGTCGTGAAGGAGATTCGGTTCGCAGCGTCCTAATTTGTGCTCAGATTTGAAGAACTGATGATGAAGAAGGAAGGTAATCTCTCTCATTGACACTGTGACTAGTATAAGGTGTAATCACACTGTGACTAGTATAAGGTGTCATCACACTGTGACTAGTATAAGGTGTAATCACACTGTGACTAGTATAAGGTGTAATCACACTGTGACTAGTATAAGGTGTCATCACACTGTGACTAGTATAAGGTGTAATCACACTGTGACTAGTATAAGGTGTCATCACACTGTGACTAGTATAAGGTGTCATCACACTGTGACTAGTATAAGGTGTCATCACACTGTGACTAGTATAAGGTGTAATCACACTGTGACTAGTATAAGGTGTAATCACACTGTGACTAGTATAAGGTGTCATCACACTGTGACTAGTATAAGGTGTCATCACACTGTGACTAGTATAAGGTGTCATCACACTGTGACTAGTATAAGGTGTAATAAAACTAAGTAAATAGTACAAAATAAAGTCTTATTTATTTTGTGTCCGAAAGTTAACTTATTTATCCCCCCCCCCTACAACCCCACCCCCTCTCAAACACACACACACACCCACAATTGATATCAGATGTAAAATATGCACATTCATAAGTCATTAATATTAGTATGTGTGCAATTGCTTCTATATAGTATAGAGAGGAGCCGAGATGATTTATGCTCAGGTCAAATGAGCTGTGGCGACCCACAAGTTAGTAATCCTCTGTACTAAAAAATTAATGTCACCAAAGTCAACTTCCCCTATAACTCAATAATATCAATATAGAATAATATAAATATAGAATAATATAAATATGTAATAATATCAATATAGAATATGTTTTTACAAATAGCCTGTCGAAGAGCACTAGCATTATCAATAAATTACAGAATTAAAATTTGTTATAGAAACATAACTGCTGTAGATCTGTCAAGTTGTTTCTTTCAAATATAGAAAAGCCAGTGATGCACAGAAGATATTGTATGTGACATGTCAAGTGACATTCATAATCATATGGCACATACTCTGACCTTTCATACAATCCTGTAAATAAGGTGTGTGTGAGAAGGCGTGTTGTATTAGCAGGAAGAGAGGATGCGTGTTGTATTAGCAAGAAGAGAGACGGCGTGTTGTGTTAGCAGGAAGAGAGAAGGCGTGTTGTATTAGCAAGAAGAGAGGATGCGTGTTGTATTAGCAAGAAGAGAGACGGCGTGTTGTGTTAGCAGGAAGAGAGAAGGCGTGGTGTATTAGCAGGAAGAGAGAAGGCGTGGTGTGTTAGCAGGAAGAGAGGATGCGTGTTGTATTAGCAAGAAGAGAAACGGCGTGTTGTGTTAGCAGGAAGAGAGAAGGCGTGTTGTATTAGCAAGAAGAGAGGATGCGTGTTGTATTAGCAAGAAGAGAGACGGCGTGTTGTGTTAGCAGGAAGAGAGAAGGCGTGGTGTATTAGCAGGAAGAGAGAAGGCGTGGTGTATTAGCAGGAAGAGAGGATGCGTGTTGTATTAGCAAGAAGAGAGACGGCGTGTTGTGTTAGCAGGAAGAGAGAAGGCGTGTTGTGTTAGCAGGAAGAGAGAAGGCGTGTTGTATTAGCAGGAAGAGAGAAGGCGTGTTGTGTTAGCAGGAAGAGAGAAGGCGTGTTGTGTTAGCTGGAAGAGAGAAGGCGTGTTGTGTTAGCAGGAAGAGAGAAGGCGTGTTGTGTTAGCAGGAAGAGAGAAGGCGTGTTGTGTTAGCTGGAAGAGAGAAGGCGTGTTGTGTTAGCAGGAAGAGAGAAGGCGTGTTGTGTTAGCAGGAAGAGAGAAGGCGTGGTGTGTTAGCAGGAAGAGAGAAGGCGTGTTGTGTTAGCAGGAAGAGAGAAGGCGTGGTGTGTTAACTGGAAGAGAGAAGGCGTGTTGTGTTAGCAGGAAGAGAGAACAGTCGTGTTGTGTTAGCTGGAAGAGAGAAGGCGTGGTGTGTTAGCAGGAAGAGAGAAGGCGTGTTGTGTTAGCAGGAAGAGAGAAGGCGTGTTGTGTTAGCAGGAAGAGAGAAGGCGTGGTGTGTTAGCTGGAAGAGAGAAGGCGTGTTGTGTTAGCAGGAAGAGAGAACAGTCGTGTTGTGTTAGCAGGAACAGAGAAGGCGTGTTGTGTTAGCAGGAACAGAGAAGGCGTGTTGTGGTAGCAGGAAGAGAGAAGGCGTGGTGTGTTAGCTGGAAGAGAGAAGGCGTGTTGTGTTAGCAGGAAGAGAGAACAGTCGTGTTGTGTTAGCAGGAACAGAGAAGGCGTGTTGTGGTAGCAGGAAGAAAGACGGCGTGTTGTGTTAGCAGGAAGATAAAAGGCGCGGTGTGTTAGCAGGAAGAGAACAACATCGTGTTGTGCTAGCAGGAAGAGAACGAAGCGGGGTTGTGTTAGAAGGAAGCAAATAATATCGTGTTGTCCTAGTAGGAAAATAGAAGTCGTGTTGTGTTAGCGGAAAGAGAAAAGTCGTGTTGTGTTAGCAAGAAGAGAACAAAATGGGGTTGTGTTGTCAGGAAGAGAACAAAATGGAGTTGTCTTAGGAAGAGAACAAATTCACGCCAAAAACGGAATTATTGTAGTACTTTGGAAACACACACACTATCAAGCTCATTGCACGAGCACACCCCCCCCCCCCCTTTTTTTCTCCCCCCCCCCCCCATTACACACACACAAATACACGAAAACTAATATGATAGTCCAATCGGATTCGAACCACGAACCTTTGGGTTGGAAGGTTGATATTCCATTACTGTACTTGTTTCTGTTGTCCGGTGAATACATCGACCAAATGGGTAAAAATTATAACTGTTTTTTGCGAATTAGTTTCTCTACTTTGTTTATTTACACACCTCAGAGTTTCCATGTGCATCGTTACTAATCTGGATAGGTTGGTCTCAACAACAATACACAATCAGTAAAACTACCACTGCCAGCACAATGGCATTCTTACTATAAGTTGCACGACAGACTATGTCAATACTAGCATATATATATATATATATACAAGACATTACAGGAACAGCATTACAACGAGGATTCACGGAAAATGATAATCAATCAATCAACGTTCAACACGGAATTACTGTGGCATGTATTTTGGCTAGGGTTGATGAACCAATCAGAAAGCAATCATTCCGACAATTCTAGCTTCCATAAAAACTGCTATAGCTTTATTTAGAGTTAAGAAAACGAAAAATTATTGATGTTGTGGGTACAGATCACTATTCAAGTGTTAATTAGTTTATAAAAATAGTACTATTGTGTTAATGAATGCAATCTTGTTGATGACTTCTGTGGTTCTTACTCACGTTCTATAGCTATACATCTCTCCCTCAACATTTGAACAAAAACAATTTAAAACAAAATGCTACTGTTATCATGACAGTGTTGCTTGTCGACTGTCACAGACGACCACGAGGCTCCGCTATTTCCTGTCTCTAGTGTCGTTTATCAATTCTATGTTTAGCTATCTTCCATACCATGTTTTCTAATAACAATTTCTCAACAACTGCTAAAGCTTCTGACCTCTATCTAGACAGGTGATGTACTTCTGTTTTCTAATTCATATAAGTACATTGATATCCGTGTTCGTCGTTATTGCTATCATTTGTCTATCATTGTTATTCGCGTTTTTTTTTTCATTTTACTTCTTTTTCTTCTTCGGAAAAAGAACGCTGTGATGTTTTATAGTGAGCCTGCGATATCTGTGCCCTTTTGGTACCAGGTTTGCCTTTCTTCTGCGTTCCCCATCCCTTGGTCAGACTACACTAGTGACTAGTGTTGTCTGTTTCTAAGGCCGCCACTTGAAGTTTATTTACTGTCTGTCCTTATTCCATTACCGCACTGCAGTTGATGATCTGTATAACAATTCAATTAATTTAAGTTACAATTATGGCTATATTAAGAAACACCAATTCACTATTTTGGTTACGTTACAACTACCCATCACTATGGATAAAATCTATAATCCCTGTATTTCTGTAACAACATAAAACTAATCCGATTGTCAGGCTAACTCGGCCAGCAACATTCTCAAATGAAATATACAGTGAGGTTTTTGTAAACACATATTATATGCCTTTCTCGTTATAATTGGGGATAAATCAGATATAATTTTGACCAGATGATCTATATAAGAACAAACTAATAACCTGTCCAAGTTATTTCGTAGAGGCAGATAACCAATTAATTATTTTCTTCCACCTACTTAAAATAAGCAGTTAAGAAGAAGTGTCACAATATGTTATATTGCTTTGCTAAGATTATATGTTATGAGAAACATCAAATATGCTTCAAAATGTTCTTTGTACGAAATTATGACTAAGAAAGATATTGTTCCCTGACACCATGTTATCATCATCTGAGAGGAAATATCGTCGGTCGTAGCCATTACATCACCGTCAAAATATTGTTTGTTCTCACATCACCAGATGTGAATGGTGTGTTACCGTATCTAATCCCCGTCGTTACTGTGAAAGATTATTTAACCCCTGAACTTTATCTATGTCGTAATAAACAAGCACAAAAGGTTATGCATATCGCTTGGCAACCGTATGTCGTAAAACGAAAATCTACAGATGTCACAATGGCAACAGCACACAAATTCTGTGGTGTATGATTACTGCAACGGCCTAGCTGTAGTGGTAGTCTGTCTATATGTTCCAACTAGAACAAAAATGGAAGGATAAGAACATTCTCCTATGTCATTGTTGGACTGTTCAAAAGAAAACAAGGATCACTTAACAAATCACTCCGTATTAAAAATGCGAAAATCATAAATCAAAAATATTGAATCCCATTGTTCTTCATTCACAGTGAACATCAAAGTGGGACAGATAGTTAACAATGAACTTGTATGTCAGCAGCGTCTAGTTAATTGTACACGATCTTCTTCCTGTAATTCAGACATGAAATAAAGATGGCTTCTTTTTGTTATTCGTCTCATAGATGCTAAATAAGATACAGATCAGCTGAGAGCGAGCTATCCCATCCTAGTGTCATGTTGCTGTTGGAGGAAGTCATTAAGTGGGGACAGGCCTTGTCACCTTTGAGAAGACCCTGAAGTACTGGCTGTGCGAGAGGCTGAAGCCCATCAACTCTGTAGATGTGAGTGCTTACCGACAGTTCCTCAAGCATCAGCATGTCATGAGGATAGACTGATCTGCATTCTGACCTGATCTCAGTCTTATGGAGCATCCCTAGGACGACCTACAAGACGTAGCCATCTTTATTTTAGCAGACGGCATGTCTAAATTTCAGAAAGAAGGGTGTGTCCAATTACGGGAAACGAGAGAGCTGACGCTCTGGCAAAAGATGGCAGCAAAAAGGCACAATTTAATCATCGTGTACTACACAGAGAAATCAAGAACATCATCCGAAATCAGTATATACACCAATGGAGAGAAGACAGAAACATAAGCAGTACACAAGAACAAATTCACCAACTCAAAAGAAATCAACAAACTACCTTATTTCGTCTGAGAACTGGACACTGCAGACTACTGGAACATCTATACCGACTGAAGATCTCACACACCGATGAGTGTCCATGTTGAACAGGAGGTCAGAACACTGAGCATATTCTACAGGAATGCCCAATCTATAGGGAAATGAGATGCCAGACCTGGCCAGAGAGTGCGGAGCTAAGACAAAAGCTGTGGGGCAGCCGCTCCAACCTGGTGAAGACGACAGACTTCATCATGGCGTCTGGCCTGCAGATATAGCATGGCCAAAAGATCTTGAACGCAAAGAAGTAAGAAGGATAATGAACAATTTCTCACAAGCAAGTTTATTGTTTACATGATACCATCTAACAAAAGATATCCTTTTTTCTGTGTTCGTCCTGGAAAAGACGTGACTTTATGTCGCATTTTACAGCGAGGTTGCGATATTTGCGTCTTTCGGCTCGACACATTCGACAACAGCTGACTTTTTAGTACTGGTTTTTCTTGACACTGTGCTCCCTATCCCTTGGTCAGACTACACTAGTGACAGCCAGTTTCCAGGGCCGCAACATAGAAGCAAAATAAGGTCTTGGCCAGTTTTGCTTCGCTGGTCCTGATACAAGCAGCCAGCTCTGATTTGATGACCCTGATGCAAGTAGCCAGCTATGGTTCACTGACCCTGATGCAAGCAGCCAGCTATGGTTCGCTGACCCTGATGCAAGCATCCAGCTATGATTCGCTGACCATTATGCAAGCAGCCAGCTATGGTTCGCTGACCCTGATGCAAGCAGCCAGCTATGGTTCGCTGACCCTGATGCAAGCAGCCAGCTATGGTTCGCTGACCATTATGCAAGCAGCCAGCTATGGTTCGCTGGCTCTGATGCAAGCAGCCAGCTATGGTTCGCTGACCCTGATGCAAGCAGCCAGCTATGGTTCGCTGACCATTATGCAAGCAGCCAGCTATGGTTTGCTGACCATTATGCAAGCAGCCAGCTATGGTTCGCTGGCTCTGATGCAAGCAGCCAGCTATGGTTCGCTGACCCTGATGCAAGCAGCCAGCTATGGTTGGCTGACCATTATGCAAGCAGCCAGCTATGGTTCGCTGGCTCTGATGTAAGCAGCCAGCTATGGTTCGCTGACCCTGATGCAAGCAGCCAGCTATGGTTCGCTGACCATTATGCAAGCAGCCAGCTATGGTCACAACGCAAGCGCCTCCTACTCACGTCCTTAAAACAAAGCCCGTCGCTCCTCTCGGTGCATTTGCCATTGACATCATCCCGCCAGCATATATGATCCTGAGCTGCTCTTTCTACCTATCTCCAGTTGTTATCATTTAATCTTAGTTCCTTCTCACACTCTCTTCTCCGTGTATTTTGTTGGGGTCTACTTCTCTTTCTCTGCCATTGAGTATTCTATATAAGAGCCTATCTGGCTATATTCGGTAGTGCATGTCCTATCCAGCCAAATTGCTTCGCTCAATTTGTTGTTCCTGTGGATATTTTTGACTCCTTTCCCACAGGTCTTCCTTCATCACCTTATCCTGCCACTGTACGCCCATTATCCCTCGTAGGTCTTAGTTAACAAAGAAATGGAGTCTTTGCCGTATGGCCCTGGTCATTCTCCATATTTCCGTTACAATACAGAAGTACAGATTTATCACTGGTGTTGAAAATTCCTTGGTGTGAATCTTGATTTTTCTAGATCCCCCTATGCTGTTTAGTGTGAGATATGCCACTCTTACCTTTCCAATGCTGATTCTTACATCTGCACCTCCTGATGTGTCAATTGTGCTGCCTAAATAGGTAAAGGTATCCACTTCTTCTAATTGCTCTCTCTCTCTCTCTCTCCAGCATGAATGGTTCTTTGTTAAGTGTTGCTTAAGTAGCTTGGCTTTCTCCGTGTTGATATGCAGTCCTAATTTGGCTGATTGTTCTTTCACCCTACCATGTTTCACTTATATTTGACTACGACTGCGTGGCAACAAAAGTAGCAGATCATCAGCGTAGTCCATGTCCTCCAATTGTGTCCACAAAATACCCGTTCTTCGTCTCTTGGGTGATGTTTTTATTATTCAATCTAGAGCCAACAAAAATAGGAATGACGAGAACAGGTATTCTTGTCTCATCCATGTTTGTACCCCGAAGCTGTCAGCCAGTGCTCCTTCGTGTACCCCGAAGCTGTCAGCCAGTGCTCCTTCGTGTACCCCGAAGCTGTCAGCCAGTGCTCCTTCGTGTACCCGGAAGCTGTCAGCCAGTGCTCCTTCGTGTACCCCGAAGCTGTCAGCCAGTGCTCCTTCGTGTACCCCCCTACTAACTGTATCTGCATGCATATTATGTGTTAGGGTTATAACCTTCTTTATTATCCGTAACTGTCTCAACAGTTACCATATCTTTGACCCGCACTGTCAAATGCCTTTTCATTGCCTTACAATTGTGTATAGAGATGATTTCCATTCAATACTCTGTTATACTATGATGCGTAGAGTAGCTATATGATTTGTGCATGATCTTCCATGTCTTCCTTTCATAGTCTTGTAAAAAGTGCACGTTGTATCTCGTTATTTTCGAGCTTTGTATTGAGTGTTTTAAGCTACACGATCGCCAGCAACATGTGGTAATCTGAATCTACGTCTGCTCCTTGCTTTTACTCTGATATCTTATAGTGTACTTCTGGACGCTTGGTCGACACAGATGTGATCAATCCGGTTTTCCGTCACGTGGTCTGGTGATCTCTATGTGGCCTTACGTGTCTCCTTGTGTGGAAACCTCCAATGATCATTTTGTTTAGTACACACAGTTCTCCATATTTATTCGTCTGTTCCGTTTACTGATCTCCCATAATCTGTTCGTAACCCAGGTTGTCTGCTCCCACTTGAGATCGTTGACGTCCCCCATTAATATGAAGATATCTTTCTTTCTCTGTGTGTGGCAAGGACCTCTTCCAGCTCATTGTAAAATGTGTGCTTATCATCTAAGGCCTCGTTAGTTGAGGCATATCACTGAATGATGTTGATATTGATGTATTTGTTCCTAGTTCTAAAGCTTGCGCTCATGTCTATAGACAATAGCCTCTCACTGTGACTCTCTTGAAAGCATCATTGCGGCTCCCTCTCTGTATTAAGTAACAATCCATTTATACCCAGAGTAAATTTTCATTTTCCCCAGTTGTCAGTCTCATCTTCCCTGGTTATGTCCATCTTGTTTTACTTAGTCCTAGCACTGCAAGGTTGTAATTTCTCATTCTTTATACTGTCTTTGCTGTTTTCCCTGCCTTATACATTGTTCCAACATTAGTAAAAATGTTCGCCTAGGCATCTATGGCCTGTTGTCGAAGGAGAGACTGCTATCTGTCGTAGCCATGTAGAGCAGCGGCGGCCTCCAGCAGGCGGTGAGAAACCGTTACACTTAGCTGACTTGGACATTATCTGATGAGCCGGAACTTCCCGATCTATGTCGGAGCACGTGACCAAACACAGACAGTCGGCGGCGGACCAGAGTGTCCGAGATGGAGGAAAGACTCGTCTTTGCAGACACCTCGACATTACGGACGAGATCGAACCACTGGATACCGAGGATGGGTCGCTGGTTGAAAGGCATCGAGTCTTGATATGTTCTGTTTAAGTAGGGTCAAAGTCTCTGAACCATACTGGAGGACAGGAAGTTCCAGCATCCCATGTCGCTAAATTGGTTCTCTTCTCGGTATTCAGAAGGGAAGTCAGCCGTGGAGCTTCCTTGCGGTTTCCACTCCATTGCGTCATTTTTCTCGTCTAGAGGATTGTTGTTGGCTCCGTTTTCATTCCTCACCACATCTCGCCAGCCTATGCCCATTATCCTCTGTAAATATTTATTGACCAACAACTGGAGTTTCCTTTATTGCTTTTTCCCAAGTTTCTACTCCGTAGAAAGATGGCGCCATAACTGGCTACGAGTCTACATTTCTCTACTGTTTTGGATCATTATGGATGCCGCTAGACCACGGATTTGCCTGGAATTCACACTTGTCGACGACTTACACTTGTGTTCACGGAAACGTGGTGTTGTTTTCCGTCTGGACTTGTTATTTCGTTCTTTTTTTTGGTGATTTCTTCCATCCGTTTATCTTGGTCTGGACGCCGGCTGAATGGCACTACGCTTATACCTGTGTCGTACTTCACGGGTTAGTTCTGCCGGTTCACCTTCACGAATTTGGTGTGTGGGAATTTTAGATGCTACTATGATGAGCTGAATACAGCTGGGGAAAGATGCCAGACTCACTCACACGCTGAGTGTTGTCCATACGACCTCTTGTGGTTATCGAAAAGGCACGGCAAACTACGTTAGATGCCTTCCCACTTTTCTACCCTGCGGGTTACATGTTTACGGAAAGGCTTCGGTGGTAACCCTGAGGCAAAATCTGTTCCTATGCTATCTCTAGTCGTCTCGATAAATGTCTTGCCACTGGCAAAAGGTAGCTTAGGCTCTGTGACTGAGGTTGACAAAAGGCGCAGTTTCTTCCTCACTTTAATCCAAATAACCGCGCGTCACCCATTTCAGCGGACACAGCAAAAGATACGACTGTCCACACGGCTGAACAAAGAGAGTGGTCTTCATCACTTGTGATGGACAACTATGTACTCCGTACAGGAGTACTGACTTGACAATGGAATTAAACAATCTTAATTCGGTATTAGTCTTCAAACTCCCAGGATGCCCTTATATTATTCATTAACAGGAACGCTGGCCTTGCCTTTCCAATTCTAGCCCTTATATCTGCCTCTGTGTCCTCTGAAGTATCAATGATGCTGCCCCACTGTGTGAATGTACCGACCTCTTTCAGTGACTCACCTCCATATGTGACTGACTCTTTGCTTAAGTTGTTGATTTTAAACAGCTTGCTTGTCCTCATGATGATATTTATTCACAGTTTGGTTGAATGCTTCCCTTCACTTTCTTTAGTTTTCTTGTCTGTCTATGAAACAGAAGTATCTTCTTCTTCTTTCGGTTTCGTATGCTCGTTTTAGGCCACCATATGGCTTCCTCCATGAAGTGACACGTCAGTCGCAGGTCCTCAATGGTTCCCCACAGTTTGTCTTGTATGTTTCTCTCCTCGGGACAGGTCTTCTCACAGGAGCCTTGGTGCAGTGGACATGTTTTGGATGTGATCTGGAGTCTGGGGTCCTCTCTGACATGTGCATTGTGCAGTCTGTGCTGCTTTCATTTTATGCATGTGTGCATTTATTTCTGAGACCTGTTCTGGGGCGAAAAATTGTGGTATACTGTTTTCTATTCAGTCTATCCACCCCAGCGATAAAAGAGAAGGGAAGGGCTACCGAGATAATGAGGCACACGCTGTCACCATACTGTCTGCATCCGAACCCTTCACTAGAAGTCTTGACAATGTCTTGCCTCTAGAACATGTTGAGTCCGGACGAGAGAGTGGGGAAGATCCTGCGCACATCTCCCTCACTATAAACACATTGCGCAACTCACGACATCACCCTTCAGATCACACCCTGACTAGCAGCTCGCAACTGGCAGGGCCCCCAAACTGCAGCTGCGGAACAGGCAGAAAACGATCACGAAAACTACCCATAACGCTTGCAACATGGAATGTCCGCACGCTACTGGACAACACCAAAGCAAACAGACCCGAACGACGGACAGCACTGATCGCCAGGGAACTGGCTAGATACAACATCTGCATACCTGCCCTGAGCGAGACACGACTGGCAGAGGAAGTGCAGATCACAGAAGAAGGCGCTGGTTATACTTTCTTCTGGAGCGGCCGCAGCAAAAGAAGAACGCCGTGAAGCTGGAGTTGGCTTTGCCATCAAGACTAACATGGTCGACAAGCTCACAAGCATGCCCAGAGGAATTAATGACCGCCTGATTACACTGCGTCTCCCCCTAATAGGATGGCGCCATGCAACACTCATCAGTGCATACGCACCCACAATGACAAATCCTCAGGAAACAAAAGATAAGTTTTATGAGGACCTTGAGGCTCTCATCGCTGCAGTCCCCAAATCTGACAAACTGGTCATCCTCGGTGATTTTAACGCTAGGGTTGGCACAGACCATACAGCCTGGGAGGGGGCCATTGGCAGACATGGTATCGGAAAATGCAATAGTAACGGACTGCTCCTTCTGAGGACATGCGCCGCAAATGAACTATTCATTACAAAGACAGCTTTCCGACTACCTGTCCGAAATAGAACCACGTGGATGCACCCAAGGTCCCGCCACTGGCACCTCATTGACTACATTATCATCAGACGTAGGGATCGAGCGGATGCTATAGTAACGAAGAGCATGTGTGGTGCAGAATGTTGGACCGACCATCGACTTGTCATTGCCAAGCTAAACTTCAAGATCCAGCCCAAGATGCGCCCCCAGGGAAAGAAACCACTGAGGAGGCTAAATGTCTCTCAGCTGAAATACGAACCCACGAGAGGAGACTTCCAGGAAGAGCTTGAGGGTAGACTGTCTGAGCTTCGTTTTGAAAAGAACGACATCGAAAAGAACTGGGCATCATTGAGAAACACACTCTACGATACAGCTGTTAAACACATTGGCCCACTCACGCGCAAGCATAAGGACTGGTTTGATGAGAACGATCTAGAAATACAGGGCCTTCTCGATGCAAAACATGAAGCGCACAGGGAATACCAGAGGGACACACCATCTCCGGCAGCAAAAGCTGCCTTCAATACTGCTCGCAAAGCTGTCCAGACCAGGCTTAGAGAGATGCAAGACTCCTGGCTCAGCAAAAGAGCTGACGAAATTGAGATGTTCGCCGAGCGTCATGACACCAAACGGTTTTACGAGGCACTGAAAGCTCTCTACGGCCCGCAGCCCTCTAGTAATACTCCAGTTCGCAGTGCGGATGGGGTACTGCTAACAGATAAGGTTCAGATTCTAGACAGATGGGCAGACCACTTCTGCAAAATACTAAACCACCCATCGTCCATAAATGAAGAGGCCATCCGGCAAATGCCGCAGGTGGAACTGAATCTGGCGTTGGATGAAGTAATTACTGAGGAGGAAGTCGACAGGGCAATCAGTTCACTATATATAGGAAAAGCTCCAGGAGCTGATGCAATACCAGCAGAGGTATATAAGACAGCTGGCCCATCCCTCACCAGAAGGATCACTGAACTCTTCTGTCACATGTGGGCTGAAGGTAAAATTCCGCAGGAGCTAAAGGACGCCTCAATCGTTCACCTATACAAAAGAAAAGGCAATCATCAGGAATGCGACAATCATCGTGGAATATCGCTACTCTCCGTAGCAGGCAAGATCCTAGCGCGCTTACTGCTAAACAGGCTCAACAAACACCTTGAACAAAGCCACCACCTCCCAGAAAGCCAATGTGGATTCGGAGCCGGAAGAGGAACAGTGGACATGATTTTGCCGCTCGCCAAGTACAAGAGAAGTGTCGAGAGCAAAATCAGGCCTTGTACACCACATTTATTGATTTGACAAAGGCATTTGATACAGTAAACAGAGAAGGGATGTGGATGATAATGTCTAAGTTTGGCTGCCCCAAACTCGTGTACTGGACAGCGGTGCAATCTCTAAAACGTTTCTAGTATCAAACGGAGTAAAACAAAGATGTGTACTCGCCCCGACTTTTTTCAGCATGATGTTCGCGGCCACGATGACAGACGCCTTTAGATCATTGGAGCTTGGAATACCCATAAAGTACCGCACAGATGGCAAGTTACTCAATTCCAGAAGAATGAAGGCCAAAACCAAAGTGGCTGGCGACATAATCAGGGAACTTGTATTTGCTGACGACTGCGCTCTAATGAGCAACTCAGAACTGAACATGCAGGTTGGAATGGACCAGTTCTCTGCCGCATGCGAAAATTTTGGTCTGACCATAAATGCCAAAAAAACAGAGGTCATGTACCAACCAGCACCAGGCATGCCGTACACAAAACCAGAGACTACAGTCAGCGGGCAGACGTTGAATGCCGTAGACAAATTCACATATCTGGGCAGCACGCTGTCGAGATCTGTCAGCCTAGACGATGAGGTGGTGCAGAGAATAGCAAAGGCCAGCACATCCTTTGGTAGAATGCGCTCGATGGTTTGGGCACGTCGTGGCATCAGCGTCAAGACCAAACTCAAAGTCTACCGTGCAACCATCATTCCAACCCTACTATGCGCTTGCGAAAGCTGGACTGTATACTCTGGACATGCAAGGAGGTTAAACCACTTCCACACAGGTTGCCTGAGGCGAATATTCCACATCCGATGGCAAGATCGTGTCACTGACATCAAGGTTCTCTCGAGGGCTAACATGCCCAGCATCCATGCACTGCTAGAAAAAGCACGACTAGGATGGGCCGGACACCTCGTCCGTATGTCAGACGAGCGGCTCCCAAAGAAGCTTCTCTACGGCGAGCTGAGAGACGGATGGCGCGAGAGGGGGCGCCCAAAGAAAAGTTTCAAAGACGGTCTGAAGGACTCACTAAAAAGTTGCCAGATAGACATCGACACCTGGGAATGTCTTGCGAAAAACAGATCTGACTGGAGAAGCGCAGTCAAATCGGGTGTAGCCGCTGGTGAAGATGACCGTGTTGTGAAAGCCCAGAACAGACGAGAGACGCGGAAATCCCGAGCAGCGGGAACACCATCCCCTTCTACAAACCTCGTGTGCCCGATACGTAGCAGATGTTTTCGTGCTCGCATTGGCCTGTTCAGCCACATGCGCACCCACACCCAACAGGGAAATCTGTGACAAGGATGATGTCGGCGGTCCTCATCGACAACGATGGACAGCTATTATTATTCAGTCTATTGATTAGGTCCTGCGGGTATTTACTGTTAAACAGAAGTATTAAGTGGTCTGCTTAGTTCAGATCCTCCAACTGTGACCACAACGGACATTGTACCGGTTCTCTTCCCTGACGTAGACATCGCCACCAGAAACAAGAGTGGTAACAATAGACATCTCTGCCTCACTTCAAAATTGTCCGTCTGTAGTAATTCATATACCACTCTACAAGCTTTTCAGCATCCCATAATAGCCACACAAAAAATGCTTCAGTTTATACTGTCAAATGCCTTCTCAAAGTCTATACAATTTGCGTACAGGAATGAACTCCACGCAATCCATTTCTCCACCTATACGATCTGTACATGATCTCTTCCTTTTTAGCCTGTCTTGGTGACATCCGATAAGTCATAGCAGATGCGTTCTGACACTTAGTTGGTTACCTTATCGTGCCTTTCGTCTGCTGAAAGAGTACTGCCCAAATACTTGAACTTTTCCAAATTAATCTTGTTTTGTTTCCTGTGGCATGGTTTCTCCTGTGATGCCTTGTGCATTAATTTATGAGGATACGTACTGCCACATATCACATTGATTTAAAGCACGGAATAACTTAACATCTCTACTGGTTTAGAAATACTGCAAATTTTGTATGCAACCAGTTTCTTCTACATTTCCTTGATATCTAAAAACTATGCGCATCCAATCTATTCTTGAATACGTTAATTTACCCTGCCTCCAGGGACCCAAATGCTGTCATAGTCTGGAGAGAATTGAGGATGAGCCCTGAATTCTGTCACAATGCTCCAATGGCACATGCAACACAAAGCCTCTGACATAAAAAACCCAACGCCTGACCTTCACATGCAGAACCCGTTGCTCTTACTACCAAAAGGGACGAGGTGAGAGTCTCTGGTGCCTTAAAACCAGACTGCTCCGGGTCGATGAAGCCCATAAGCCATACATGGCAATTTGTATAGGAGAAGGAAAAACTGATTTCAAAACCACCAGCTGAATTGCAGGTAGGCTACCGACAGCCACCGGACGATTCCCCTTGTGGTGTGGCATATTGAGTATCCAGCATTGCACTTGCCCTGGAGGAGCAGCAGCCTGGGCTCTGAACTTAACTCGGACATCCGACAGACAGAAAGTTTAGCAGAAGACCAAGTAATGGTTAGATTTTTTTTTTTGTTGTTGCTTTCGCCTTATTTATCTATTCCCCACGGCGTGTGTGTGTTACACTGTGGTTTTTATTTTGCGCCTGTCGGCCCAGTGCATCCGACTTCAGCATGCATTTTATGTAAGGGTCTGCTTCCTCCTGCATTTTCTAATGGTTTGCTTCCCCGGGGTAACGGCCGGTGCTGTGATGGGGATCGAACCCAGCACCTTCTGGTTGTGAGCCGTGCCACTTAACCACTAGGCCACCGCCGTCCCCTGGTTAGATGACTAGGGAACAGAGCTGAATGTGTGCAGGACGAGACGATTCCCTGGGAGAGCCCAGAACCAGAGCATACTGATTAAGTTCTGCATATCTGGAGAGCCCCCTTGGATGGCGGTTAATGCCACTCCCTCCCGCTCTGAGTCTTAAGACCACATACCTTGCAACACCGCAAGAAACAGGATGGAATGTCTGAACGGAGCGATGGAACTCTTGACTCCAACTCAATATGCTGCGGAAAGGCAGAAAAGCCACAGGAAAACTCTAGGATTAAACAGAATGCCAAGCACAACTGACCCTTCATCAAACGAACTCGGACATCGTCTCGGTAAACAAGGTCCGCGCAAAGCAGCGACACCCCAGGCTGCTGACGAGAAGTATACTACAAAACATAATGCAACTAAACATTTCAGGCATACAAAACAAGAAGGAAGAATTGCTCAAAATCATATATAACAACAAAGTGCTGCACTTCAGAAAACCATTCTCAGCAAAAAATTCAATCAACATCACTGGATACACTCAGTACCTCTGTCAGTGCAAGAACTGCCGAGGGCTTATGACCGTCATTAGAAATGAACATTGAAGCTTGAGAGAAACCGAATAAAAGCCAGAGAAAGAATGGCAATCATGAGGAAACTTGCTGGCACAAGCTGGGGAGCAGACGAAGGCATACTAAAGAAACTGTACACTGGAAGAGTGAGACCAGTTCTCGAGTATGGCATTGCGGCATGGACAACAGCAGCAAAGGCGAACTTCGATAAAGTTAGCAAACTTCAAAACCAAGCCATGAGAATTATAACAGGTGGCATGAAGTCAACGCCAATTGTAGAACTTGAAAAGATTACAAAACTGCAATCCATGACCGATAGAAGAGACTGCAGAGCCCAGCTGCAGTCAGAGAAACTCCGAAGACTGACCGACCATCCAATGCACCAGAGACTAAACAATTTGGGAAATGGGAAACTAAAGCGGAGAAACTTTGCAGAAATAGCCAAAGCAAAGATGCACGAAGATCCCATAAACGCACTAACACCAAAACCCATTACTACTGTACGAAAACCTACCTGGAGGCAGGATATATTTCCAGAGGTGGTAGAAAATATACCAGGTATTGGAAACAAAAACTGCCAGACTGAAAAAGAAAGGAGAGATACTACCCCAAGCTTCATAACGAAAAGCTACCCAAGCATGGTCTGGACCCATGCATACACCGACGGTTCTGTAACAAATACTACACAGAACGGAGGGGCAGGAGCATTCCTGAACCTACCAAATGGCAGAAAAATAACACTGTCATTCGCTACTGGTAAGTACACAAGCAATTTCAGAGCGGAGGCAGAGGCACTGAGGGCGGCAGTGGAAGAAATGGTGACACACAGTGAAAATGAAAGCCATATAGTCCTGCTTACAGATGCTCTCGCCGTAGTCACAGTGCTAAAAAGCCAGAAAAATACTGAGCTTAATGACTTAAGAGCAGCACTCTGCAAACTGTGCCAGCAGTCCGCACCAAAAAAGGTAGTGGTACAGTGGGTCCCATCACACTGCAACATCCAAGGCAACGAGGAGGCAGACAGACTGGCAAAAGAAGGTGCAAGTCTACCACAAACAGATACTAGTATGACGTACGAAGAGTCAAAACGGCTTATCAAAGCCAGATACATGACCAAATGGGAAACCGAACATACTGGTTACACCAAAAACGATGCCTATTACCAGTTGAACCGAAGAGAGCAGGTCGTTGTCTTCAGACTTCGCACTGGCCACAATAGACTGAGGTACCACCTATTCAACAAATTGAAGATAGGGTGTACCAACGAATGCCCGTGCGGTACTGGTAAAATGACCGCTGAACATCTGCTGCAGAACTGCCCGACATACGAGGATCAGAGAGAGCAGATGTGGTCATCACCAGTGGAACTGCAAGACAAGCTCTATGGCAGTGGCGACAGCCTCAGGATGACCGCCGCTTTTTTAGAAAACATAATGGTTACTGTCTGACTGCGTACGCAGAAGAAGAAGAACATTGAAGCTGAAGTGCAAAACACCTCCAACGGTACTGACATTGACAGACAAGAGATTCTCTGCTGGATCAATGAAAACAAATACACCATACATAATGTTTACTGCCCTCCAACATCTACAGAAAACATCCAATTTGAAGACACGACATATAAAATGATAGTAATAGCTGGAGACTTTAACTCCCACTCATTATCATAAGGAAATAAAACACACAACAGAAGAGGCAAAGAGATAGAGGACATCTGTAACTCATCCAACTTAATCCTAAAACAGACCACAAAGACAGAACCCACTTTCCTGCACAGAAGCATCGGCACGACCAGCAGACCTGACCTTACCATGGTATCAGCTGACATTACAGATATTTGCACATACAAAGTTCTGGAAGACATTGGAAGCAACCACAGACCTATATTCATTACTATAGAAAAGCAACACAAATGTAAGCAAGCGAGAAAGACATACTGGAACTATAGAAAAGTTAATTGGACAACAGATTCACCAACATTAACTCAGCAGACACTAAAGAGAATACACACAACAATATCACAAAGACCATCCTTAGAAATAGCCAAAATGACAACACCAAGAGGCAGTCATAAACGTTTCAGCCCTTTCTGGACACCAGAACTAGAAACAATTGTCATAGAACGACGACAAGCCAGAAGAAAGAAGAAAACAGTCAAGAGACAAAACGTAATACAATGAACTCACAGCACAAGCTAGATACCACATCAAACAAGCACCAAAAAAAAGAAGCCTGGACAAAAACATGTGATGAGTTAAACTTGAATAGTGAAGGACATCAAGCATGGAATCTTCTGCACCGTC
This sequence comes from Ariolimax columbianus, assembly GCA_036924085.1. NCBI lineage: Eukaryota > Metazoa > Mollusca > Gastropoda > Stylommatophora > Arionidae > Ariolimax > Ariolimax columbianus. Next base: position 24,550,535 of record JAVGWX010000004.1, on the reverse strand, counting down.
TTGATGGGAAAGGGAAAAAAACAAATCCAAAACCACTCAGATCTGGTAGACAAATCGTAACAAACAATTAGAAAAATGCAGAAATGTTCAACAAATTCTATGCCAAAGTGAGCAGAAAATATCACAGGAAACAACTAGACAAAGCATTTAAGAAAACAACAAGAACACAACAAAGAGCTGCCAAAGCAAACATTGCACTATTTGAGACTTTGTTCAAAACACAGGAGATGAATAATCCGATTCGAACATTGAAGACCAAAAAGGCCCCAGGAACAGACAACATACAAAATGATAGTGAACCTTGGCCTAAAAGCAAAGTCTATTCTCCTGAACTTCGTAAACAGAACATGGTTGGAAACAACACTTCCAAAAGCATGGCTTACTGCAAACATCAAGCCAATTTTGAAAAAAAAATAAACCAGCCGATAACCAAAAAAATTACAGGCTAGTCTCACTGACATCAACAAGTGGTAAGCTTGTTGAAAGAATGATGAACCACAGACTGTACTGGTGGCTGGAAACCAACAAAATAATTGATGACAGCCAAGCAGGCTTCAGAAAAGACTGCATAACTGATGACCACATTTTTTATTTTGTACAGAAAACTAGACGTTATCCAAGCAATCAAACACGCCACAGCAGTATTCATTGGCCCCCTACAAGCATACGACAAAATATGGAGGCAAGGACTTTTTAATAAAATGATAACAACGGATATACACAAAAATGTTCCATTCGATTAGAGCCTTCTTAAAAAATTGAACAATTCAAATGACGATAGATGGCATCACATCAACTAAACAAAAGGAGGGATTAACTCAGGTTCTGCTTAAAGCTGCACAGCCTTCCTCATCTACATGACCTCCCCTGCATCATGAAGGTCCAAAAGACACTGTATGCAGATTACTTACTCATCTGGACAACAGAAAAATAAAAGAGACTGGCCCAAGCAAAGTTAAACAGAGCCCTGACCATAATAGCTGTATACTGCAGGCTTTGGAAGTTGCAAATAAACACACACAAAACTGTATTCAGTCTTCACCAGAAGCATAAAAGAAGGAAAGTGTACCAACTCAAACTTGATGGACGGGACGGCGTGGCCTAGTGGTTAAGTGGCACGGCTCACAACCAGAAGGTGCTGGGTTCGATCCCCATCACAGCATCGGCCGTTACCCCGGGGAAGCAAACCCTTAGAAAATGCAGGAGGAAGCAGACCCTTACATAAAATGCATGCTGAAGTCGGATGCACTGGGCCGACAGGCGCAAAATAAAAACCACAGTGTAACGCACACACGCCTTGGGGAATAGATTAAGGCGAACGAAAAAAAAAAAAAAAAACTCGATGGACAGTTACTGTCCAGAGATGAAGGTCCGTCGTACTTAGGAGTCCAGCTTGACAGACAACTATTGCTCCACGCTTTTGCACACAAAATAAAAGACAAGGCCAGCAAACGTCTAAATTTAGTCAAAAACAGAAAAAGGGGATCTAAGGCAGCTCTATCTGGGTTATGTTCCATCAGTTATGGACTACAACTTCCCACTGCTAACCACAATGAACAAAATAACCCAGAAGAAATTGGACCAAATCCAAAATCAAGCTCTCCTCAGGTCCATATGTGAAGGGAAAAGAACCACACCAACAGCTGCCTGCGAAATTGATGCCAATATAGAACCTATAGACCTAAGACGTAAATGTGCAGTACTTGAGGCTACAGAACAATACAGAAGAATGAGACAAAAACATCCAAATAGACGCTGGTCGAAAACTTGAAATCAATTAATAGATTAAAACAGAAGTCCCTATTACAAGTAGCAACAGCCGTAGCAGAACAAAATCATCTTCCACATACACGAGAAATAACACAAAAATGCTCAATCCTTTACCCAGGAAAGGAGTTAAAACCACCTATAGTAAGAACCTTGCTTTTGGAAAGTGCAATGACAGGAGAAACCAACCCAATAATACTAAAGATAGCAACCTTGGAGACAATTGACAGCTACCCTAACACTATGATACATGCATTTACAGATGGCTCTGCTTTTAAAACTGCTATAAATGCTGGGCTTGGAGTCTTAATAAAGTACCCAAATGGCGATACATTTTTTTTTTTTTTTTGGTTGCGTTCACCTTATTCCTCTAATCCCCAAGGTGGGGTGCGTTGCACTGTGGTTTTTATTTTGCGCCTGTCGGCCCAGTGCATCCGACTTCAGCATGCATTTTATGTAAGGGTCTGCTTCCTCCTGCATTTTCTAAGGGTTTGCTTCCCTGAGGTAACGGCCGGTGCTATGATGGGGATCGAACCCAGCACCTATCGGTTGTGATGTATAAATAAATGACACAATTTGTAGTTGTGCTCTCTTGTTCTTGTAGGTTGTTGCATTTTGAAAAAACATGTTATAGTATATAGTAACTATCTAGTTTGATTTTAGTCCCAGTTCTATGTTTGCTGATATGATTTCCAACCATTGCATTTAGATTTCCCATCAAAATGATGTCGTCTTTCCTTCTCCTTTACTCCATATTTTGAAGCTTTTGGTGTAACATTCTTCTTTAGCTGAGACTTCTTTGTCATTGGTCGGTGCATAACAACTGACGGTGTCTATTTTTATATTATTTTTAGTAGTTTTGAAAGAAGTATCATTCTGTGTCCTACTGTTTCCCATTCTATAAATGTCTTTTGTGCCTATTTTGACATTTCTCTTTTAGATAACACTTTCTGCACAATTTCAAAACCTTCACCCTGACGGATATCAGAAGCTGAAGGATAATAATGGGACATGTTATCCAAGTTCTACTGTACTCAACCAAAAAAACAAATACCAGCACACGCACAAACACAACAAACAGCATTTGTGCTGTTGTTTTACACAACTTTAATCATTGAGGTAGGAACCCAAGCTTGTGGTGTGAACAATAGACATCATTTCTGCTGACCAGTGTTCTCATACCTTCCTTATCTTTTCTCACACACTGCCCACCTCAAATGTATGACACTCTGGCCTCAAGTTAATATCATTGATTATAATGTACTGAACTCACTCAAAACTAACTCTGTGAAAACAGCACAAAAACTTCAACTCATTTTTGTGAAACATGACTTCAGAGTTACATTGTAAAATTTACTATAAAGCAGTTGTCTTCAATAATTTCAGAATCATCTATTCTAATCAATGTTTTCTTTCTCGATTAAGCGCAGAATCAAATATTGCAGTAATATTTCATCTAAACTGTATAAGACAGAATAAGAATAATAAACTAATATAAGAATAGAAAATACTTCTGCTGCACACAAACTGGTATGTGCTGCATGAAAATTATTCACTGCACACAACAGGCCAGGTAAACTACCTCTATATTTTGTATGAATAACATGCAATTATTATATTACCGTGAATGTTATTGACTAAAAGTCATGGGAATAAAATTTGTATTTTATTTTATTCGTTCTGAATTATTATGGTAGAAGTTTTTAATTATTTGAATACATTAGAACAAAGGTGTACACACACTTGGCATTTGAACATTGTTTGCACATGAGATGATTGTATTTTAACTTAAGTGCATGTCCTGAGACAAGTGGTTTTATTCTGTTTGACAGACTGGTAAAGCCTGTAGACCTTTTCTCTGAATTACATTTTGAAATATATAGAATGTAAAAAGATAGGAATCAAGAGGAAAAATGTTGCACTTCAATATATTTAGTATTCATGATTTCTATTGGTGAAAAAATCAAAAGTATTGGTAACACTGTGCGGTTTTGTTGTCTATATTCGTAACTGAAGGTTAAGGTAACCAAATCTCAGACTCTGTCATCACTTTGCCATAATCCTGAGGTGGGGGGTAACCAGTTCCCATGTCCCTGATGTGGGGATAACCAGTTCCCTTTCCAATCACGTTGATGTGGGGATAACCAGTTCCCTTTCCCATGTCCCTGATGTGGGGATAACCAGTTCCCTTTCCCATCACACTGATATGGGGGTAACCAGTTCCCATGTCCCTGATGTGGGGATAACCAGTTCCCTTTCCCATCACACTGATATGGGGGTAACCAGTTCCCTTTCCCATCAACCTGATGTGGGGGTAACCAGTTCCCTTTCCCCTCACCCTGATGTGGGGGTAACCAGTTCCCTTTCCCATCAACCTGATGTGGGGGTAACCAGTTCCCTTTCCCATCACCCTAATGTGGGGGTAACCAGTTCCCTTTACAATCACACTAAGGGGGTGACCAGTTCCCTTTCCCATCAACCTGATGTGGAGGTAACCAGTTCCCTTTACCATCACACTGATATGGAGGTGACCAGTTCCCTTTCCCATCGACCTGATGTGGGGTTAACCAGTTCCCTTTCCCATCGACCTGATGTGGGGTTAACCAGTTCCCTTTCCCATCACCCTGATGTGGGAGTAACCAGTTCCCTTTCCCATCACTCTGATATGGGGTTAACCAGTTCCCTTTCCCATCACTCTGATATGGGGTTAACCAGTTCCCTTTCCCACCACTCTGATATGGGGTTAACCAGTTCCCTTTCCCATCATTCTGATATGGGGTTAACCAGTTCCCTTTTCCATCACTCTAATATGGGGGTAATAAGTTCCTTTTCCCATCACCCGAAGTTTGGGTGAAAGAGAAGAATGAGAAAGCTGTCTTCCTACAATACATCAGGTTGCCACATCTTACATCAAGCACAACCACAAATGGTTCGACCTTGTCCACAAAGATGTTCATACATGATATGCTAGACAGATACAGTGGTTTGAACATATAGACCTGCTGTGGAAATGTAACTACAAAAATCTCAGAAAATCATCATCGTGTGATTACTGTGTAAGCCAGGTGTCAGTGAATTTGTTGAAGTTTCACCCCAAATCTATTTCTGTTGAATGATATTTACCGCCATCCCGGACTTTAGAGTAAACAAAAACAGGCTATTTACTTTTAAAATGAAGAGTAAACTACTCTCAGGCAACATTTAATTTTTTTTAAAGCCTTTTAAAGTCACACATGCTTTTATCTGTATTTTGGTTAAACCTTCATTATCCCAAAAATTCTAATTTTTTTCCTCATTTGGGATCATTTACCCCCGTTCTCCGGCCACAGGTGTAAACTATATTTTTAAATATTTAAATTTTTACTGTTTATTCTGATTTTTAAAGCAGCCCATTCACCCTACTTCAATATGCAAATCTCTATAAATAATCGTAGACCAAATGTGTGTTTCAATGGAGATGGTGTTCTACTAATCATCATAGGTTCCACGTTTGATGTGCTAATCTTCATATTATATCTCTCACAAGCTGTTCCAAGTGCATTCATACAATTTTGCAGTCCATCTTCATCCTCGAATCTTTGGCTGTTTGCAAAGAGTAGTTCATGTAATGAATTGTGCTCTGCGCTGTTTATGTTGAATTCAACTTTTGATGTTGCAATTTTCCTGGCTAATGTCATTCTGATAATGTTCACATTGAACAGCGAATGAATGCTGAGACCCCTTACTTGGGAGGAAAGGACCACTTCAACTCCATGCACGCTGAAAACAGTGACCAAAGAGAATTGTGCAAGCTTATCATGTAAAACAAACTGCTACAGAAACCATCACTGCAAAAGCACAAAGTGTTTCGCACAGGCTTCCTAAAGGAGGCCAACTATAGTGGTGGCTCTAAAGAGAAAAATATACATCATTGCTGTGCTGCTGTAGTTATTTCAACAGCATCTGTGACTCAAAACAATGAACAATCTGTCTTTTTTTTCTCAAACTCAAATTTCCTACAATCATTCAGGAGTGCTGTGTCAGGTTGTGCTTAGAATCAATGCCTTTCACAAGAATCTTTCCTTAGAGCATAGTACCCCTTTATTTTCGCAGCCATCTTATAATACGAACCGCAGTTCTGTCTTGTTCAGGATCCTTTTTGCTCTCAAGCTATGAAATTGTCACAATGTTTTCCAGCTTCTCTCTGTAAGCATGTGGTCCAATAAAACCTAAATGTATTATTTCTATGTTAGTTAGCAGTGCAAAATGTTGCATTCATTACAATGTCAGAAGCTGACAAACGTTTAAACTGTTTCTCAATTTGGGCAATTCATATGGGGGGAAAAACAATTCAGTAACCAAGATTTTACTTTATTTTCTCAGAATTTTACATTTCTGATAAAATACCCGTTTCAAATAAATAAAAACATTCCATCAAATTTCATTGATACTTTTACTATTGCAAGGATATCAGGATGATCTTTCATGCAATACATGTTTTATTATCTCTAAAATACAACAACTGAATAAAAAACATTCTGTTTGATTAAATAATTACTTTAACTTCTGCAAAGATATCAGAATCACATTAAATAATTACTTTAACTTCTGCAAAAATATCAGAATCATTTTGCAAGATGTGTTGCATTTCATGATCTCTAATACTAACAAAAATAAATAAAACATTCCATAATTCTGTCAAATTCTTTTGGGGATTTCTTTCTATTGCAAAAGATATCAGAATGACTGTTCATATGATCTCAGTGTCTTATCATTCTTAACATACAAATCTATCATGACATTGCAGTGTATCACTTATTGCCTCCATCTTTACACATATCAAATACAACCCAGATCAACGTGACACATGGGCATATGTTATACCAATGAAAAATAGCATATATACCAGACACTAGCAAGGTCAGAACAAAATGTCAACACCCTTTTACTTTTCAGTAAATTTGTTTGTCAATTGCGGCTTCACATTATGTTATCCTTTAAATGTAGCTAGCCTATGAGACAAAATACACATTACAAACAATAAGGATAATCTAAGAGGGTAGCGGGATGAATGTGAAAAAGCAACAAATACTGGTTTTAAAAAACAATGATATAGACAAATGGGGAATGGTCAGGAATGATCAACAGAAACGAGGTACGATCATACTTGCAGAAAAAGAACCTGTGAAACTGGTTCGTTGAACAGAAATATATTTAGATCCAAATTTGTTCAGTTTTCATGATGACTTACAAATGGTATAAACAAAGACCTGCACATAATGATGACTATTATTAAAAGGGTGTTGACGCTGTGCTGACAGCTCACTTTCATGCAACAAGCCAAGCTTCCTAGTAATCACGTGGCATATCTCCTTGTCCACTGTCGAGCAATGCGGTCATGCTCTTCTCTGTTTGTGAGGTACTGCTGGGCAATGCTGCCCACTAGGGGGTCGTTGGGGTTGCAATCCGTGAGAAGAGAGCAGATGGAGAGAAGAACCTGAAAAGAATTTGAAACATTTTTCACAATTTTGACTTCAATATATTTTACACAAATTATGATCTTGAATATTTTATACTAACAACACAGAGAGATAAGTAACTTGCTTTACTAACACACTGAACTAGAATATAAATTAATCAAAACCCTTCAACTCCATGCAAAGTATAGGTCCTCAATAACTACTGGCCAAGTATCCCTCCCAGGCATCATTTCCAGATCCGAGTCACACCTGGACTATGACACATCTTAGACACTCATAATAATAATAGTAATAGTTGCCCATCGCAAGCAAAGATGGCAACAACATCATACTTAGAACATTATCACATCCCTTGTAACTTTAGACTAAAGTACTAGACATAGAACGTTATTGCATCCCTTGTGACTTTAGACTAAAGCATGATATAATTTACACATTCACATTACTTGTGACTTTTGACTAAAGCACGATATAGTTTACACATTCACATTACTTGTGACTTTAGACTAAACGTCAGATCGGATCGCAGAACTGTGAATATTATATTCGCTGATCTGCAATTTCAGGAGAAATGCCAAAAGCAGCAACGTGGGCTATACATGACTTTCATGGACCTGACAAAGGCTTTTGATACCATCAACAGAGATAGACTTTGGAAGGTAATGGGGAAATTCGGCTGTCCTAGCAGATTCACCAAGATTGTCAAACAATTCCACAAGGTTATGAATGCTCCTGTGCTAAGTGAAGGGGAAATGTCAAATGTCTTTCCTGTGTCAAATGGCGTCAAGCAGGGCTGTGTACTAACCCTAACACTCTTCAATGTAATGTTTGCTGCCATGCTCAGTGTTAGCTCTCAGGGTTGTATCTATAATGGAATGGAAACTAAATACAGGATTGACGGAAAACTCTTCAATCACAAGCGACTGACTACAAGCTTACACCAAGGTAAAGATCACAACCATCTCAAACTTGCTTTTTGCTGATGACTATGTCCTCGCTGCCAGGACCAGAAGAGACATGTATGGACAAGTTTTCTAGATCCTGTGACACGTTCGGTTTTACAATTCATTTTTAAAAAACCAAGTCATATTTCAGCCTGCTCCGAGTGATGCATATCGCAACCCAGATATCAGAGTCAAGAACGAGCGCCTCCAATCAGTAGACAGCTTCACTTACCTTGGCAGCACTCTTTCCATGGAACCTACTATTGACTCTGAGGTCAGTAACAGAATCTCCCTACAAGGCCAGTGCTGCCTTTGCGAGGCTGCGCAATAGCGTTTGGAATCTGAGGGGTCTTAAGTCTGGATACAAAACTCAAGCCGTAGTGGTCCCCACCCTTCTGTATGCTAGTGAGACGTGGACTGTGTACAGCAGGCATGCTAGGAAAATAAATCACTTCCATACAAGCTGCCTTTGTAGATTGTTCAAAATATAGTGGCAGGATACCAGACACTGAGATCCTCATGAAGGCAAAAATACAGAGCATCCACACATTGTCGCAGAAGACCCAGATTAGGTGGGCCAGCCACATGGTGCGCATGCCAGACAACCGTATCCCCAAACTAATGTATGGTGAGCTGAAAGAGGGCCGGCATCTGGTCGGTGGCCAAAAGACTCCCTCAAAGTATCTCTGACATGCTTCAACATTGATGCAAACTCATGGGAATGTCTCGCACAGGACCGCAAGGCATGGTGTGGAACCACCATCAGAGGCACTTCCATTACTGATAAATGCCGGACCTCCGAAAAAACGCACTTTACAAAAAGGCAACTGAAACGCACATGTCCAAAACTGACCTGAAATGTTACATATGTGGAAGGTGTTTTTCTGCGCCAGAATTGGACTATACAGCCACCTCCTGACTCACCGGTGAAATGTAACACAACATGTCTGATTGCTTTTGTTATCATCGCTTGCGATGGACAGCTATTATTATTAGACTAAACAATTAGACTGTTTACATTGAACGTTATCACATTACTTGTGACATTAGACTATAGCACTAGACAGTTTACAGAGAACATTAACACATTATTTGTTACTTTATACCAGGTCTGCAAATGTTTTTTTGTAAATGGCCAAACAGTAAATATTTTAGGCTCTGCGAACCAAGAGGCAAATTTGAGAATATCTATGTCTACTTAACCTTAGGCACGCTACATAATTTTTGAAAAAAATTTGACCTAATTAATTTTCTTAATTAGTCGCTGTGGTAGTCGTCTTTCAAAATTTGTAACTTTTATGTTTGTTTGTCAATAAATATGATTTTCTGGCGTGTAGATACACAATAGCATAACGAACATGTGGGTGTTATTGTTTTTGTTGTATGTTTGTTAGTTTTTGAGATTTAAAAAGATGAAGTTGAAAATTTATGAAAATCTCGGGAAAAATTTGGACTCGACCACTAGGCCTAGTCGCTTCGATAGAAAACCATGGAAACCACAACAACGTATCGATACTGTGTTTACAATATCGCCACAACTGTTAGTTTCAATTCAAACGTAGTTCTTTCATTTAAACAAACAAAATAAATAGATCTACGCGATAAAAATCTTTCTCAACAACCTACTTCCCCTTTCGCAAAAAGTCGGCTTGCTCCAAACGGCGTAAAGAAAATTAAAACTGTTCAAAAGCCATTTGTAATCGAACACACGATACTTTAACCGGCAAAATATCGTGTATATATGGAGGGCGTAGTCAGCAGTAAAAAATTGCTGTCAGGAGTGACTCCGTTCAACAACAAAAGAAATTTATCTGCACACCGTTTTTGCAGGCCGAGCTGGTTAGAAGGGATCGGACAAGGGCGTGCTAAAGGTTAAGTAACAAGAGAACCATTGTAATGCCATGAATGGTATCAGGATTTCAAATCAGGAAAAAACTTTCTCTGAACATGATCACAAATCTAGACAAACTTCTATGTCCATGGATCACATTGAGAAAGTGAGTCCTGTGATTTGTGCAAATAAGTGCCTGACTGTCCGTGAAGTGTCCAAGGAAGAAGGAATTTTGTGGCATATGATCTTAAAAACAAAATTGAACATGCATTGTGTTGTAAAATATGTGACCCACCCGCTGACAGATGACAAAAAGAGTACTGAGTCACAGCCAGACAAGACCTGTTGGACCGTTCCAATGCTGGTTAAAACTTTCTTTTAAAATGTCATAACAGGTGATAAAACATGGATTCATGAATATGATTGAGAAAAAAATGACAGTGGGTAGGAATACTATCTAAAAAATGCACACCATGAGTTGCTCAAATGATTCTGTCAATCGCCATTTTTTTTATTGGAGGTACACCGTTATCAATCAGCCTGATAAGTCATCCAAGTAAAGTTCTCTTGAGAATAATACTTAACAGACTGAAACCACAGGCAGAGAATATCATTGCCGAAGAACAAGCGGGCTTTCGAGCGGGAAGGAGTACCATCGAGCAGATATTTAATCTTCGGCTAATGAATGAGAAGTACTCAGAGTATCAACAACAACTCTACCATGCTTTCATTGACTTTAGAAAGGCGTTTGACAGAGTGTGGCATGCGGCGCTATGGTCAACAATGACACATTAAAAGTTCAACAGTGATATTGTGAGGGTAATTGCAAACCTTTATGAGCAGGCGACAAGCGCAGTCTCTGTAGAGGAAACGCTAGGCGATTGGTTCCGTACGACGGTGGGTGTGAGACAGAGATGTATACTCTCCCCAACACTCTTCAATATATTCTTGTTGGAGAGAATAATGGAGACGACCTTAAAAGAATATGCTGGCACGGTTAAAATAGGTGACAGGCTTATCACAAACTTTCGATTTACTGATGATATTGATGTATTGGCAGGCACATAAAGGGAACTCCAGGAGTTGATTGGTAGCTTGGATAGAGCGGACCTGAGTTTTGGTATTGAAATAAATGCAAATAAAACAAAGCTTATGACCAATAACATAGCAGGGTTTAAATCTGTAATTGAAGCAAATGGGTAGGAACTTGAGGTGGTCAAACGTTTCAAATATCTGGGATCATTGATCAGTGAAGAGGGATCGAAGCCAGAGGTAATTGCAAGAATAGCACAACAAACAACAGCTACGCTGACTCGGCTGAAACCTATATGGCAAGACAAGCGGCTCACCCTCGGCATAAAAGTTAGACTAATGCGCTAATCTGGTGCTATCAATATTTCTGTATGCCTGCGAGACCTGGACAATTACAGCAGATATCCAGGGCAGAATACATGCAATGGAAATGAGGTGATATTGAAAACTCCTAAATGTTACATTTAAAGATCGTGTCACGAACGTAGAAATTCGTCAGAGAGTTGAAAGACACTATTGGTCCTTTTAAAGATCTGTTCACAGCTATCAAAAGACAAAAGATGGCCTGGTGCGGGCACGTCTCGAGGTCCAACGGAATTACCAACTCGATACTCTTTGGTTCCGTACCGGGACAGAGAGGGCAAGGACATCCAAGGAAGAGATGGGTGGACAACAGCACTGAGTGGTCAGGCCTTCGTCCCGGTGAGATACGACAGGCGGCGACAGACAGAGAGGGATGGCGTGGGATTTTGGGAGTGTCTTCATGTGTGCCCCAACGACCTGGGGTTACGGGATGAACTGAACTGAACACCGTTATCATGAGTTTGTTTCACGCAGTCAGGAGATAAATGAAGAGTATTATTGGATATCATGAGACGTTTGAGAGAGACAGTACAAAGAGAGAAGCCTGAAGCATGAACAAACAAAACTTGGATGCTGTACCACAACATTGCACCTGCACACACATCACTGCTTATTCATGACTTGTTGGCAGAATATGAGACGACTGTTGTCCTACAGACACCCTAGCCCTATTTTATGTTCCCAAAGTTGAAATTCACCCTTAAAAGTCTATGATTTCAAACCATAGATCCAAAGCTGGAAAAGGGGTATTGTACCCCAGGCATGGAAAGATGCAATACTGGTACCAGTACCAAAAACAGGAAAGGATAAAACAGATCCAAATGGATACAGGCCCATAAGCCTACTGAGCTGTGTCGGCAAGCTGATGGAACGGATGATAAACACCAGACTGATGTGGCATCTGGAAGAAAAACGAATACTAATTCCACAGCAAGCCGGCTTTAGACAGCACAGATCCACTGAGGACCAGGTCATCCTCATAGCCCAGGAGATAGAAGATGCCTACCAGGCACAGAAACACACAGTAGCTGTTTGGGTGGATCTGGAAAAGGCATTTGACAAAGTCTGGAAGGATGGACTTAGAGTCAAGCTAAGAAGAAGTGATGTCTGTGGGAAGATGTACAAGTGGATCAACCACTACCTCAAACAAAGAACGGCCAGAGTCCAAGTACAAGGGCAGATGAGCAAAAAGGTGACACTCGAACAGGGAGTACCCCAAGGGGGAGTTTTGTCACCCACACTCTTCCTGGTGTATATAAACGATATTACAGAGAATATACCAAGAAGAGTCCATAGCTCAATGTTTGCAGACGATCTGGCTATGTGGACCTCTGAAAAGAATCTCACCATAGCAAGAAATCGGATGCAGACGGCCCTAACATCGCTGGAAGAGTGGGCGAACTCATGGCTGGTCAAAATAAACGAGGAGAAAACCACGTGCACAATATTCTCGCTCTCATTAAAACCCCAAAGTACCAAATTAAGTCTAAATGGCAAAATCCTGCAGCCAAACGACAACCCAACCTATCTGGGAGTCACATTTGATCGGCGCATGACATGGAAAAGTCAGATCGAGAGAAACCGAATGAAAGCCAGAGAAAGAATGGCAATCATGAGGAAACTTGCTGGCACAAGCTGGGGAGCAGACGAAGGCATACTAAAGAAACTGTACACTGGAAGAGTGAGACCAGTTCTCGAGTATGGCATTGCGGCATGGACAACAGCAGCGAAGGCGAACTTCGATAAAGTTTACAAACTTCAAAACCAAGCCATGAGAATTATAACAGGTGGCATGAAGTCAACGCCAATTGTAGAACTTGAAAAGATCACAAAACTGCAATCCATGACCGATAGAAGAGACTGCAGAGCCCAGCTGCAGTCAGAGAAACTCCGAAGACTGACGGACCATCCAATGTACCAGAGACTAAACAATTTGGGAAATGGGAAACTAAAGCGGAGAAACTTTGCAGAAATAGCCAAAGCAAAGATGCACGAAGATCCCACAAACGCACAAACACCAAAACCCATCACTACTGTACGAAAACCTACCTGGAGGCAGGATATATTTCCAGAGGTGGTAGAAAATATACCAGGTATTGCAAACAAAAACTGCCAGACTGAAAAAGAAAGGAGAGACACTACCCAAAGCTTCATAACGAAAAGCTACCCAAGCATGGACTGGACCCATGCATACACCGACGGTTCTGTAACAAACACTACACAGAACGGAGGGGCAGGAGCATTCCTGAACCTACCAAATGGCAGACAAATAACACTGTCATTCGCTACTGGTAAGTACACAAGCAATTTCAGAGCGGAGGCAGAGGCACTGAGGGCGGCAGTGGAAGAAATGGTGACAAACAGTGAAAATGAGAGCCACATAGTTCTGCTGACAGATGCTCTCGAAGTAGTCACAGCGCTAAAAAGCCAGAAAAACACTGAGCTTAATGACCTAAGAGCAGCACTCTGCAAACTGTGCCAGCAGTCCGCACCAAAAAGGGTAGTGGTACAGTGGGTCCCGTCACACTGCAACATCCAAGGCAACGAGGAGGCAGACAGACTGGCAAAAGAAGGTGCAAGACTACCACAAACAGATACCAGTATGACGTACAAAGAGTCAAAACGGCTTATCAAAGCCAGATACATGACCAAATGGGAAACCGAACATACTGGTTACACCAAAAACGATGCCTATTACCAGTTGAACCGAAGAGAGCAGGTCGTTGTCTTCAGACTTCGCACTGGCCACAACAGACTGAGGTACCACCTATTCAACAAATTGAAGATAGGGTGTACCGACGAATGCCCGTGCGGTACTGTTAAAATGACCACCGAACATCTGCTGCAGAACTGCCCGGCATACGAGGATCAGAGAGAGCAGATGTGGCCATTACCAGTGGAACTGCAAGACAAGCTCTATGGCAGTGGCGAGAGCCTCAGGACGACCGCCGCTTTTTTCGAAAAAATAATGGTTACTGTCTGACTGTGTACGCAGAAGAAGAAGAAGAAACCATAGATCAAAGAAAATTGGCTTTGAGACATGCACTTTCTCAGAAAAGAAGTTCCAGAAACGGAATCCACCCAGATTTGATCAGCGGAAAGATGTCGACCAGTTGATATTCATAGCAGAATGCAGGCAGTGTATGGTGACAAAAGTGTGTTGAAGACAACAGTGAAGAACCAGACAATAATGTTTAAAGAAGGACGCAAGTTAACGAAAGATCTTCCGAGACCAGGCCAGGTGCATGTTGTTGCATCACAAGATCCCATCGCCAAAATTGATGCAGCAATTCGGGTCAACATATACTGTCTGCATTCTGTGATGAATGTCAACTGGTCGACATCCTTCAGCTGTTAGAAACCGAATCACCGCTCGTTGAACAACTCTGGACGGATTTCGTATCACACCCGCCATGTTTTCAATGGTCTGCCGGGGAAACTATGAGTCGGAGGATAATGAAATTTCCCAAACTTGGTGGCTAGTATGTGCTGTTTACACCAGAATTGATGTCACCATGCGCATCGTACGTATGTTCACTTGGTGCAGTTAGGTCCAGTTTCATTTGAACACGTCTCGTAGAAACGAGTATGACCCCGCCTTTAGGAGTAGGGGATGTAATTCCTAATGTGTGGCTCATGATTAAGGCTTCATATTGTGAGTTTGAGGCTTCGTACTAGATAATTTGTAGGTCGCTGTGATCACGAGGTAAGACACCAGGGGTGGGTGATTGAATTCCGCAAGTTTCAAGAGACACCTGGTCTCAAAGGGATGTGGGACCAGATTTCCTGCATCCTGAATTACCTCCAGGCGTCTCAATTTATCCTCTTGCTACTGGTCCAAGGTAGCTCAGGACCAGAGAGTGAGGTTGATGACCAGCGCAGTTTCTTCCTATTTATAATCGAAATATAACGCATTTACACCAGTAAGACAAAATAAAATCAGTCTGATGATGTCGCTAGCATCACTTACAATGGGCAACTAACTAGACAGTTTACACAGAATATTATCACATTGAGGCTTAAGCACTAGACAGTTATCACATTACCTTTGAAATCGTTAGAGCTGGACTCCAGTTATCTTTAAGGATATCAAGGCATATAGCACCCTGACTGTTAATATTGCAATGATAGATTCTGGTGCGGAACACAACCTGATAACAAATTTTAAAATGAGTAACAAGACTAAAAAGTAGGTAACAAGACTATAGGAAGGAGCAAGAAATAACTTTGGCTATGCATTGAGATAGGTATAGGAAAGCTCCTTAGAGCCTTCCGTTGCTATAATTTTATGGTTTACAAAAATATAACATGATATGGTAGTATTCTTGTTTTTTTTACTGCTTCTGGGAAAATTGCTATTCATTGGTTTATTCTAGTATCTTCTTCTTCTGCGTTTGTTCTCAATCTCCAGCTACCAAGCCCCGAAAAGGGCTTTGCAAGGAACAGGATATAGTCCAGAGAACGGATTGCTTTGTGTCGCTAGTTTACAGCTTGACTGCGATATTTGCACCTTTCGGTCCAACACATCCGTCTTCTGCAGCATTCTAGTATCTTCTTCTTCTTCTTACGCTGTCAAACGTCAGCCTGTATTTTTTCGAAGCGGTCATCCTGAGGCCATTCTAGTATCATATATGGGGTATTGTTTCTAGAGGTTTCTTTCAAACCCAGAAGACTTCTTGACACTCAGCTTTCAGTTTAATTGAATGACAGGGCATGACAGTTGGAAGTCTTTTGCTGCAGTTGGGTTAAACTGCACTGTTAGTCATTGCATTTTTTTAAATAGCAGAGTAGTAGAGCTACATGCGCTAATAAAAATGAAAATTGTAGGAAGCATATTTCCAGACATGTAGGCCACAAAGAGATCACCAGACCACATGATGGAAAATCAGATTGACCACATCTGTGTTCTCAAGTGTTCAGAAGTACACTACAAGATGTAAGAGTAAAGCGAGGTGCAGCCTCAGACCACCTGTGTTGGGGATCTTGCAGCTCAAACTAAAAAAGCACACAGTACAGGGAACAAAAAGAACGAGATATAATGTACACCTTTTACAAGGCAAGAAAGGAATACAGAATACACCATAAAACTTAACAGATACTAAGTGCTACAAGAGCTATATGAAAATGAGGAGAATGACATTAATAGTAGCAGGGGACAGACTAAAGAGATGTGGAATAAGGTGTGAGGAAACTATAGAATTCAAGAGTACCCAACAGAGACATTACCTAAAATAGAAGAATGGAAAATAAAGAAACCTATACTCACCAGTTGCTGAACCCAAATCACCAAAGTAGAAGCACAGAGAAAATATATTGTTACAGACAAAGAGGTCAAGACATGTATAAAGAAAAAGAAAAAAGAATATATTGACAAGTTGGCCCAGAAGGAAAAAATTATGAGAGATCTCTACTCATTAACAAATAAATTGGCAAATAGATATGTACAGACAGACAAACCAATCAAAGATAGAGATAGCAAGATATTGACATCATCTGAGGAACAACAGAAACGATGGGTTGAGTATTTTAAAGAAAGTCTAAACACAAGAAACACCAATCATCCTACCAGCAGAGGAGACCCTGAACTTGGACTGCAACCTACCAAGTAAGATAGAAATCCAAAGGGCCATATCTAAACCCAAGAAAAGAAAAACACACGACAAATCCTTGGCACCATGGCACCTGAAAATATTGCTGTGATACCAGCCATTTCAGGACCAGTGTCGTACTTACTCACACAATTTTTCCAACCTCAGTAAATTCTTTTCACGCAGTACCATGCCTGGCTCCTACATTTTAAACAAATTTGTGCAGTCTGCCTCAGAAAATGACCAATCAGGTGCATCCTCTCAGGTGTCGACCACCCCCTCCCCCGAACCACTGATGATATCACATGAAAGCATGTAGACAAGAATGCATTTCTTCCACAAAACGCTTACCCTTGGAGGTTTGAAAGGATAATCAGTGGTGAACTGGATGTCCAGGAAGAATACACCTCCTTCATAAACGGAGGCTTTTGGTCCCAAGATTGTTGAGCTCCATTCATATAGGTTATCTCCTTTTGGTCCAGCACTATTTCAGATATAAATGCATTGTTATAGAACTATTTCTAAATGGTACCTGGCTTTTAGACCGGCATAATAAATAACATTTATATAAAGCAAACGTCTTTTTCTTTGTTCACTTCCTATTAGCCCCCATCTGCATTCCTCATAAAACTGGTTAGGTATGTGTTGGTGCCAGTTTATCCTTCAATTAGATTGGAGAACATTGCCTTTCCTGGAACCGACCGAGTGTATCATTCTGTTTATTTATCCTTCCCACATGGCCACGCGCCTGTTGCAGCTTTATGGTCTAGAGATATCATCATTTATCCATATGGTTCCCCATGGAACATAGGGCTGCAACAGATGCTCTCCATCTGTTCATATTCTGTGCCATCTTGAGTTCAGCTAACGAGATTCCAATTGAACTGATCTTCTCTTTCCCTGTGGAGTCCTATCCAGTGCACGTCTGGTTATATAATCTGGCTTCTTTCTGAAAGTGTGTTCTATCCATCCCCCTTGCTGTATAGGTTGATGCCGTGTTCTGTCCCACATATGTTTGCCATTACCTCTGGCCATCTGACACGAAGTATGTGCTGAAGACACTTGTTGACAAAGGTTTGCAGTCTGGATGTGATACCCTTAGCCCCATGCCATGCCTCTGTGTCATACTGCAGGACCGACTTTACATTTATGTTAAACAACCTCATCTTATGGAGAACACTGCCGATGTATGCTGGTGATGAAATAAGTTATGTTCATTTTCGCTGAATGTGTTAATAAGGAATAGCAAAATAAAATATAATAATTATTTAAACAAAGCCAGGTTATAAGGGACGGTAGCATTAACAATTGGGAGGTTTTTTTTAACCCTTTGCACCCTAAGTCTTGAAACAGGAAATATATAATCATAAGGACAAGGAGATGCTTCTTTGTTTCACCTATATACTATTTGTTTACATGGGAGATTTACATGCTGTTGCAGTTGAAAATAAAAGTTAATAATTACATTTAATAGAATGATAATTAACGTTTTTTTAACCAAATTTATTGGGCATGTTTGGGTGTAATGGGTTAATGTCCAAAATGTATAATTACTTAGTTTTCTTTTAACATATCTTACTTGATTCTTTTAGATTAGTAAAGCTGCCATCTTCATGTGTTATTATCATGGCTTATGTCTGACATTTTGACTTCTTCTTCTTCTTCATCGATCAACTGATCCTATGCTTCTAGTCCGGTGAGGTTTACGAAGGAGACTGTGCATTTCAGGTCTTCACTGGTCTCCCACAGCTTTTCGAGCATGGTCGCTCCCCCAGGCCAGACTGCCTCTCTTTGGTCTGCATAGGTGGGGCATTCTTGAAGAATATGTTCTGGTGTTTGCTTGGGTGCTCCACAATCACACATGGCTGTGTCTCTGAGACCCATTCTGTGGAGGTGGGCCTTGAGTCTTCAATGTCCCGTTCTGAGTCTGAAGATCTTTGTCTGCCCATCTCTGCCAAGTTTGTCTATGCTGTCATTTTCTGACTTGTATTCTTTGTGCTGTTCTCTTCCTTCTGTTCTCATGGATCATTTGATGAGTGTCTTTGCTTCTTTATAGCTCTGTGGATGGGGAAGCGACTTGGAGCCAATTCCGGCTTTTGCGAGCTCATCTATTTTCTCGTTTACAGGGATTCCATAGTGGGTTGGAATCCATTGTAGGACTAAATCTGTTTTTTCAGACATCAATCTTAAGTTGTATTTTATTTGGGACATTTTTACTAAAAGATGACTGGTCTATGCCGTGTTTTCATTATCAATCACCACTAACACTCAATTCCACTGAAGCCCTATTTATATTCTTCTTCTTCTTCGTACGCAGTCAGACAGTAAACATTATTTTTTCGAAAAAAGCGGCGGTCATCCTGAGGCTGTCGACACTGCCATAGAGCTTGTCTTGTGGTTCCACTGGTGATGGCCACATCTGCTCTCTCTGATCCTCGTATGTCGGGCAGTTCTGCAGCAGATGCTCAGCGGTCATTTTCTCGGTACCACACGGGCATTCGTCGGTACCACCTATCTTCAATTTGTTGAATAGGTGGTACCTCAGTCTATTGTGGCCAGTGCGAAGTCTGAAGACAACGACCTGCTCTCTTCTGTTCAACTGGTAATAGGCATCGTTTTTGGTGTAACCAGTATGTTCGGTTTTCCATTTGGTCATGTATCTGGCTTTGATAAGCCGTTTTGACTCTTCGTACGTCATACTAGTATCTGTTTGTGGTAGTCTTGCACCTTCTTTTGCCAGTCTGTCTGCCTCCTCGTTGGCTTGGATGTTGCAGTGTGATGGGACCCACTGTACCACTACCCTTTTTGGTGCGGACTGCTGGCACAGTTTACAGAGTGCTGCTCTTAAGTCATTAAGCTCAGTGTTTTTCTGGCTTTTTAGCGCTGTGACTACGGCGAGAGCATCTGTAAGCAGGACTATATGGCTTTCATTTTCATTGTGTGTCACCATTTCTTCCACTGCCGCCCTCAGTGCCTCTGCCTCCGCTCTGAAATTGCTTGTGTACTTACCAGTAGCGAATGACAGTGTTATTTTTCTGCCATTTGGTAGGCTCAGGAATGCTCCTGCCCCTCCGTTCTGTGTAGTGTTTGTTACAGAACCGTCGGTGTATGCATGGGTCCAGTCCATGCTTGGGTAGCTTTTCGATATGAAGCTTAGGGTAGTATCTCTCCTTTCTTTTTCAGTCTGGCAGTTTTTGTTTCCAATACCTGGTATATTTTCTACCACCTCTGGAAATATATCCTGCCTCCAGGTAGGTTTTCGTACAGTAGTGATGGGTTTTGGTGTTGTTAGTGCGTTTATGGGATCTTCGTGCATCTTTGCTTTGGCTATTTCTGCAAAGTTTCTCCGCTTTAGTTTCCCATTTCCCAAATTGTTTAGTCTCTGGTGCATTGTATGGTCGGTCAGTCTTCGGAGTTTCTCTGACTGCAGCTGGGCTCTGCAGTCTCTTCTATCGGTCATGGATTGCAGTTTTGTAATCTTTTCAAGTTCTACAATTGGCGTTGACTTCATGCCTCCTGTTATAATTCTCATGGCTTGGTTTTGAAGTTTGCTAACTTTATCGAAGTTCGCTGCTGTTGTCCATGCCGCAAATGCCATACTCGAGAACTGGTCTCACTCTTCCAGTGTACAGTTTCTTTAGTATGCCTTTGTCTGCTCCCCAGCTTGTGCCAGCAAGTTTCCTCATGATTGCCATTCTTTCTCTGGCTCTCATTCGGTTTCTCTCAATCTGACTTTTCCATGTCATGCGCCGATCAAATGTGACTCCCAGACAGGTTGGGTTGTCGTTTGGCAGCAGGAATTTGCCATTTAGACTTAATTTGGTATTTTGGGGTTTTAATGAGAGCGAGAATATTGTGAATGTAGTTTTCTCCTCATTTATTTTGACCAGCCATGAGTTCGCCCACTCTTCCAGCGATGTTAGGGCCGTCTGCATCCGATTTCTTGCTATGGTGAGATTCTTTTCAGAGGTCCACATAGCCAGATCGTCTGCAAACATTGAGCTATGGACTCTTCTTGGTATATTCTCTGTAATATCGTTTATATATACCAGGAAGAGTGTGGGTGACAGTACTCCCCCTTGGGGTACTCCCTGCTCGAGAGTCACCTTTTTGCTCATCTGCCCTTGTACTTGGACTCTGGCCGTTCTTTGTTTGAGGTAGTGGTTGATCCACTTGTACATTTTCCCACAAACATCACTTCTTCTTAGCTTGACTCTAAGTCCGTCTTTCCAGACTTTGTCAAATGCCTTTTCCAGATCCACCCAAACAGCTACTGTGTGTTTCTGTGCCTGGTAGGCATCTTCTATCTCCTGGGCTATGAGGATGACCTGGTCCTCAGTGGATCTGTGCTGTCTAAAGCCGGCTTGCTGTGGAATTAGTATTCGTTTTTCTTCCAGATGCCACATCAGTCTGGTGTTTATCATCCGTTCCATCAGCTTGCCGACACAGCTCAGTAGGCTGATGGGCCTGTATCCATTTGGATCTGTTTTGTCCTTTCCTGTTTCTGGTACTGGTACCAGTATTGCGTCTTTCCATGCCTGGGGTACAATTCCCCTTTTCCAGCTTTGGTTCAGGACCGATAGCAGTTTCCTCTTCACTGTTTGGCCCAGCCCCATCAGCATTTCGTTTGTTATCCCGTCTTTTCCGGGAGATTTCCTTTTCTTTAATGTTCTCATAGCCTCTTCCATTTCGCGCATTGTTAATTTGGCCATCATGTGCTCTTCAGGTGCCGTATTCATGTTGTCGTGGCCTCCTGTTATAACTCTCATGGCTTGGTTTTGAAGTTTGCGAACTTTATCGAAGTTCGCCTTTGCTGCTGTTGTCCATGCCGCAATGCCATACTCGAGAACTGGTCTCACTCTTCCAGTATACAGTTTCTTTAGTATGCTTTCGTCTGCTCCCCAGCTTGTGCCAGCAAGTTTCCTCATGATTGCCATTCTTTCTCTGGCTCTCATTCGGTTTCTCTCGATCTGACTTTTCCATGTCATGCGCCGATCAAATGTGACTCCCAGATAGTTTGGGTTGTCGTTTCGCTGCAGGAATTTGCCATTTAAACTTAATTTGGTATTTTGGGGTTTGATTGAAAGCAAGAATATTGTGCATGTGGTTTTCTCCTCTTTTATTTTGACCAGCCATGAGTTCGCCCACTCTTCCAGCGATGTTAGGGCCTGCTGCATCCGACTTCTTGATATGGTGAGATTCTTTTTAGAGGTCCACATAGCTAGATCGTCTGCAAACATTGAGCTATTGACTCTTCTTGGTATATTCTCTGTAATGTTGTTTATATACACCAGGAAGAGTGTGGGTGACAGTACTCCCCCTTGGGATACTCCCTGCTCGAGTGTCACCTTTTTGCTCATCTGCCCTTGTACTTGGACTCTGGCCGTTCTGTTTTTGAGGTAGTGGTTGATCCACTTGTACATTTTCCCACAAACATCACTTCTTCTTAGCTTGACTCTAAGTCCATCTTTCCAGACTTTGTCAAATGCCTTTTCCAGGTCCACCCAAACAGCTACTGTGTGTTTCTGTGCCTGGTAGGCATCTTCTATTTCCTGGGCTATGAGGATGACCTGGTCCTCAGTGGATCTGTGCTGTCTAAAGCCGGCTTGCTGTGGAATTAGTATTCGTTTTTCTTCCAGATGCCACATCAGTCTGGTGTTTATCATACGTTCCATCAGTTTGCCGACACAGCTCAGTAGGCTGATAGGCCTGTATCCATTTGGATCTGTTTTGTCCTTTCCTTTTTCTGGTACTGGTACAAGAACTGCGTCTTTCCATGCCTGGGGTACAATTCCCCTTTTTCCAGCTTTGGTTCAGGACCGATAGCAGTTTCCTTTTTGCTGTTTGGCCCAGCCCCATCAGCATTTCGTTTGTTATCCCATCTGTTCCGGGAGATTTCCTTTTCTTTAATGTTCTTATGGCCTCTTCCATTTCACTCATTGTTAAATTTGGCCATCATATGCTCTTCAGGTGCCGTATTGATGTTGTCGTGCCCCTTTTGCGCTTCACTAATGTCTGTATGACTATCTGCAGGGACCTCGATGTGGTTTGCTCCGGCATAGTGATCGACAAAAGCGTTTGCCGCTTTTTTACCAGTGAGCAAGTTTTCGCCCTGCTTGATAGTAATTTGTTTGTTTGAAGGGGTTTCGTCATTCATGGCTCTGACTAGCTTCCATAGCTTGTTCCCTTCTTTGTCCAGGTTTAGGCTTTCCGTTTTGTTTTTCCAGCTCTCTCTTGCTGTTTGCTTGAGAGTGTATTTGTATTTCGCCGTGGCGGCTTTGAGGGCGATGTTTGCCTCCATAGATTGTTCTCGCTCTGCCATGTTCCTAGCATTTGTTACTGCATCTTCCGCTTTCTGCAACTCATCATTCCAATAGGGCTTATAGTTTTTCCTAGCTCCTCTTGGGATGGTTTCAGTGGCGGCTTGCATTATTGCCTCGCTTAGGCTTTCCACCATGGGCTTCATTTTGTTGTTTCGTGTGTTGATGGTTTCACACAGCCCATCTGTCAGGATTGCAAATCTGTCCCAGTCGGCTCGTTTGTAATTCCAACGTGGGAGCGGTTTTGTTTCCTGTGGGCCTACTTCCATATCAATGTCTAGCCTGATCGTCCTGTGGTCGCTACCTGCCAGTTGGTTTAGCACCTGGCGGTCTATTTTATGGTGTATGTCCTGTGTGGAGAAAGCCAAATCTGGAGTCGAGGTGGTACGCCATGTTCTAGTATAGAAACTAGGCCTATCCTCCGGCCTATTGATTAGGGAGAGATTTGTATCTATCTCCCAATCTTCCACTTCGTCACCTCTGCTGTCTGTGTCCGAGTATCCCCATCTCTCCGAGTGGCTGTTGAAATCTCCAACTACTATGCAGTTGGAGTCTTTGACTTCCATACTCGAGAGCGATAGGTCTCTATTTGGTGGTCCGTTCAGATTGAAAATGCGGAGCTTCGTCTCTTGAGCCATTGTATCAACTCCTACAATTTCTGCTTGTCCGGTGTGACTGACAGGTACCGCGCTACTCGGTATGCAGTTTCTGGTCAGTATCAGGACCCCTCCTTTGTGACCTTCTCTATCGAGACGGAAGGTCTGGTATCCTCTGATTGAGAATTTATGATTATTGTTGAGGTGCGTTTCCTGGATACATGCCACGTCAATCTTACCTTCGTGCAGGTGATGTGTTAGGGAAAGTTTTTTGTTAATGACTCACTCCGCATTTCACTGTAGTATTTTGAGGGTCTTGAGTTTTTGGTCAATGGAAATTGCCCTATAGCCATGTGCCTTGACTCCACAACACATGGGTGGGTGACCACCAGTAGTCAAGGGTGGGCCCCTTCGAGGCGTGAGGCCTGGCACTCTCGCTGCCTGGCGGGACTCCGCAAGATGAGCGCCATACGTTTTTCTGATCGGTTGTACTGTCATCATACTGCGATTTACGTTGCACTGTTTTGTTAGGCTTGTGGCCCCGTGCATCCGATTTCAACAGGCGTTTCTGTAGGGATGCCCTCCTTAGCCTTTGGCTGTCCCCAGCCTATCTGCAAGGCAGCAGTTGTTTGTGATCAGAGTTGTCTCTCTTATGGAAGTTGTCTTACAAGACTGACGAGTCTTCACTACTCGTGTCTATAGGATGCGGTAATGATATATGAGATGTGATATATGATATGGACTATGTACTGGCTATTTATATTCAAAATCTATAAATATACATTCGCATGATCAGATTGTTGCTGACTCAAAGAAAATTAACATTTAATTTTGTTGTTTAGACACCATCCGCATTCATAACGTTTGCTAGCAATTGACAAGAAACTAAGTACTTATGGGTCTGGCCTGAGTACAATGATGTGATCTGTGCTATAAATAGCAGAACATATTAACCTTTATCGCACCAATGATGCACAAAGGCGTCAGAACAGATCTACGTCCATTTCTAACAATGCACTACGGCGCCAGCTCCAACAGCCGTCAGTTTATCATATTTAATCTACCGAGTTAATGCCATAGAAACGGCTGAACATACTGCTCATTTGATTGTAGAGAGTTCTGACTTTCGTCCTGTATGGTTAGATAAAAACAGTGGTGATTTTGAAATTTGTTTTAGACTTTTGGAAAAGATTTGTTTTTCGCTTGGATTTGAAGAATCACCCATAATTGAAAATCAAGCAAGTTAAGTTTCTTCAACAGATTTTTATGAGGTAGATCTATTTAGTTTGTTTATGTAATACAATAATTACGTTTAGAGTCTAAAGTGACAGATATCGCGATTACGGCAAACATCAATTAGCTGTTTTTGGAATATTTGTTTTCCAACTATGAGTGGTCAAAAGCCGGTGAGTCTATATGTTGTGTTGTTTTTCAACATAATCACCTTCATCTTTTTGTATCTCAGAAGCTAATACACACACAATAAAAACAATAACACCAACAAGCTCTTTATTAATATATGTTTCTACAATACATCAACATAAAAAATAGAGCCTCTCAAAGTCAACAAAGTTCTGAAAAATAATTTGGCTACCGGAAATAAAACGTTACTTTTTAACGTAAAGGTTAACTTTTAAACAAAGTCAACTTTATTTTTGTTAACCCAGCTTCTATTCAATTCTATTCCTAACTTTTGGCATTGAGTTGTAAACTTTTCGCAGCTCACTAGTGGCTCACACTTATGATGCATACCTGCAGTTTGGAGGAGGATCAAGGGTAATTTCTGCAAGCTCTCTCTGTAATCTGAAGAGCACAGAAAAATAATCAGACACTGTTCAAATAAATGTGTATTGGGAACTGCCTACTGTGTTTACGTGACGGGTTTCTAGGAGGACCTTGTACGTGACATAGGTGAGCATAGGTCCACTGCTTCACTGAGAGCATGCCGTAAGATGGGACTAAAGTGCTGCTTAACCCACAGGGTAAAAAAAAAACTTTCCAGCTCATGGGAATAAAGATCCCACCATTCACTCATATCAAAATGCTCTAAAAACAATACAAAACACAGTAATACAAAAGTGAGTAACTCAGTTTTCCAGGGACCAAAAGCAAAAGATGCTACTGTGCACAAATTAAATTATATTTGTGTCCAAAGTATAGATCTAAGTCTTCCCCCAACAGGTTGGAGGCAGTTCCCGCACAGTATGGCTTCAGCAGATAGCAGCCTCCACCTTCGCTCTGGACGAAGCCTGGAACCATGCTGCAGCAGCGGGTCATGGATGTGTCTGACCTACGCAACGGGCCTCGGGCGCCCAAGCGCTGGTTTTTGTATTTTATCACTAATACTAAGAAAATGACATATTTTTCTCATAAAATTGGCGGCATGTTTCTCTCATCACCATAGTTTGTCCATCAAATGCGTTGAATTCGTCCATGCGGTCTCTCTATATCTTTTGTGGATACAAAAATCACCATGAGGTGAGGATGGTAAAAGAACAAAGCCAGGACTGCTAAGCAAGTAGAAGAATGGTGTGCAGTGCACAGCTGTAATGAAAAGGGCAGCCCAATTTGGTGATGTTCTATGTGTCAAAGGAATGAGAAGGATAGGTTATGAAGATATGGGCAGTGGAGGGCGGATGATGAAGGTATGGATGATGGCAGTATGGACGGAGGTATGGATTGATAAAGGTATGCATGAGATAAAGGTCAAAATATAGGGAAATATCCACACAAAATTGGACCTGACTTTTCTTTCCCCATATTGTTGGCTGACCACAACTACTTAGCCATCATCCTTTATCCCTTTGGTTCCCCTTGGGCCACAACAAATACTATCCATCTGTTCATATCCTGTGCAATCCACTTGAGAGGTGCACATGAGACTCTGACTCCACATCCACTGTTCTTCTCAGATCCACTAAGATCTACTATTAACTCTGGCCATCTAATATGAAGACATTTTTTATGAGGGTCTGCTGACTGGTTGTGATGTTCTTAGACATTTGTCATGTTTCCAAGCCATTTATCGGGGTCGACTTTACATTTATGTTAAAATTCTTAGTACCAATGTAATTTGATCAATTTTTTCTCACCTGCAAAATCCACAAGAAAAAAAAGTTCAACCTGTGCTGAATCTTGATTTACTGAAATCCCTCTAATGTGCATGCATAATATTATATTCCTCTATGGTGCTTCGAGGCAGTATGAAAAAATATAATGGCATTTGTGTGGCCTCTACGATTGTGTCTAATGTCCATGAAACGTCAGCCATTTTTGTGATCCATCATTATTTTAGTTTTCCTTATTCCCAACTTTCCTTATATCTAATAGCAAGACATGTGAAGATTGTTTAACTGTTTTCATTATAGACAGGTGGCTTAACAATGTCATTAATTCTTTATGTAGACCAAGGTGCTTCAGATATACGACAAGAATGGAAGAACATGTAAATGATGGATTGAAGGTGGCAGATTAAGAAAATAAAAAAGATATTTTTGTTAGGACATGAGCCTGGTAAGGAAATGGAAAAAATGGAGAGTAAAAGAGTATAGTGCTATAAAGATAACGTCCAAAAAGTTACTCTTCTATAATCTACTTATTAACTACTATCCCAAAATGCAAAATCTACTAACAGGACAGAGATGGATCGGAGCAATCAAAAGATACTAACTATATTTTGGTAGAAATTGTGTTTTTAATTAACAGGAAATAAAAGAGAGAGAGAGAGAGAGATATCAGATGAGATGCCATCTCCACAATGGATCTCCCATGGATTCTATCCCTTGTCTTGATGGTGCAATTTGACGGGCTGTCCATATCTTCTTGATGTTATCCTCCCACATATTAGTCTTAGTCGACCTTAAAAATCAACAAGAGCATTAGCCCTTTTGCAAGTCACAACTCTTGTGCGAATTGGTAGTTGCCGAGTACATTTCTCTGCTTAGCGGGCTGGGCTTGAGCAGTGCTATGCTTTTATTGGTTTTTTGCTTTCTGAAAACTACGTTACCGATTCCTCCCACGTATTGCATTCTATTCCTATGAGATATTTCCCCTCTACTTTTGCTTCCAGTAGGGAGCCAAGACTTACGCCACGGTTGGGTGGAACATACTGACCAAGAATTTGCATCATGTTCTTTTGATGCTCTTGTAAAAATGCTGTGTTAAAGCAGCCTAATCAACGAGGTGGGGATCAAAACTGTCAGCCCCATAATTAGGAGCTTAATTGAGAAGTCTTGCATTGCAGTCCTCAAAAACATAGTTGTTTCGAATGCCCACAATGAGTTGGTCAACTCTTTTGTGCACCCTGAAAAGGACGTTAACTGGCGAGTTGCAGTAGCTTTCTTCACATCCCCAGCGTACTGATAAAGGTGGATTGCGCTCCTCCAGGCGGTTGTGCTATGCTTGTCTTCATCACTATTACAATGGTCGCTCACTACTATGGGGATCATTTTGGTCCCTCACCTTGTTAGCCAGGCTACCATGAACACAGCCCGTTTCCAGGAAGCGCTAATAGGAAGCTGAGGTGCGGGTCTTATCCAGTATGTTTTGCCTGACACTGACTAACATGTCTGATCAGTATATTTTACCTGACCAGACATTAGTCTTCCCCAAAAAAAAAATTGTAAACTGCAGATCTCAGCACAAACAGCTTCCAGCAAGGTGTTATTGCTCTTGTTGCAGACAAATATCTCACCTGTCTAACTCTCATTTTGTTCTGTAATTATTTAAATACCTAGTGTCTCCAGAGAAAGATCAAGAGAGAAGCAAGAATGATAGACAGGTAAAGCAATTTGAATGATGTTTCAGAACCTTCGTCCGGATGTGCTAAGATTTTTAGCAAACTTTGCATTAGATCTGTTTGCGCTAGCTGGAGAGCTACCAGTTCCTTCGGCTGGGCCAGAACGAGCCCTGGTTGGTTCAGCCATTGTCAAAAACTGGAGTCTGCTCTGATTGTCCCCAGAAATATTTCTACTGCTTGATGACCTACTCTGTGATGTGGAAGGCGTAGCTTGACTAGACATTAGATTGGACTCTCCAAATTTTAATATTCTGGAGAAAGAAACCAAGACACTTATTAATCTCACACTAGCAAAATGTTATAATATTTCAAAAGATATTGCAAAACAAATACTGTGGCAAGTACATTATAAGCATTCAGAATAGGGATCAATCAACCAATGGAAACCTTTCAGCTCTCTATTGAGCACAAGTCTTCAACAAATACATGCCTTTCTGTCATGAGTCAGTTTCAGCTCTATCCACAACTTTCCTGTTTCCTTTATGTTTGTATCGAGCTTTCTTCCCCATGTTGTTTTCTACTTCTCCTGCATTGTGGATTCCAGAACAGACTGTTTTGTAATGCGATCAACTAGTTTCCTTACTGTCTGTCCTATCAAAGGCCAGCATCTTCTCCTTTCGCCATCTACCACTGACATTTGTCTGGTTCATTCCAGCAGTTCCACACATTAGTGTGAATATATCTATTCAGTGCAGGTATCCATTTACAAAAGTATGTACCTTTTTGGTTGTTTTTGTTGTTCATGTTATGGATTTATACTTCTTCTTCTTCTTCGTACGCAGTCAGACAGTAACCATTATTTTTTCGAAAAAAGCGGCGGTCATCCTGAGGCTCTCGCCACTGCCATAGAGCTTGTCTTGCAGTTCCAATGGTAATGGCCACATCTGCTCTCTCTGATCCTCGTATGTCGGGCAGTTCTGCAGCAGATGTTCAGCGGTCATTTTACCAGTACCGCACGGGCATTCGTCGGTACACCCTATCTTCAATTTGTTGAATAGGTGGTACCTCAGTCTGTTGTGGCCAGTGCGAAGTCTGAAGACAACGACCTGCTCTCTTCGGTTCAACTGGTAATAGGCATCGTTTTTGGTGTAACCAGTATGTTCGGTTTCCCATTTGGTCATTATCTGGCTTTGATAAGCCGTTTTGACTCTTCGTACGCCATATTGGTATCTGTTTGTGGTAGTCTTGCACCTTCTTTTGCCAGTCTGTCTGCCTCCTCGTTGCCTTGGATGTTGCAGTGTGACGGAACCCACTGTACCACTACCCTTTTTGGTGCGGACTGCTGGCACAGTTTGCAGAGTGCTGCTCTTAAGTCATTGAGCTCAGTGTTTTTCTGGCTTTTTAGCGCTGTGACTACGGTGAGAGCATCTGTCAGCAGGACTATATGGCTCTCATTTTCACTGTGTGTCACCATTTCTTCCACTGCCGCCCTCAGTGCCTCTGCCTCCGCTCTGAAATTGCTTGTGTACTTACCAGTAGCGAATGACAGTGTTATTTTTCTGCCATTTGGTAGGTTCAGGAATGCTCCTGCCCCTCCGTTCTGTGTAGTGTTTGTTACAGAACCGTCGGTGTATGCATGGGTCCAGTCCATGCTTGGGTAGCTTTTCTTTATGAAGCTTAGGGTAGTATCTCTCCTTTCTTTTTCAGTCTGGCAGTTTTTGTTTGCAATACCTGGTATATTTTCTACCACCTCTGGAAATATATCCTGCCTCCAGGTAGGTTTTCGTACAGTAGTGATGGGTTTTGGTGTTGTTAGTGCGTTTATGGGATCTTCGTGCATCTTTGCTTTGGCTATTTCTGCAAAGTTTCTCCGCTTTAGTTTCCCATTTCCCAAATTGTTTAGTCTCTGGTGCATTGGATGGTCAGTCAGTCTTCGGAGCTTCTCTGACTGCAGCTGGGCTCTGCAGTCTCTTCTATCGGTCATGGATTGCAGTTTTGTAATCTTTTCAAGTTCTACAATTGGCGTTGACTTCATGCCACCTGTTATAATTCTCATGGCTTGGTTTTGAAGTTTGTTAACTTTATCGAAGTTCGCCTTCGCTGCTGTTGTCCATGCCGCAATGCCATACTCGAGAACTGGTCTCACTCTTCCAGTGTACAGTTTCTTTAGTATACCTTCGTCTGCTCCCCAGCTTGTGCCAGCAAGTTTCCTCATGATTGCCATTCTTTCTCTGGCTTTCATTCGGTTTCTCTCAATCTGACTTTTCCATGTCATGCGCCAATCAAATGTCACTCCCAGATAGGTTGGGTTGTCGTTTGGCTGCAGGATTTTGCCATTTAGACTTAATTTGGTACTTTGGGGTTTTAATGAAAGCGAGAATATTGTGCATGTGGTTTTCTCCTCGTTTATTTTGACCAGCCATGAGTTCGCCCACTCTTCCAGCGATGTTAGGGCCGTCTGCATCCGATTTCTTGCTATGGTGAGATTCTTTTCAGAGGTCCACATAGCCAGATCGTCTGCAAACATTGAGCTATGGACTCTTCTTGGTATATTCTCTGTGATATCGTTTATATATACCAGGAAGAGTGTGGGTGACAATACTCCCCCTTGGGGTACTCCCTGCTCGAGTGTCACCTTTTTGCTCATCTGCCCTTGTACTTGGACTCTGGCCGTTCTTTGTTTGAGGTAGTGGTTGATCCACTTGTACATCTTCCCACAGACATCACTTCTTCTTAGCTTGACTCTAAGTCCGTCCTTCCAGACTTTGTCAAATGCCTTTTCCAGATCCACCCAAACAGCTACTGTGTGTTTCTGTGCCTGGTAGGCATCTTCTATCTCCTGGGCTATGAGGATGACCTGGTCCTCAGTGGATCTGTGCTGTCTAAAGCTGGCTGGCTGTGGAATTAGTATTCGTTTTTTTTCCAGATGCCACATCAGTCTGGTGTTTATCATACGTTCGATCAGCTTGCCGACACAGCTCAGTAGGCTTATGGGCCTGTATCCATTTGGATCTGTTTTGTCCTTTCCTGTTTTTGGTACTGGTACCAGTATTGCATCTTTCCATGCCTGTGGTACAATTCCCCTTTTCCAGCTTTGGTTCAGGACCGATAGCAGTTTCCTCTTCGCTTGTTTGGCCCAGCCCCATCAGCATTTCGTTTGTTATCCCGTCTTTTCCGGGAGATTTCCTTTTCTTTAGTGTTCTCATAGCCTCTTCCATTTCGCGCATTGATAGTTTGGCCATCATGTGCTCTTCAGGAGCCGTATTTATGTTTTCGTGTCCCTTTAGCTCTTCGCTAATGTCTGTATGCTTATCTGCAGGGACCTCGATGTGGTTTGCTCTGGCATAGTGATCGACAAAGGCGTTTGCGGCTTTCTTACCTGTGATCAAGTTCTCGCCCTGCTGGATAGTAATTTGTTTATTTGACGGGGTTTCGTCGTTCATGGCTCTGACTAGCTTCCATAGCTTGTTCCCGTCTTTGTCCAGGTTTAGACTTTCCGTTTTATTTTTCCAGCTTTCTCTTGCTGTTTGTTTGAGAGTGTGTTTGTACTTCGCCGCCGCGGCTTTGAGGGCGATGTTTGCCTCCATGGATTTTTCTCGCTCTGCCATGTTCCTAGCATTTGTTACTGCATCTTCTACTTTCTGCAACTCATCATTCCAGTAGGGCTTATAGTTTTTCCTAGCTCCTCTTGGGATGGTTTCAGTGGCGGCTTGCATTATTGCCTTGCTTAGGCTCTCTACCATGGGCTTCATTTTGGTGTTTCGTGTGTTGATGGTTTCACACAGCCCATCTGTCAGGATTGCAAATCTGTCCCAGTCGGCTCGTTTGTAATTCCAACGTGGGAGCGGTTTTGTTTCCTGTGGGCCTACTTCCATGTCAATGGTTAGCCTGATCGGCCTGTGGTCGCTACCTGCCAGTTGGTTTAGCACCTGGCGGTCTATTTTATGGTGTATGTCCTGTGTGGAGAAGGCCAAATCTGGAGTCAAGGTGGTATGCCATGTTCTTGAATAGAAGCTAGGGCTATCCTCCGGCCTATTGATTAGGGAGAGATTTGCATCTATCTCCCAATCTTCCACTTCGTCACCTCTGCTGTCTGTGTCAGAGTATCCCCATCTCTCCGAGTGGCTGTTGAAATCTCCAACTACTATGCAGTTGGAGTCTCTGACCTCCATACTCGAGAGCGATAGGTCTCTATTTGGTGGTCCGTACAGATTGAAAATGCGGAGCTTTGTCTCTTGGGCCATTATGTCAACTCCTACAATTTCTGCTTGTCCGGTGTGATTGACAGATACCGCGCTACTCTGTATGCAGTTTCTGGTCAGTATCAGGACCCCTCCTTTGTGGCCTTCTCTATCTAGACGGAAGGTCTGGTATCCTCTGATTGAGAATTTATGGTTATTGTTGAGGTGCGTTTCCTGGATACATTCCATGTCAATCTTACCTTCATGCAGGTGGTGTGTTAGGGAAAGTTTTTTGTTAATGACTCCCTCCGCATTCCACTGTAGTATTTTGAGGGTCTTGAGGTTTTGGCCAATAGAAGTTGCCCCATAGCCATGTGCCTTGACTCCACGACACATGGGTGGGTGACCACCAGTAGTCAAGGGTGGGCCCCTTCGAGGCGTGAGGCCCGGCACTATCGCTGCCTGGCGGGACTCCGCAGGATGAGCTATGCGTTTTTCTGATAGGTTGTACTGCCATCATACTGCGATTTACGTTGCACTGTTTTGTTAGGCTTGCGGCCCCGTGCATCCGATTTCAACAGGCGTTTCTGTAGGGATGCTCTCCTTAGCCTTTGGCTGTCCCCAGCCTATCTGCAAGGCAGCAGTTGTTTATGATCAGAGTTGTCTCTCTTATGGAAGTTGTCTTACTAGACTATCGAGTCTTCACTACTCGTGTCTATAGGGTGCAATGATGATATGTGAGATGATATATGAGATGGACTGGTTTACCCAGAAGAGAGGCAGTCCAGTGTGTCTGTATCCCAGGATCGTCACGTCCTGCCAGAAACGTAGCATTTGCATGTGAGTGGGGTATCTCTTTTTCCTTTTATTTTCTTGGCTTCTATGCAGGGATGGTACGCCTAGCATTCCCCGCCACCTGGGGTGTTGACACAGTGGGGCAGGTGTGCAATGTCCGCTGGTCTGCATCTCTTCTGCGTCCAGCATGATAGTTATATGGCTGATAACGTACAGAGGTAGATATCGTAGCCGGAGTGCATTTAGCCAGAGGACAAGCCTGGTAATGTCACAGAGATGTTGTTCGCCTGGTGTGCGGACAACTCTCATGGTCAGTGGTTGAGTCTTGACAGTTCACAGTGAGGTGGCTGCTCTACTGTTTTCGACACCCCGACCAGGTACTAAGTCTTTGGTTGGTGGTTTCGCACCCAATCGCCTTATAAGGTGAGTATCAAGCAGTTGTCCGCCCGCTTTGATTGGCGGACGGCAAGGACCTCTTACTGTGGCTCTACCTGATAGGGCTGGGGCGCAAGCCCCAGGTCCCGAGCATGTAGGAGCCTCCCATTGCAGTGGTGCTGAGATTTTGGGCAGGATTGCGGCTTACAAGGGTTCGGCCGTAATCCCCCCACATGGTAGCTTATCAGCCTGGTACGTGAACCAAAGTGTCTGCGGCTGTTATGGATTTATACAATAGAACGGACATTAGATTGGCATCAAAGATTTGTTTTTTGTATTGGATTTAATTTTAAAATAGGGGTAGTCAAACTTTTAGTTGCTGGCCATATTGGTAATTTTTGCAAACTTAACAGTTGAGACTTTAAATCTTTAAACTAAATTGTTGGTACACACATGTAACCATATTGTTGGGGAGGAAGAATACTGATCAGACATGTTAGTCAGTGTCAGGCAAAATATACTGGCCAAGACCCTCACCTCCACTTCCCTGAACTCCTCCCAGGAAACAGGCTGTTTTCATGGCAGCCTGGCTAAAGAGGTGAGAGATTGACCGCAGTAGTGAGCAACACACAGATGAAACCAAGCACTGCACAACTACCTGTAGGACACCGGTTCACCTTCATCAGCATGCTCAGAATGTGAGGAAATCTACAACAAACCGCCACTTAACGTCCTTTTTAGGATGCACAAAAGAGTAAATCTACTGGAATACTTGAAATCCAAGTAATCAAACAAGCATGTAAATATCTGTAGCCATGTAGCCGAACGCTATCAGCTATCCATAGTAGATATTTTAAACTTCCTGCAGCTTACTAGACCTGGGTGAAGGTATAAATAATTTGGGTAGATTTTTAACTAGAGGCCGTTAAGCATATTCTTTTCGATTTCAACTGCCAGTGGATTTTTAATGTGCTTGAAATTTAACATGGGAGTCTGATCTCAACATCAATAGATCGAGGGAATTTTTACCAGAAGATCCACTGTGAATCGAGCCCGCGACCTACACCAGCCAAGGCGGACACCTTATCTCAAGTGTGGGCATTCAACAACCATTTAATTATGATTAGTATATTTTTATTGAAAGAAATTTAAAAGTTATTGATATATTTTAACACAGTAAATGAATTGAAATACGAGTGAATGGTATGCTGGATTTCACACCTTTTAATGCTAGAAACTGGCACATGGGGCGTAAGAAGAACACCCGTTGCTTCAAAACAGCACAAAGCTAGAGATTTGAACATACAAACTGCTCAAGCAGTAGCATTGCTTTGCTGGAAAAAAGAAATATGAAGGAAAATACAACCAACCACACACACAAGATTCATAACATGTTAGGCCTCAGCCCACAAACTATGAAATATAAATCTAATGCAACCAATCATTCCATGTCATAAATGATAAAGTGCAACTGGATTGGAACACACAGGGAAATCGAAGAATGAGGTCGGAGAACAGCTGGCGAAGAATTATGATAAATGTAGCCAAAACAGTTTAAATTTCACACCTAGACAAAGAAAATGGCCCCAAAGAAATTGGATCTATAAAGAGCACCCACTGCAGCTTTACATTTCCTGAAGGACCACGAGGATTAATCATAACAAACATGAGAATTTTAATTATAGATCCCAATGTGGTCATAAAAATAAAGAAAACTTACCAAACAAGCATAACAATACATGATATAATATATGTATTGTTATGCTTGTATGGTGAGTTTTCTGTAAGTTAACTTAAGCTTATTTCCTGTGCTAATATCTTTACTATTGCACAAGTCCTATGTTTATTGCAGCCTAATTTGACCATAATTATTGTTTTCATTTTGGAGCTCATTTTCATTCCTTTCTTTCGCCTGTTCTCTAAAGTGGCGTTTCATCTTTTATTATATAATTTATTTGACTACTCAATGTGAAATTCAATATAATAAAGGTCATAATAATTACTAGAATACATTTGTCGCTAGACATTTTATGTCTAACAGGGCAAAGTAAAAACATCCATCCAATATGTATGTTTGCTAACACAGACACGCACATATTTCTGTATCGATACGAAGCACAGACTATCCCTCGTAGTGAGAAGTTCTACTGACCATCATTACAACAAAATGACTACATGACCGCACTTGTTTACTACGCTGTATTCGCGCATTCATTATGTGAACTGTACTGCGATGTTTATATAATACATGTCTTCACGAATATGTACATATTAAAGTCAGGATATAATAACACAACACATGCAATAGGTGTATTACTTTTTGAACAACTGATTGGGATTAATATCAAAATGAATGCCAATGAACAGGACATTAGACAGGAAGCTGGTTCGGCGCTGAACTTTGAGACGTACTGGTAATATTTTGCGTTCAACTTTTCAACACAACATACTACAAACAAAGGTTTTACTACCAAATTCAGAAAATGTTAGTGATAATAAAATAGAAAATTATTTAAAATAAGGACTTTTTAAAATAAAGCTTCGTCGAGTATTATACAATATTGATTTGATTTTCCAATATGCATTTAAATACTTTCGTTAATAGTTAGTAGCACTTTTGAAATGTATCAGCTAGTGATTGAATCAGGAAAAATGCTAAAAGAGTGCCATTGTCGGCATTCTCTAGTCAACTTTTGTCTGTCCTTCAATATTTCATATTTTCTATTCCTTGTAGAAATGTATATTTTATGCATCTTTATGTACTGTTTTAACACTGACCCTTGCACGCTCTTTTGATTCGTCTAACATTATATATTTTTCTTTTCTTATATATTGCATGCCATTGTAGACTATATATATCTAAGTAATGTCTATCGTTCGGTGTCC
This sequence comes from Ariolimax columbianus, assembly GCA_036924085.1. Taxonomy (NCBI): domain Eukaryota; kingdom Metazoa; phylum Mollusca; class Gastropoda; order Stylommatophora; family Arionidae; genus Ariolimax; species Ariolimax columbianus. The sequence continues at coordinate 24,513,660 of JAVGWX010000004.1, read as the reverse complement.
GCAACCTCACAAAGTATTGGACCAGAAATCAGCTGCCCTAGAAGCTCTTTAATTTGCTGCCATGAGACCTACCAATGCACGTGGTCCTTGCGTTATTGAGTAGTTATAAAGATGCTTTTTGACTTGGATTGCACCACATTCGAAGACACCGTCGTATCGTATCTGCAGGGTCTACGAAAAGGGGGGGGGGGGCGGAACATTGTAATCTGGCAAAATGAGGATCCCGAAGTCAAAGTATTAACTGTAATATATAATACATGATATTGCACTAATTCTACTAATAATAATAGAACTATTAATACTAAACTGTTAATCCTACTACCGCTACTACTACCATCGATACAACTACTATTACTACTACTACAATAACTACTACTAATACTAATAGTAGCAATATTAATACTAGACTACTAACAATACGAGTACTAGCTCTACACCTGCTACCAATACTAGTGTGGGGAAAAATATACTGAAGAAAAACAATTATAAATAGTTATGGTCAGATACTGCAGTGAGAAGAAAACACAAAACGAAACTCTTACTATTACTACTATGAAAGAGCCACGTCTGTTGTGTGAAATTAAAGGGGATACAAGTTCAAATGCTTCTTTGGCCTTGTATGAAGACTTCTCCCAGTCGAGAAGATAAACCCAGTAAGTATTAACAACTAGCTGACATACTGGAGCTGGATGAATAGATTAGCAGTCGGCGGCGTAGACGTCATAGGACGAGCGGTTAGGACATCAAACATAATAACGGTCGGCTAATTTCTCTGATCTGAGCACACGTGAACAGGAGATATGTGGGTTGAACCATAATGCATTACAAACACAAATGTAATTGTGAATTGATTAACTGGACGGAAGCACACATTCGTGACGGAGAGAAAGCTAAGAGATCAATGATAATAAAGCGTCTTCTTCGTCTTCTTCTTCTTTTAGTTACGCCGATCAGGGCCAGGTTATGAAGAGATCTGTAAAACGAGACCCACTGTGTGCCTCATGCACAGTGACAATCACCGCCTCAGATGTTTCAGTGAGCCGCCTGTTTCGTTGTCTGACTTTGTATCCGTTGTATCTAAACAGCTTTGCTTTTTGGGGGTGCTGTGTGGTGGAAGCCTTATTGCGTGGCCAAACCATTTTAGTTGCTGCGTATTGATGTAGTCTAATACTAGTGCTGTTTCCGCCAGTCTCCTGATGTCATCGTTTCTGACCATGTCTCTCCTTGTTACACCCAATATTTTTCGCAGGCATTTCATTTATGTTCTTACGATTTGTCGTTACATTTGATGTTAGTGTTTCGTTTTGACATTGGTAACGTAGCGTCGGGACGGAAACTGTGTTGTATAATGCTCCTTTGGGAGTTATCGTCATGTCGTTGTAATTAAGTATTTGTGTTAATTGTCCAATGATCTGATTTGCCTTATTGCATATTTGTTGGATTTCCGCTGTGATTCTTCTTTTTCCTAATAATGTGCTCCCTGAGTATGTGAAATCTTTCACCTGTTTGATTTGCTGCTTGTCTGTGAAATTATGACAAGTTCCAGCCATTAACAATCGGCGGAAATGTAATACCAGAGCTCAGATATACAGATGACACTGTTGTTCTCTTGAAGATAACTGCGAGGTAGAAATGGATGATCCTGTCGAAAAAACAACACTGCGAACACCAAAAACTATACATGAATATAAATAAAACCAAGATAATGAGCACAGACAAGGCAAGGACCAGACTTGAAGTAATTCTAGAACAACAAGAGATTGAGAAAGTCACAAGTTTTGGGTACCTCGGCTCAATTATAAGCAACAATGGAAATTGCCTGAAGGAAGTCAGACAAAGAATGACTGTGGGAATGCAGAGGTTGAATAAAATTAGATACCTATTGCGGAACTCTAATAAAATGCCGAACATAAAAAATTCTGCGAACTTGCCCCTTCCCGGTGGCAACGCGCGAATGTAAAACGTGAACCACCGCATAAAGACTTTAAAAAAGAGACGATTTTTTAAAAACTAAAATCTACAGGGTGTCCTCAAAATACCATTGATAGCAAAAAGGACAAATTCAGAATATCCTAAAAGAACTGGATATCGAGAACAATTAGTAAACAATATCTTGTCTAGAAAGCTCAAATATTTTGGCCACATCAAACGTTATAATAGCCTGGAGCGAACCATTCTGGAGGGTTTGGTGTCTGGAAAGTGGGGCAGAGGCCGACCAAGGAGAAAATGGATACAAGACATCACGGAGGTCTTGACGCTGACAGCAGCAGAGGCGGGAGCTCTGGCTAGAGATCGACAAATCGGCTGTTGTGAGAGAGACGTTCTGCAAATGACCTGCTACATGATAATGCTTATCTAGATATTTTCATGACCTTCGTTTTTTCTACTCCTATTTTCATGCTGTATTCTTTACATGCTGTATTTAGTTTGTGTTGTTGCATTTATATTTCTGAAGTTGCTATGACTGCTTGGTCATCTATGAAAAGAAGATCGTTTAAAAGAGAAGAATTCGAAGTGACTTAATACGGGCTTATAGGATAATTAACGGAAAGGATAAATTAAACTATACAATTTTTTTTTCAAAATATAACAACATTTAAAAACAAGAAGGAATAGCTACAAATTAATTTTAAAAAGATCCAGATTAGATATTAAGAAATATTTGTTTAATCAGAGAGCGGTGAATGCTTGAAATGCATTACCACGGTGTTAATTAATGCATTCAATAATAGATAAAAACGATAAAAGTAAAAATCTTGAGAGCCTGTGTTTTTCCTGTGGCAGCTTATGGCTGTGAAGCATGGACGATTACCAAAACTTCTAGACAAAGAATCGAATCCTTCGAGTCAAAATGTTCGAGAAAGATCCTCAGAATATCCTGGACCGAGAAAAGAACAAATGTAGACATTTGGCAAGAGTTGAGCATAGAGGAGAACTGGTTTATCAATTCCATTTTTGCTAGAAAATGCAAATACTTTGGTCACATCAAGAGACACAACGGTCTTGAGAGAACGGTGATGGAAGGTATGGTGCCAGGCAAAAGAGGAAGGGGTAGACCAAGAAGACGATGGCACCAAGATATCCAGGAGTGCCTGAGTATGACAGTGGCGAAAGCTGGTGTTTTGGCAAGGGAACGAGTTTCTTTCAGACAGACTGTGATGGGAGCGACGTTCTACAAAGGACATGCTTCATGATGATGATGAATAGATTGGATGCGCATAGTTTTTAGATCAATGACATGTAAAAGAAACGGGTTCTATACAGACTCTTCTAAACAAGTACAAATACGTTATGTTAAGAGAGAAGTACCACCTAGCGAGGGGTATCATTTTTATAATTGTTTTTCTTTAACTATATTAAAAATCGATATATCCATATAAAATTTGGACAGGTGCTGTAAAGATGATCAACTTACAACATGATATAATTTATTCTAATGTAGCATTCCAAATGTTAATTTAAAACGTCATTAAACAAAAAATACAGAACATTTATATTTGAAAAAATTGCAAAAATTTGCAAGTAATTTCTCCTATGTCTTTGATCATACACACTTCATTTTTTTTTATAATGCTGGTCAAGATTATACCTTCATAACAGACTACAGCCAAAACTACATTTTTTACAATTGTTTTTATAAAAATTCAAATAGTTCCTTAATTGTGTTAAAATATGTGGTACTCCAAATTATAATAACTCTTACACATTGTAAGATAGCTTGATTTCCATATTTCACAACTAAGCCATGATTGCCTAGAATATATGTGTACAGTTGCAGGACAATTATTTTAAAAACCAAAAAAAGTTATTATACACGAACTGTCTGCAAGTTGTGGTTTTTGGTAAAACGTTTAGGACACTTTTTTAAAAACCATTTTCTGATAATTAAACACCTTGATTCTTATCAATGACCTCCAACCTGATATTGAAACCCTTCAGTTATTGTCTCCAGTACAAATCTCCTCCTCCTTTTTGGCCTCCTGGAATCACAGGATGCCTTAACAGCTTCTCTTGTTTACAACATAATGTTATTGTGTTCACATGACTCTCTCAGATACCTGCAAGTATGTAATTCCATTTCCTCGACTATCAACATAGATTGTGTCCCTTCATTGTATACATAAACTGTAATGGCAGCTTTCACAATAGTGAGTCCATTGCTCTTATCTTTGGGACATCATTTCAAAATAACACTGTTTAGTGAATCAATGACATGTGTATTTTCTTTAAGACACTTTTTCAGTAATTTAGTTCTGTCAATGTCCTAAAATACTGTTTTTTTATAGTAGCTATTACAACAGCAGGTAGGATACTGGTGTTTTTGTATGAACAGTTTCATCTGCTACAGCTTTCTTATATGGACACCATTTGTTGTGGCTCTTTTTCTAATTTGGTAGTGACAAGTTCATAACACTACAGAACATATGTAGGTCTGCAAGCCCTCCCCCAACACACCTCATTGCTAATACATCCCACCTGTTTATTGAATTCACATACAAATTACCCACACATATTTGATAACATGAAGAAAATTATGTCTATTATAATTATTTCGGCTACAGTGAAACTCACTCACTGCCTAGGCCCTTCCTCTTTGATTCTAGCAATTGTACATTGGAATAACAAAAGTGACAAACAATTGCTTTAACTATTTTTTTTTAAAATTTAGAATTCAAATATCAAATATTTTACTGCCTTCCATCCAACTCTTCATGAAAATTGAATCTGATTCACAAGATTATACAATTTCCGTCTCTTTATTTCGGACCGAGTAAGCGTGGTCAGCGAACTATTAAAAGATTCAATGTTGATGTTGTTAAGTTTACCAGAACGTACTCACAGGCCTAACCTAGTCCACTTGATAAATTGTCACATAGTTCGACATCTGCTCTTTTGATATGCATATCATCATAGAACTTATGTTTCCTGTTAACTCGTGTTCTTATCTTTGCGTCACGACATGATTTTATCATTCACAATTCTCACAAAACTGTTTTCCTTTGAAAATTACAATTTGTATCAGCTAAATTGTGACTATATGTCAAATATATTAAGTGGGGAGTACTAATTATTTTCAATTTTTTTAAGGGAGCTGGACAACCCATCATTGTTTGTTAGGGAAGATCATACTTTTAAGGATCATTTCTAAAGTTTGTCTTGCCGAGACCTCGAGTAAATCTGGACGGTACAGTCGCTGTGAGACAGGGTTGTACACTTTTTAATGTGTTCCTTGAGGGAATTATGAGTGAGGCACTTGGAGGTCACACTGGTACTGTCAAGATAGGGGGCCGAACGATTACCAACCTTCGTTTTGCAGATGATATCGACGGGTTGGCGTGCACAATAGCAGAACTTCAGGAATCGATCAGAAGACTCGATAAAACAGCTATTGACTATGGTGTGGAGATAAACGCTGGAAAGACAAAATTAATGACCAACAACGCCGAGTGATCCAACAGTAAAATAAAAGCTAACCGCCAGGAACTCGAAGTGGTCGACCGTTTTAAATATATGAATCCGATTGTCAATAATGATGGATAAAAATGTGAGTTGTTGGCCAGAATAGCACAGACAATAGTGGCGCAAGCATGGCTTAACAAAATATGGCATGATAAACGGTTAGCACTATGCACGAAAATCTGATTAATGCGTACATTGGTCCTGTCAATATTCTACTATGCTTGTAAGACATTAACAATTACAGCTGACCTTCAGCGAAGGATACAGGCCTTAAAGATGAGATGTTTCCGAAGACTTCTAAGCGTCGCGTACAGAGATCGAGTTACAGATGAGGAAATACGAGAAAGAATTACAACAGCAATATCGCCTTTTGAAGACCTCTTGGCAACTATCAAAAGAACCGTCATATATCGAGATAAAATGGTCTTGCAAATACGATGTTCCACGGAAAGGTGCAAGGCAGGCGACGAAGAGGCCGTCCCAAAAAGAGGTGAGAGGACAACATAAAAGAATGGACCAATCTCCGACCAAAAGAGGCACAAGCAGCGGCCGCTAACGGAGAAGGATGGCGTGGGGATGTGAGGGTGTCTTCGCGTGTGCATCAACGACCTCACTGATTACAGGATGACCTGACCTGACCTGATTCTGACTAATATGTCTGATCAGTATATTTTGCCTGACCCGACGTTAGTCATCCTCCCCTTCTTAAAGCAATAAACGAAAACAACGTGGGTTCAAGCCACGCATGTTTTAAGCTACCCCCGGTCTCAAAGAAGGTGAGACCAGAGTAACTGCATCCTGAATTACCTCCAGTCGTCTTATGTCTTGCCACTGATTCAATGTGATTCGGAGCGCAACTTCTTTCTCACTATTATGCAAATAAATCACACGTTACATCATCCAGACAAAACCGTCTGACGATGTCGACATCATCGCTTGCGTTGGGCAACTAACTTTATTAGATAACAGCAGACACTACAATCGCTTGCGTCGGGCAACTAACTTTATTAGATAACATCAGACACTACAATCGCTTGCGTCGGGCAACTAACTTTATTAGATAACATCAGACACTACAATCGCTTGCGTCGGGCAACTAACTTTATTAGATAACATCAGACACTACAATCGCTTGCGTCAGGCAACTAACTTTATTATATAACAACAGATACTACAATCGCTTGCGTCGGGCAACTAACTTTATAACTTTATTAGATAACAGCAGACACTACAATCGCTTGCGTCAGGCAACTAACTTTATTAGATAACAGCAGACACTACAATCGCTTGCGTCGGGCAACTAACTTTAGTAGATAATAGCAGACACTACAATCGCTTGCGTCAGGCAACTAACTTTATAAGATTACAGCAGACACTGATTCGCTTGCGTCAGGCAACTAACTTTATTAGATAACAGCAGACACTACAATCGCTTGCGTCAGGCAACTAACTTTATTAGATAACAGCAGCCATTACAATCGCTAGCGTCGGGTAACTTACTTTATAAGATTACAGCAGACACTGATTCGCTTGCGTCAGGCAACTAACTTTATTAGATAACAGCAGACACTACAATCGCTTGCGTCAGGCAACTAACTTTATTAGATAACAGCAGACACTACAATCGCTTGCGTCAGGCAACTAACTTTATTAGATTACAGCAGACACTACAATCACTTCCGTCAGGCAACTAACTTTATTAGATTACAGCAGACACTACAATCGCTTGCGTAAGGCAGCTAACTTTATTAGATAACAGCAGACACTACAGAAAACCTAAATGTGCAATACTGGAACAGATATCACTCGATACCAATATAACAATAATTTGATTAGTTACAGAAATGGTTACATTTTCAGTGCATTTTCACAATGTAAAGCAATGTATGAAACCTTGTGCCCTATAGGTTGGGAGTTTCGCTTTAGAACGCCAACATTAAACAAAAAAGGAACGTAAATTCCCGTTTACACCTTTACTTCCCAGATTTACACCCACATTTTGAAGTGAGTGCTACCCCAGAAGTCGTTTACGGTCAAAAAATATCCCAAACCACTTGAGGTTTGAGCTTGGATCGCTTGACGTGGAAACCAGTGCACTAATCAGTGCGCGACCGGGACCCCAACTTGCCCGTTTCCAATGTCGTCGTGTTCAGACCGGGCTTGTTTTTTTCCTAGTATGACTGTTTCTCACAGTCTACTCAGCTGATGTTATTGATGCTGATGAATTTCTACATTGAGTAAGTCTACTCTTTTATGCGCCTTCTCGGGGGAAATGTTAGAGCCACCACGGAAATTACAACGCCCGTGCTCTGTAGTCATCACTTTCATCAATGTGTGCATCATGATCACACTAGGTCGATTCTATGAGCCATTTTCCATTTCCAATCTATCAAAGCGAGTGTTTGTGATTAAAAAAATAGCTACATTAATTAGTAATCGTGAACTGTGCTGTCCATTGTCAAACTCGAATACATCTTGCTAAGGCAAACACCTGCAAGTCATTAGAACTCATCTTTAGCTGACGTGTCTCAGCGGGAATTTTCACCATTATTGACATGTATGTTTTTTTTCAAATGTAAGTATGTTTTTTTAATGTGAGTATGTTTTTCAAATGTAAGTATGTTTTTCTTAGGACAATACCAAGTTGTTTAAAGTACAACCAGCTACAAGAACAAGACAGCACAGTTTCAAATATTTGAAAGACAAGTCCAGATTTTATATTAGTAAATATTTGTGTAGTCAGAGAGTGGTTAATTCTTGGAATGCATTGACACATGATGTTAGGAAGGCAGGGTCAGTTGATGCATTCAAAAATAGATTGAATGCTCATCGCTATTTTTAGTAATGGTTGTATACAGACTCTGTAGGGAATTCTAAACCAGTATAATGAAGTTAAATTAAGACATGTATTACTTACAATACCGTCATCTTCGCTTGCGATGGGCAACTATTATTTTTACAATGTCTGTTTTTTCATAATCCTTTACAAGGGTGCACAACGAGAGAAGATGATTCGACAGAACGTTTTTAATTGTATGGTTGCTTCCCCTTTAATAAAATTTATTTGTAAAGAAATCTTTTAAAATTTAATTTTTAAATGTACTTTAAATTTTCGATTATTCTGGGTAATTTGGGGAAGTAGGGGATAATAATCCGAAACTACTGTTGAAACAACGGTGCTAAAAATGTAGTACAACGTTATTTAGAGCTAGTAAATTCAGACATTTTTGCACAGGGAGTGAAACAAGAAGCGATTTCATCAACACAAGAATGAACAAAGTCAGAAGAGTCTAAGTCAACCTAAATAACATCTGGAAGTCATCAAAATACAGGACTTAGCCTAAACTAAATGAATACTAAAGTTACGTAATGTGTGTACTTATGTACCATGCGAAGTTCTGGAGCGTGACTGACAAATTAATGTTCGAATTGTCGTACTTTCTTACAACGCGTCTAAAACATTTCATCAAATGTCATGGCCTTACACCATCACCAAACAAGAGCTGTTTAACAAAAGCACACACACAGAAATACACAAGCCATTGCAGCTGGTCGATATTGGAATTTGACCAGTGATGTCATCAGAAGAAAAGTCCTTTAAGACTTTCATCAAAACCACCATGACAATTACCGGAAGGCGAACGAAAGACCCAGCTAAGAAAACTTGACCTAGTACAATAGAAGTTCAACTGCTGATCGTGAACCAGAGTTGGCCTAACCGTACACAAGGTAACGACAGTCTGATGTAAGGGAAAGTTGACTATTGAATATACAACTGGGATCAAGATGCTGAGCAGCGCATGAGCTGCAGTGGTCAGCGACCCATAGCTGACTGCTAGCGTCAGGGCCAGGGAACCAGAGCTGCCAAGACCCTTCTACACCTCCACACGGTGATCCTGGATAACAGGCTGCAGCAGGGCAGACTGGCTAAGGAGAAGGGATCGAAGAGGGAATGCTAACAAAGTACTCAAAAAATGCTTGCTGAAATCGGATGTGTTGGACCAAAAGGTGCAAATATCGTAGTCAAGCTGTAAACTACGACACAACGCATTCCGTTCTCTGGACTACATTCTGCTACTTAAGCCCTTTCAAGGTTTGGTAGCGGGAGATTGAGAACGAACGAAGAAGAAGAAGAAGAAGAAGAAGAAGAAGAAGAAGAAGAAGAAGAAGAAGAAGAAGAAGAAGAAGAAGAAGAAGAATATACAACTATTTAACTGAAGCAGATATATAAAGTATTTAACATAAACATTATCTAGCTGCCGTTATTCTAAGAAATGAGCCAATTAAAATATGGGTTTCTTTCAAATGGGTAAATATGGATCCAATGGCGACAATTGCAGTCAGGGATGAAGATAACTCGTCATGGACTAAGTCGTTGCCTATGTGAGGTGGGGTGGCCAGTTTCCTTACTTGCTGTTTATACCTTCTTCAACCCATACATCAGGTACCGATTTCAATGGTCAACTGGGGGAGTGGTCGTATCAGGAACGAACCCGCGCACGGAGGTTTTCTGTCCAACCCTGATACGGTTGTGATCCCAGTCTTAGCAAGCCAGCTCACTTGCTACTAAGCTACACGCTCCACACTAGGCTCCACGCTCCACACTAGGCTACACGCTCCACACTAGGCTACACGCCCCACACTAGGCTACACGCTACACACTAGGCTACATGCTCCACATTAGGCTAGACGCTCCAAACTAGGCTACACGCTCCACAATAGGCTACACGCTCCACACTACGATGCACGCTCCACAGATGTGTAGGAACGTAAACATATATATATATATTCTCTCACGCCATCCCACTATATATATATTCTCTCACGCTTTCGCACTATATATTCTCTCACGCTCTCCCACTATATATATATTCTCTCACGCTCTCCCACTATATATATACTCTCTCACGCTCTTCCACTATATATGTATATTCTCTCACGCTCTCCCACTATATATATACTCTCTCACGCTCTTCCACTATATATATACTCTCTCACGCTCTCCCACTATATATATACTCTCTCACGCTCTTCCACTATATATATATACTCTCTCACGCTCTTCCACTATATATATATTCTCTCATGCTATCCCACTATATATATATATTCTCTCACGCTTTCCCACTATATATATATATATATATATATATATATATATTCTCTCACGCTCTCTCACTATATATATATATATATATATTCTCCCACGCTCTCCGATTATATATATATATTCTCTCACGCTTTCCCACTATATATATATATATAAATATATTCTCTCACGCTCTCTCACTATATAAATATGCTCTCGCGCTCAACATATTCTCTCGCGCTCTCTTACTATATATGTAAATATATTCTCTCACGCTTTCACTATATATATAAATATATTCTCTCACGCTCTTGATGTCTGATGTCATAATGTCATCATCATGTTGCATGTCCTTTGCAGAACATCGCTTCCATCACAGCCCGACTGAAAGAAATTCAATCTCTTTCCAAATCTCCAGAAGTATGATCAACCATTCCTTGACATCTTGGTGCCATCGCCTTTTTTGTCTGTCTCTGTCTCTCTTTCCCGACGCCATACCTTCCATTATTGTTCTCTCAAGGCCGAGGATTTCAATTTTCTGTTCATTGTGGAATTTATGAACCAGTTCTCCTCTATGCTCATCTCTTGTCGAATGCCTACATTCTTCTTTGTTTCTAGTTCATTGTAATCTGACGATCTTTCTATTCTGGTTGATTGTAATCTGACGATCTTTCTATACTGGTTGATTGTAATCTGACGATATTTCTATACTGGTTCAATGGAATCTGACGATCTTTCTATACTGGTTGATTGTAATCTGACGATATTTCTATACTGGTTCAATGGAATCTGACGATCTTTCTATACTGGTTGATTGTAATCTGACGATCTTTCTATACTGGTTGATTGTAATCTGACGATCTTTCTATACTGGTTGATTGTAATCTGACGACCTTTCTATTCTGATTCAATGTAATCTGCCGATCTTTCTATTCTGGTTCATTATAATCTGACGACCTTTCTATTCTGGTTCATTATAATCTGACGACCTTTCTATAACATTTCGACTCCAAGGACTCGATTATGTTCCTTGAGGTTTGGATAAGTTCATGTTTGGCAGTCGTATGCTGCCACTGGAAAAACACAGGCTCTCACAATTTGTATCCGCCGATTGTAAAGCGAGCGTAACTTTCGATATTCCCAACCTCTCTAACGTTCCTCATTATGCACTCTGTTTATACATTAAGTAGGTGTGGGGAGAGGATATGTCCCTGCATTTTTCCCATTTGTAATTTGAATCAATCTTCTACTTCTTCTTCTGTGTTCGTTCTCAATCTCCCGTTACCACGTAGCAGGATGTAGTCCGGAGAACGGAATGCGATATTTGCACCTTTCGGTCCGACACATCCGTCTTTGGCGACGAATCAATCTATTTCACCCGAAACTCTGACAGCAGCTTTTTGTTCTTAATATAATGATTCGATTAGATGGATTAGATTTGCTGAAACCACATATATATCTTGATTTTTAAGCATTTCTGTGTTTTTTACACAGTTTAAGGCCTTGGTGTTATCGATAAAGCAAATGTACAGATCTACGTTATGCTCTCTACATTTTTATTATACGTTTCTCGCATTAAATATGCGATCTCTGGTCGCTTTGTCTTTCCCGAAGCCTGGTTGCACTTCATGGATTTTCCATGCACATTTTCTTTCTATCCTCTTCAATATAATCCGTAACATGATCTTACTAGCGGGACTTATTATCACAATAGTGCGATAACTTGTGTGTAGCTTTAGTTTGCCTTTATTTTGGAGAAAAATATAAATTGATCTCTTCCATGCTGTTGGCCACTCTGCGCTGGGCCATATCCTCTTGCACAGTACATGATAAATGCGAGCACTGACCTTCCCCCTGCTTGTATTAGTTCCGCTGGCATGTTAGTTTAATTTTCTCCTATTTTCTATGTTATTTTCCCCAATACATAGCTCTGTTTCTTGTGAATCACTTTGGAAATTATGCTTTACGAAACAGGAATTCTAATGTTCCTTGCATGTGTGGTGAACTCGTCCGATGTCATCTATTCTTGCTATCAACAACGCCTCAAACTTATTTTGTACTTGGATGCTATATTCAATTGATATCGCTTTTACATCGAAACGTGTTTTTCGCGTAACTTGGCTCGCCCTTCTCAGTCTCATCTTGAAAACTGCAACCAGTAGTTCGTGATCCGTGTGCAGTTCCTCATGGGAGCGTTTTTTTATTAATAACACACTTGACCTCCATCTTTGTTGCACCAGGATGTAATCTATATGCTTCCGGCTGTTACCATCAGGTTAGGTCCGCATGTATAGTCTTCTCAATAAGGTGTTGGCAATGAAGAAGTTATTTACAATTGCAGAATTCAGACAGTTTTTCTCCTCTCAGGTTCTGTGTTCCAAAACACAAAGACAAATATTGCATAAATTGTTGAGTTGGTTGTGTCACAATATGAGACATGAAAGTATTCTACAGAAGATACTAGAGGGCAACATTCAAGGGAAGAGAGGGCGGGGCGTCTAAGATTCAATTTTACATCACAGGAATGCAGGGACACTAAAGTACGAAACTATACTGAAATGAAGAGAGCTGCAGAGGATAGGGTCAAATGAAGAGACATACGCAGACAACCTTACAACCAGTCTCCGGACTGACCAACTAGAGGATGGAGTCAAGTGAAGAGACATACGCAGACAACCTTACAACCAGTCTCCGGACTGACCAACTAGAGGATGGAGTCAAATGGAGAGACATACGCAGACAACCTTACAGTCAGTCTCCGGCCTGATCAACTAGAGGATGGAGTCAAATGGAGAGACATACGCAGACAACCTTACAGTCAGTCTCCGGACTGATCAACTAGAGGATGGAGTCAAATGAAGAGACATACGCAGACAACCTTATAGTCAGTCTCCGGACTGATCAACTAGAGGATGGAGTCAAATGAAGAGACATACGCAGATAACCTTACAGTCAGTCTCCGGCCTGATCAACCAGATGATGATGCTGAAACCAAAATGACTGCACACTCGATTGCAAGTATATAACAAAAACTGAAAGAGTAGAAGAGGAGTTACTAAGTGGAAGGACAACAGTCGACGGCCTCTGAAGGACCAAGGACTGGACTGTTACCATGCAATCTGTAAACCTCTAAACGGGTAGAAGAGAATTTACTAAATGAAGTCAAATCAAGTCAAATGAAATATATACACACACACACGCACGCACGCACGCACGCACGCACGCACACACACACACACACCCACCCACCAACCCACCCACCCACCCACCCAAAACCCACCCACACACACACACACAAACACACAAACACACACACACACACATATATATACAGTACAACTCAAAGAGTCCATTTGTTTGTTCCCTATACCATTCTGAACCGTTCCACCGAACTGAACCACATATTGTATAGTTACCTTCAAGGACACTTAAAATATTTCGGTTGAAGAAAGACGAGAAGAGCAGGATAGAGGTTTGAGAAGTAGCGCAATAGGGATGTGAGAGAGGAGAGGAATGAGAGAAAAGGCTTTTTTAAATTGACAACTTCCAAAATTATCTCAGGAAAATATTATACAATTATAAAATAGTGGCAGAATAAACCATTTAATGACGTCAATGTGCATGTGGCTGAGCATGTTCGCTGTACTGTAGGTTGTTTCCCAAGCCATGGATCCCATGAAAAACCTTGTTTTCGTCTTTAAAGATTCTATGTTTTCGCTAATTAGGTTCACGTCAGATTTGTGAGCTTAGGAGATAGAGGCCATGTGTCATGCCATGAAAATGTGTCAAAAAATGATCCGGCCATCTTTTCATAGCGCTCTGTTAAATTAAGCTTGTACAAATTAATTCTGTTCTTCAAAGTCTTGTATTTTAATTACTTCAAGTAAAATACTTATTTCTATTTTGCTCTTTAAAAAGTTACAAAAGTCAGCGTTTATTTATATACTACACAAAGACAAAACACGTGAGTAGCAAAACAAAGAAATAATGCCCAGGCCCTAATTAGGTGTAGTTAGTATTATTTCTTCGTAAGGTCATGTGCCTATTTGGACAGGCAGTTGGTATATGCCATACAAAGTGGAAGACAAGTCCTTTTTTCGTTCAGTCAAGTTCAGCCTTAATTTGACGACCAACTATATTCTCAAACAAATATGCGGCTCTGTCAAGTAATAGCGGGCACTGTTGTCAGGGATCAAGTGTTGGGGACTTCATTGTATCAAGTCTCAGCTATTTATGAGTTCCCCTCCTTGCAGCCTTTCCGCCAATAACAGTACCCATTGACATCAGGGTTGACTAAGCCCTAAATCTTTTCCGGGAGAGGCGAGTGCTCTATCACTTTGCCACTCCGATGCGCTATCCTGTAGGGACCCCAGTCCACGATTGTTGAGAGCCCAGACCAACACCATCTCTTAAAATGAGAAGAGTGACGGCAGGATACATTTTGGGAGCCAGGAAATAAGTGGGTCCTGTTCGGGAAATAAGTGGGTCCTGTTCGGCTGTCAGGAAATTAAGTGCCCAGCCACTTTCAATATTAGCCATGTCACTTCCTGTGATTTGTGACTGTCCTTTTGTGTCGAATTTCTACCGGTAAGCTTTCTTCCTGCATCACACATTTCAGAAGGTGAACACATAACGTGAATTTGAATGAAAGAGTTGGTTGAAAGTTATATTATAATTAGACAGAAATTTCTTAAACTTGTATTGATAGCATCGAATATGCTTGCATCTCAATATTATGTGCCCTAAATCCATTGATAGAGCGCAGTCTGAGATAGGGCTGCATGGAAACTAGATATTCTAGTCTTAGTTTTAGTCGACCTGTATTTCTACAGGGACATCTGCCCATGTGCAGGTCCCAGCTCTCGCCTGAGCTGGACGTAGTCGGAAAGAAGATTTCCTGCTTACCGGCTAGGATCGAACAGTTTATTACTCCTCTGCATTTGGGATAAGTGCCACGTCCCCAGTTTCCTTGCATCACACCCTTCAGTGTAGCTTTATTTTACAAGACTATGTTGGCGTTTTGTCTGGTCACAGTATTTTAGTTTCCTAGACATGTTTGTTAACCTGTCAATTTAGGACATATATGTTTTATGTTTCCCTGTTCGTGGTAATCTGTAACATATTAGCTGGAAATATTCTTCTTCTTCTTCTTCTTCTTCTTCTTCTTCTTCTTCTTCTTCGTAAGCGGCGGTCATCCTGAGGCTGTCGACACTGCCATGGAGCTTTTCTTGTGGTTCCATTGGTGATGGCCACATCTGCTCTTTCTGATCCTCGTATGTCGGGCAGTTCTGCAGCAGATGTTCAGCGGTCATTTTCCCGGTACCACACGGGCATTCGTCGGTTCCACCTATCTTCAATTTGTTGAATAGGTGGTACCTCAGTCTATTGTGGCCAGTGCGAAGTCTGAAGACAACGACCTGCTCTCTTCTGTTCAACTGGTAATAGGCATCGTTTTTGGTGTAACCAGTATGTTCGGTTTCCCATTTGGTCATGTATCTGGCTTTGATAAGCCGTTTTGACTCTTCGTACGTCATACTAGTATCTGTTTGTGGTAGTCTTGCACCTTCTTTTGTCAGTCTGTCTGCCTCCTCGTTGCCTTGGATGTTGCAGTGTGATTGGACCCACTGTACCACTACCCTTTTTGGTGCGGACTGCTGGCATAGTTGACAGAGTGCTGTTCTTAAGTCATTAAGCTCAGTGTTTTTCTGGCTTTTTAGCGCTGTGACTACGGCGAGAGCATCTGTAAGCAGGACTATGTGGCTTTCATTTTCTTTATGTGTCACCATTTCTTCTACTGCCGCCCTCAGTGCCTCTGCCTCCGCTCTGAAATTGCTTGTGTACTTACCAGTAGCGAATGACAGTGTTATTTTTCTGCCATTTGGTAGGTTCAGGAATGCTCCTGCCCCTCCGTTCTGTGTACTGTTTGTTACAGAACCGTCGGTGTATGCATGGGTCCAGTCCATGCTTGGGTAGTTTTTCGATATAAAGCTTACGCTGGAAATATTCAAATCTCTTCTTCAGTTCTTGTGTGATAACCCTTGTTTTGCATTGTTCATTTTCACAGGAATAATGGATATCCTCAGAATGTTTTCTTTTATTGTTTTGTTCGTGTTCTGCTGTACCTGTCTATTTCATTGAATCTCTGCATTGCTATCGCCATTCTTGTTCTGACTTTTGTTTTGCTGTTTCTATCGTTGCTTATAATGGCGCGAAGATATTAAACATTTATAACGTATTCGAGAGTGTGCTATATATATATAATCGTACCTGGACGCCCTGTATATGCTCAGACCCTACCATTGTTGAAAGTATCCCTGACAACGCACGAGCTCAATAGCTCGTGCGACGGCCAAAAATTAGCTCTGACTGTATTTACAGCTGGGTCGACTGGAAGAAGGAGTTTACCATGAAAAAAATCACGACATGCCCCACACATGGTTTGAACCTGGTAAATTGGGTTTTAAAGCCAATATATGCTCGTTCATATAAATATATATACACACACAATTAAACCACTTCCACGTGCACTGCTTGATGAAACTACTGAAGATTAGATGGCAGGACATGGTACCAAATACAAATGTGTTAGCGCGATCCGTCATCTCCAGTATACATACCACAATATGTGCAGCACCGCTCAGACGGGCTGGCCATGAGGTACGCATGTCGGATCGCCGTGAGATGGGCTGGCCATGAGGTACGCATGTCGCATCGCCGTGAGATGGGCTGGCCATGAGGTACGCATGTCGGATCGCCGTGAGATGGGCTGGCCATGAGGTACGCATGTCGGATCGCCGTGAGATGGGCTGGCCATGAGGTACGCATGTCGGATCGCCGTGAGATGGGCTGGCCATGAGGTACGCATGTCGGATCGCCGTGAGATGGGCTGGCCATGAGGTACGCATGTCGGATCGCCGTGAGAAGGGCTGGCCATGAGGTACGCATGTCGGATCGCCGTGAGATGGGCTGGCCATGAGGTACGCATGTCGGATCGCCGTGAGATGGGCTGGCTATGAGGTACGCATGTCGGATCGCCGTGAGATGGGCTGGCCATGAGGTACGCATGTCGGATCGCCGTGAGATGGGCTGGCCATGAGGTACGCATGTCGGATCGCCGTGAGACGGTCTGGCCATGAGGTACGCATGTCGGATCGCCGTGAGAAGGGCTGGCCATGAGGTACGCATGTCGGATCGCCGTGAGATGGGCTGGCCATGAGGTACGCATGTTAGATCAACGTCTATCAAAAGAGCTGCTATATGGTGAACTACAAAAAGGGCAAGAGAGCAAGCGGCGGGCAGCGGAAAATGTACAAGAGCATGCTTAAGAGATCACTGATCCAGTGCGGTATTAGCCACGATGACTAGAACAGAATCGTCACCAATCGCACAGACTGGCGCAGCACTGCTGAGGGTGGTCGGAGACATGAGGCATCAATAATAAATGAGGCTATCTGGAGAAGATCGCTCCGCAAGCCAGCTCACATAAACCCTTCTTCAACCCCAGTTGTAGTGGGTCTACTATTTCTCTTCAATAAATGCGAAAGACAATTCCGAGTTCCGATTGGTTCATGTAGCTATTTTCGATCTCATGCGAATGTTGACAAAGTGGACGTCATTAATATCGATGGATGAACTACACAAAAACATTTATACACACACATGGGCACACACACACACACACACACACACACACTCACACGCGCACGCGCACGCACACGCACACGCACACACACACACACACACATACATACATATTTATATATATATATATATATATATATATATATATATATACGCGCTAGACGGACAACCTTGACTTTCAAGAAGATTTTCTGCACTGTTCCTGATGCCCAGATAAAGTTATGAAGTGATCTGTATCAGGAGTGACGGAATGCCTGCTCTTATGTGCTAGTGAATATACTGGCAGTTATTTTCTTGACTTGCTGATAAGATTGTCAGTAAGTGGTACAGTTTGTGATCAGAATAAGCTCGGACAGGTAGTTATCCTATCTCTAGGTGGCAGCATGTAACGACCTGCTGAAGTTGTTAAAGATAATGTACCTACTTATCGCATTGCTGAATTTGTTATGTAAAATTTCATACTGTCAATCTCAGCAAAAATAATGGCGTGAAATCGTTCTGAAAGATGAAGTGTCAGCAACCTGATTGCACGAGGAGCTTTGTGTTTTGTAAGGAAAAAAATTGTTTCAAATAGTCAAAATGTCATTTAATTTTGCACTTTAATCTCCTACAACATGTATGAACTTATCCGAGCGTTTGAGTAATGCTTGGAAAACTTCAGCGTATAAAGATTTGTCGGTATGTCTGAACCAATGCAGGACAGTCTGTCTTACTTCGTCATCGGTGCTGAAATGCTTACCTCCCAGGAAATCTTTTAGGTGTTCAAATAGCTGAAAATCGCTTTGAGCTAGGTCTGGGCTGTAAGGTGGATGTTGCAAAACCTCCCTGTCGTGTTGCTGCAGATGGCACATAGTGCGGTGAGCGGTATGAGGTCGAGCGGTATCTTGTAGGAGCAGGACGCCCTTTGTGATCAAACCATGCCGCCTTTTCCACAGACAGTTATGCACATCACTCGAAAGACGTATGCGCTGTTTACTGTTGATAGCGGCACCGCGGGTTAGAACATGAACATGAATGCCAAGTTTCTCTCAGAAAACACTCGTCATCACTTGCAGATGTCCGAAATTGTGGGGATGGTGGTGATTGTGTATGTTACCACTGCTTGGATGTACAGTCTTCTCTAAAACGTTTAAACTATTCAAATGTCTTACTGAGGGAACGGCTTGGGTTAGTGGTTAAGTGACGCAGCTCACAACGCGAAGGTACTGGGTTCGATCCCTGTCACAGCACGGCAGTTACTCCGGGGAAGCAAACCACTTAGAAAATGCAGGAGGAAGCAGACCCTTACATACAATGAATGCCTAAGTCGGATGCACTGGGCCGACAGGCGCAAAATAAAAACATAATGCCACGCACACCGCTAGGGGGAATTTTAAAAAATAACGCAAACGCAAAACAAAAATGTCTTACTGCGACTGAGTGTCTCATCATCACATGATGATGCTGTCTTCGGTAAATTTCAGGAGGTTTCACGCCTTCTTTCACAAGAAACTTCATCACAACACGCTATTCCGCGCAAGCCCTAACAGTGTTATCCACTATTTTTATTTATCGGTCACTTGACTGGCCCACCGCAAGTGGGCCACCTAGCAGTAATAGGACACAAGTGCCCCTAACTAATGATAGTAGTTCCAGCACGCTATGTCCCATTCAGGTGGAACTAGAACAAAAAGTCCCGGTTTGATTTGAACGCCCCTCGTACTAATAGGCTTCAGATTTTTATAAGAGGTGGTTAGCATTTTCAATCACCGCTGTCTAATTTTACTTGACAGTAAGTTAGGTAACCAGCCGGATAGACGGAGGTGTGTCGAACACGGGGGTCGAGCAGGCTCACTGGCACTCTGGTACTCAAACCCTTAAGATTTCCATAAGGCATATACAATGGCAAGCTATAGGGTTCAGCTGCCGTTCCCAGCTGTAAATGGGTACCTGAATTACTGTTAGGGGAGGAAAGGTAGCGAGGAGTGGACATGTTTATCCCCCTTAATAAATAAGCTACGACCTCGTACAATGAAGTTTCTAACACTTCATCCCTGACATCAGTCTCTGCTGTAGGACTACCTTGACCTTTATCAAATGGATACTTATTAATTTGGAGATAAAGATAGCCCATGTAACAGCGCCGTTTGGGATGAAGTGTAAAACCTCTGATGTACGAAGTCTTTGATTTTTCATGTGGTACTTTCTATGTACCTCTAATGAGTGTGCCATTGACAGATGCGACAAGTTGATTTACCGATGAGAAACATTTGTCAGACGCGTGCCACTACGAGCAGATGCAAGCATTGAATGACGGCCATCAAGGCAATGACAGTTACAAACTATGAACAGTGACTACTATTCATCATCTATCGTCAGTTCTGTCAGTTGTTGGTTACAGGCTGTGTGTCAAGGTCACGGGCTGGGTATCACAGTCGTGGAGCTGTGAATCAAGGTCACGGACTGGGTATCATAGTCACGGACTGTGTATCATTGCCACCTGCTGGGTATCATTGTAACGGATTGGGTAGCAAAGTCAAGGGCTGGGTATCATAGTCACGGTATGGGTATCATAGTCACGGTTTGGGTATCATAGTCACGGTTTGGGAATCATAGTCACGGTCTGGGTATCAAGGTCAAGGGCTGGGTATCATAGTCACGGTCTGGGTATCATAGTCACGGTTTGAGTATCATAATCACGGTCTGGGTATCATAGTCACGGTCTGGATATCAAGGTCAAGGGCTGGGTATCACAGTCACGGTCTGGGTATCATAGTCACGGTCTGGGTATTATAGTCACGGTCTGGGTATCATAGTCACGGTTTGGGTATCATAGTCACGGTTTGGGTATCATAGTCACGGTCTGGGTATCATAGTACACGGTCTGTGTATCATAGTCATGGTCTGGGTATCATAGTCACGGGCTGGATATCATAGTCACGGTCTGGGTATCATAGTCACGGTCTTGGTATCATAGTCACGGTTTGAGTATCATAATCACGGTCTGGGTATCATAGTCACGGTCTGGATATCAAGGTCAAGGGCTGGGTATCACAGTCACGGTCTGGGTATCATAGTCCCGGTCTGGGTATTATAGTCACCGTCTGGGTATCATAGTCACGGTTTGGGTATCATAGTCACGGTTTGGGTATCATAGTCACGGTCTGGGTATCATAGTACACGGTCTGTGTATCATAATCATGGTCTGGGTATCATAGTCACGGGCTGGATATCATAGTCACGGTCTGGGTATCATAGTCACGGTCTTGGTATCATAGTCACGGTTTGTGTATCATAGTCATGGTCTGGGTATCAAGTCACGGTTTGGGTATCATAGTCACGGTCTGGGTTTCATAGTCACGGTCTGGGTATCATAGTCACGGTCTGGGTATCATAGTCACGGTTTGGGTATCATAGTCATGGTCTGGGTATCATAGTCACGGTCTGGTATCATAGTCGCGGTCTGGATATCATAGTCACGGTCTGGGTATCATAGTCACGGTCTGGGTATCAAGGTCAAAGGCTATGTATCACGGTCATGGGCTGGGTATCATAGTCACGGTCTGGGTATCAAGGTCAAGGGGTAGGTATCAAGGTCAAGGGCTAGATATCAAGGTCACGGGTTGGGTATCATAGTCACGGTGTGAAAGGGTTGCACGGAACCAGAATAAAGAAATGGGCCTGGTTGGAGGTTGCATTATAGATACCCCGATTATAAAGATGAGGTAGATGTTAGGACTTAAATCTTTGACATCCAGACATGAATTGGCACAGGCCAAAATCACCAAACATGTTAGTTACAGAAGGCAAGAGGCATCCACTGTAAAACCCCTCATACATCAAAGAGACAAGAAGAGACCGACAGAGAGAGAGAGAGAGAGAGAGAGAGAGAGAGAGAAAGACGGGGGGGGGAGGGGATAGGATGTCGCCGTCAGAGAGAAATATTTAGAGGATTACAATTGACCTGATAGACAAGGTAGAAGAATTTGTGAACACCAGTGATATAACGGCACATTACCAGAGAGAAATCGTGGTTCTCAGCAGGGAATGCAGAGAGTGGTGCAACAGGAAATCAGAGTTCAAAGTTAATCAGCGGATAAATGTTAACACTCAGGATAGTGGTGCGTCTTATATACCGATAGATCGCTGCTATTCAGTATAAAATCAGGTTGGGTTTTCTCTTCTAGTGTAAGAGGTCAGGTTGTTGTTTGGCGGAGTGGTGCATATAGGCCAGAAATCAGAAACCTCTAGTATAAGAATAAAGAATGAACTATTTGATGGATATCTGAGACCTCTCTCATAGGCAGTTATTATGTCAGATTTCAAGTTCTGACTCCAGAAGGAATAGAAGGGCTGGCTAAGGTATGAGTGAACAACAGCTGCAGATGCTTCAAACGTCCAAGGACTGGATCTAGTTCCTTGGTCAGACTACCAATGGGTATGTCCGGAGTGCGGTAACTCGATAACATGAAAGGAGAGATTTGGCTACCCCTGTTGTTTCCTTCTCTCCTATTTCACATCTTTCATTTTCAGTAGTTATATTTCTAAGTCATGAGAACTTCATTACTAGTTCCAGTATTTGATAGCCTATTGTTATTTGTGAAGTAGACTTTGAATCTAGTTTACTCATTAGCATAGTTCTCGTTGTATCAATTGTATACATCCAAATCCTTTTATCTTCTTCTTCTTCTTCTTCGTACGCAGTCAGACAGTAACCATTATTTTTTCAAAAAAAGCGGCGGTCATCCTGAGGCTCTCGCTACTGCCATAGAGCTTGTCTTGCAGTTCCACTGGTAATGGCCACATCTGCTCTCTCTGATCCTCGTATGTCGGGCAGTTCTGCAGCAGATGTTCAGTGGTCATTTTACCAGTACCGCACGGGCATTCGTCGGTACACCCTATCTTCAATTTGTTGAATAGGTGGTACCTCAGTCTGTTGTGGCCAGTGCGAAGTCTGAAGACAACGACCTGCTCTCTTCGGTTCAACTGGTAATAGGCATCGTTTTTGGTGTAACCAGTATGTTCGGTTTCCCATTTGGTCATGTATCTGGTTTTGATAAGCCGTTTTGACTCTTCGTACGTCATACTGGTATCTGTTTGTGGTAGTCTTGCACCTTCTTTTGCCAGTCTGTCTGCCTCCTCGTTGCCTTGAAATCCTTTTATCTGACATCTGTTCTTTAATTGAATCATCATTTCCTGTAGTTGTTGTTCGCTTTCAGCCAACAGAAAGGTGTCATCCGACACCTGAAACTAGTTATTATTGCTGCACTAATACTGAGACCTTGCATCTCCTCTACCTGACAATGAATTTGAATTAGGAGATAGTACACATTCCTGTCACGCTCACACATCGATGCTTGCTGAGCTGCTGTTCTTGTCCTAGTTATGAATGGCCACAACGCGTAGGTTTACTCTTTTGTGGGCTTGAAAATGAGGTTTAGCGACGGGTGATAGCAGATTTTCTCACATACAGAGCGTTCTGATGAAGGTGGACCGGGGTCCTTCAGGTGTTTGTGCTTTGTCTGGCTTCATATGTGTGCCGCTTACTAGTGCCGAGATCACGTCGATCATACACCTCGTTAGTCAAACTGTCAGGAAGGACAGCCCGCATTCAGGGAGGACTAGGTGGGTGTCGAGGTAGAGGTTTTGGCCAGTATGTTGTGTCTTGCCCTGGCTAGGATGTCTGATCAGTATGTTGTGCCTGCCTCTGACTAACAGGTCTGATCAGTATGTTGTGCCTGACCCTAACAGGTCTGATCAGTATGTTGTACCTGACTCTGACTAACAGGTCTGTTCAGTATGTTGTGCCTGGCTCTGACTAACACGTCTGATCAGTATGTTGTGCCTGACTCTGACTAACACGTCTGGTCAGTATGTTGTTATTGACTCTGACTAACACGTCTGATCAGTATGTTGTGCCTGACCCTGACTAACACGTCTGATCAGTATGTTGTGCCTGACCAGATGTTAGTTGCTCCCCCCATACTTGCTGAGTAAAGTCTGCTATATTTGACAGCGGCTATTTGCTTCCGGTGCAGGTTACTAAGTATCCTTGTGTCTTTTCCTTCCTTCCCTATCTATGTTTAGCAGACGTGTAATTAGTTTCTCATGCTGGACTCCATCAAATGCCTTTTTTTGTAGTTTATAAAGCACATATAAATGCCTTTTTGCACTTCTATGCATGTTTCTGCTAATGTTCTTAAGCATACTATTGCTTCTCTTGTTCTACAGTTCTGTTAAAATGCAAAGACTACTGCCGGAACTTCGCTCTCTTCTCTACCTCAAATCCTTGTATAAACGGACTACTACTGCACACTGGCCCAACAAAACTTGGTTTGGCTTGGCTTTGTTCGTTCTCAATCTCCCGCTACCAAACCCTGAAAGTCTTAAGTAGCAGAATGTAGTCCAGAGATCGGAATGCGGCGTGTCGTAGTTTACAGCTTGACTGCGATATTTGCACCTTTCGGCCTAACACATTCGACTTCAGCAAGCATTTTTTGAGTACCGGGTTAGCATTCCCTCTTCGATCACTTCTCCTTAGTCAGTCGGCCCTACTGCAGCCTGTTATCCAGGAACACCACGTGGAGGTGTAGAAGGGTCTTGGCAGCTTTGGTTCGCTGGCCCTGACACTAGCAGTAAGCTATGAGTTGCTGACCACTCCAGCTCATGCGCTGCTCAGCATCTTGATCCCATTGACTAGTTTAAGGATGCGTGTATGTATCTGTAATGTGTTCCACAAGGGCAGTTTTGCAGTACAGTAGTTCTGGCAATCCTTATTGTAACTGGAGAAGTTGTCATACCGAGAGAAATCTTTGACATGCCCAGCTAAACTGGACATGAAGTGAATTACCAGCCAGTATGTTGGGATAGCAAACCAAGTTTGCACTTTATTTACACCCGTTCACCATGCATTTCTAGTCATACTACATACTGCATTGTCCAGACACCTATATTCTGAAATGCATTTTACTCATTTTCTTTGTACTTTTTTTTTACTTAAGATATCGTTTGTCGTCCTTTCTTGATTTTCTTAAACTCTTAAATCGGAAAAGTTGCATTTGCTGATGTATGCTTGTTTAGACGCTGAGTAGTGCATGAACTGATACGGTCAGTGGCCCAAAGCTGACTGGTAGCATCAGGGCCAGTGACCCCTACCTGCCAAGACTCGTCTCCGCCTCTGCTTGGTGATGCTGGATAACTGGCTAATGAGAAGGTATAAAAAAGGGAAGACTACTCCGGCACCCCAAAATGCCATGCTGAAGTCGGATGTGTTGGACCCAAAGGTGTAAATATCGCAGTCGAAATGTAAACTACGATACAACGCACTCCGTTTTCCGGACTACATCCTGTTACTTGCTAAGCCTCTGTCTTGGGCTTGGTAGTGAAAGTTTGAGAACGAAGAAGAAGACGAAGAAGAAAACGAAGAAAAAGAAGAAGAAGAAGAAGAAGAAGAAGAAGAAGAGGAGGAAGAAGAAGAATTATAATGCTTGTTTTAGGCAATATTCACAGCACCTGTAAAACTTTCTCTCAGAATGATTATCGATCTGCAGCCTAGACACTTCAATAACTATTAACAAGTAGCCTACATGTTATCTATGCTTCAATAACTATTAACAAGTAGCCTACATGTTATCTATGCTTCAATAACTATTAACAAGTAGCCTACATGTTATCTATGCTTCAATAACTATTAACAAGTAGCCTACATGTTATCTATGCTTCAATAACTATTAACAAGTAGCCTACATGTTATCTATGCTTCAATAACTATTAACAAGTAGCCTACATGTTATCTATGCTTCAATAACTATTAACAAGTAGCCTACATGTTATCTATGCTTCAATAACTATTAACAAGTAGCCTACATGTTATCTATTATTAGATTATTTGACATTTATTATCGCAATTATCGAGTCCGAGATTATTTATGAAGCGGTCTCTTAATTTCAGTCCGCGCTGGCTTAGATTTTCTTTACGCCACTGCTCGATCTCGTAGACATAGGGATTAAAGGATGCCCCCCCCCCCCCGCACCCCCCCCCCCCCCTTTCCACACAAGTTTGCAATGAAATAATGAAAAGAAAAGTTTGGTTCAAGGCAACGGCGATAAAAACAGCTTGAACATTCCTGGGGAGAAAACAAAGACTGTGCCAGAGACAAGACAGCCTTGCTGACTTATTTCTTAGTTGTCAGTAGGCAGTTCACAAACGTGGGGTTAGACAATCAGGCAGAAACAAACACGGAGACCAGTCATAATCTCAACATGGTGAAAGCGAAATGAATATATGCCCATTGCAAGATCAAGGGATATATAGGCTCGAAGTAAACAAATGGCAAAGGGGGTGGGGTGGGGGGGGGGGGGTGTAACATGAAATAAAGGCTATATGTGTGAAGAAATGACGAACAATAAGAGTTAAATAACACCAATTTGCAGCAGTTTGAGTTTGAGTCCCCTCCTCTATAATCTTTTTTTTTTTTAAACTTTCTCTTGGTCCATCCAGACTGCTAGTATTTTCTTCGTTTCTTAACATGCATCTTCTTTCTGCCGGGAGATATATGTCACCTGATCTTCAGCCGATCTGCTTCTACGACAGACTGCTTGCTGGGAAATAAGTACATTTTTGGATTCCAAATGGCAGGTCATTCTAGAGTTAATGATTCATTTAATTAGTTTTCCCACATTTTTAGATTCCAAATGGCAGGTTATTCTAGAGTTAAGGATTCATTTAATCAGTTTTCCCACATTTTTAGATTCCAAATGGCAGGTTATTCTAGAGTTAAGGATTGATGTCATTAGTTTTCCCGCACAACTGGATCTGTACCTGTATCTGCTTGGCTTCAGGTTGTCCTACTTATGTTTAAGATTAATGATGGGGGTAGTCTTAGACACGGGGGAGGGGTGGGGTGGTCCTGACATTTAGGCCAGATCCTTGTTTCCAGCCGCTTTAAAGATGTAGCAGTTTGTTATATTTTTCCCCACGGTAGAGAGCATTTCATTAGTGATGTCATTCATTCTTGTGGATTCTTCTTTCAGTGAGTTTACTAATGGCTGAATCTAGTTCCGTCTTGGTGATATTTATCATTCGCTGTTCCACAGGTACTGGCATTGTGTGGTCCATATGGTTTATTTTTTTCTTAATATACCTTTTCGTGTCTGTGAGGATTTTGTTTCTGTTAAATTTGTCGCTCTTTCCAGGTTAGTACCTTTCCTTAAATTCAACTGGAATTGTTAACTTGTAATTGTTTTCTTTCCTAGTTTCCAGAGCGTCTTGCTCTTTCTGTCAGAGTTAAGCTTTTCTCTATGATCATGCCAGCTTTTCCTGCATGCTCAGTTGATCGCTTCCCTATAACGTGCCGCAGCTGCCTTGTATGGAATATTACGCTCTTGATTTTAGTTAATGTTCTCTCTTTGTTTTGTTTCTGTTAGTTGAAGATCCATCTGTTGCACTTCCGATAACAAGTACGGTGTGTAGTTTCTTCTAGCTCCTCTTGTGAGGGTTTCCATTGCTGCCTTTAGAAGGCACTGTTTGAATTTTTCCACCATCTTTCCTGTAATGGGTGTTGATGGACTGGCAGTAAAAATCTGTACTTGTGACAAACTTCCGCCAGTGTGCTTTCTTACAGTTTCACCTGGGCCATGGTTAGTGATCTGATGGAATGTTTGCCAGGTTTGTGATAAGTTTGATGGGTCTGTGGTAGTTTCACCTGGGCCATGGTTTGTGATCTGATGGAATGTTTGCCAGGTTTGTGATACGTTTGATGGGTCTGTGGTAATTTCACCTGGGCCATAGTTTGTGATCTGATGGAATGTTTGCCAGGTTTGTGATAAGTTTGATGGATCTGTGATCACTTTCTGCTAGAGGTGCTAGGACTACTCTTTTGAGTTTTTGACATAGGTCGCCGGTGGTAAAAGCTAAGTTTGGGGATGATGTTGATGGCAGTCGCATTTAATAGAACGTTCGAAGGTAGTCTGTGACGTCGATCAGGTAGAGGTTGCTGTCAACCTCTCATTCATCTAGTGTGTATCCCCTAGCGTTGGACTTTGCATAATCCTACCTCGCAAATTGCTGTTAAAATCTCCTACCAAAATGGTTGTCGGGTCGAGCGGTGATTCGGTTTCTAACAGTTGAAGGATGTCGACCAGTTGACATTCATCACAGAATGCAGACAGTGTATGTTGACAAAAGTGTATCGAAGACAACAGTGAAGAACTTGACAACGATGTTTAAAGAATGATGTGAGTTAATGAAACATCTTCCGAGACCAGATCAGGCACATATTGTTGCGTTAACTAAGGTTCTTCTTGGGAGAGATTTCTTTGTGTGTGCAGGTACCTTAAGATGTCACTGTCTTGATTATTCTTGAATGAGATGAGGTATCATGGTCTGCAGCCACAAGCTTTTTTATATGCACCTTTCGGTCCAACACTTTTCAGTAAGACATTTCTTCAGGTTTACATCCCTAGCCTCTGGCTGTCACCAACCGGCCAAATCTGCAACAAATCAGATTATTTAATGATGTCATGTTTATATATGGTTTGATCGAGTAGTTATTCGGTCACCATGACTATTACCCCTTGTCAGGTAAGAGGCAGGTGATGTTCTATTTTGAGTCGATGATATTGCCGTCATCCATCCCACCGACCAGACGTCAAATTGTATGACTGGTCTCTCTGCAGCCACGCAGTCCCTCAGCACGTTGATATATTGCAGACTTAAGGCCATTTTTACAATTGATTGAGACCACTATCTGTCAGAAATTGGGGTCTAGGAATGGCTTTCCTTTTGGAATACTGCCCTTAGATGTCTGCCCTTATAGGTTCTCGAGCTCTGTCTGCCCGGACTTGGTATATCGTTTTTCTCTCCTAGCATGTCTGTATTTCTGGATTCTTAAGTACTGTCTGACCGGCTGCTACCATTCTTAGCCTAGCGCCTCTCCAGTCACCTATCCGATTTGGGTGGCCCTACCAGGAACATATGTTTCCGCCGGCACAGCTCACTGGGTAATTGCAACGCACAAGCACCACCCACCCCTGGGAAATGCAAGGGCAACGTGAATTAGGGGGTAGGGAATTTTCTGCGTATGATGTCATTAGGGGGCTTCAAGTTCAAGAAAGAAACGGTTGCCGTGGGTCTCAGCCTAACTCCTGTATATGTTTGGGTCGACTATGGGACTCTTACGTGTGGAATAAACCCATGGCAAGTGAGTGGGATACTAGCTACCCTGATGAAAGAAGAAATCGCACTCTGCTTTGGATCTTGAGTATCATAAGCTATACAAATACGACAATGACCCGCTCAAGGTTGTCCTCTCTTATCGGCGCTGTTCAATATCTACACAATAACAGTCCACCGGCTTGGCTAGGACGAACAT
This sequence comes from Ariolimax columbianus, assembly GCA_036924085.1. Taxonomy (NCBI): domain Eukaryota; kingdom Metazoa; phylum Mollusca; class Gastropoda; order Stylommatophora; family Arionidae; genus Ariolimax; species Ariolimax columbianus. Next base: position 24,484,119 of record JAVGWX010000004.1, on the reverse strand, counting down.
TAACATTTGCATATGTCATATTCATATACATGGCTAGCTTATAAAGACATGAGATTAACAGAAACATTTAGGAACCATTGCAAGCAATCTCACAGCGCAATGAAAAATCCAGTTCTCGGATATATTCTACCAAAGGCTTGCGTTATGTGTTGCCCTTTGATATTCTACCAAAGGCTTGCGTTATGTGTTGCCCTTTGATATTCTACCAAAGGCTTGCGTTATGTGTTGCCATTTGATATTCTACCAAAGGCTTGCGTTATGTGTTGCCCTTTGATATTCTACCAAAGGCTTGCGTTATGTGTTGCCCTTTGATATTCTAACAAATGATTGCGTTATGTGTTGCCCTTTGATATTCTACCAAAGGCTTGCGTTATGTGTTGCCCTTTGATATTCTAACAAAGGCTTGCGTTATGTGTTGCCCTTTGATATTCTACCAAAGGCTTGCGTTATGTGTTGCCCTTTGATATTCTACCAAAGGCTTGCGTTATGTGTTGCCATTTGATATTCTACCAAAGGCTTGCGTTATGTGTTGCCCTTTGATATTCTACCAAAGGCTTGCGTTATGTGTTGCCCTTTGATATTCTAACAAAGGCTTGCGTTATGTGTTGCCCTTTGATATTCTACCAAAGGCTTGCGTTATGTGTTGCCCTTTGATATTCTAACAAAGGCTTGCGTTATGTGTTGCCCTTTGATATTCTACCAAAGGCTTGCGTTATGTGTTGCCCTTTGATATTCTACCAAAGGCTTGCGTTATGTGTTGCCATTTGATATTCTACCAAAGGCTTGCGTTATGTGTTGCCCTTTGATATTCTACCAAAGGCTTGCGTTATGTGTTGCCCTTTGAATAACTATTCTGAACGTCGCTCGCACTGGCATAACTGGGGTCATTTATCGGTGTGACGAGTTCAAATATCTCGGAGTAACATTTGATCGCAGTCTGTCATAGAGGTCTAAACCATACAAATATTCAACTGAGTGCTGGCAATACTGAAGACAACGGCATCCGCTAACACAGAACAGCGATTGTTTTTTCCTTTATGTATCGTAAGTTGGTCCTGTCAGTTGTTTATTACTGGGCATCCTCACTCCATGAAGATCTTTGTGCGGACGATTGGGGCGCATCTGGAATGAAGGAACGCGACTGGGTTGTACTAGGGATACCAGCATTTTTAAAGCTGAGGCACATGCTAGGACTTTTGTCTGAGACATCCAGATATTTAAGATGAGGCGCATGCTAGGACTTTTGTCTGAGACATCCAGATATTTAAGATGAGGCGCATGCTAGGACTTTTGTCTGAGACATCCAGATATCTTCTTCTGCTTCTTCTTTGTACGCTGTCAGGCGTCCATTTGTATTTGTTCGAAGAAAGCAGCTGTCATCCTGAAGCTGTCGACACTGCCACAGAGCTTGTCTAGTGTTGGCACTGGTGATGGCCACATGTGCTTTCTCTGGTCCTCGTATGTCGGGCAATTTTGCAGCAGATGTTCAGCGGTCATTTTCCCTGTACGACAAGTGCATTCAGCCACCTATCTTCAGTTTTTGAATAGATGGTACCTCAGTCTGTTGTGGCCTGCGCGGAGTCTGAAGACCACGACCTGCTCTCTTCTGCTCAATTGGTAATAGGCATCATTTTTTATGCAGCCAGTATGCTCTGTTTCCCATTTGGCCAATACATCCAGATATGAATTTACACAGACCAATACCTATATGCGAGTTACCGCAGGCAGAAGGCACACGATGTATAACAATACCTCATACATCAAAGGAACGTGAATCAAGAGAGATATTTCATGCAAAGAGAATGTTTAGACAAGTGATCACATCTGGTGTGATAGTCAAGGGAGAAGAATTGGTTCACATTGGCCATAACATTACCAATTACTACATAGTTAACATGACCCTGGGCAGGGAATGCATAGATCGGTGCTACGGAAATGCAGAACTCGACGTTAGCAAGCTGATAAGTGGTGGTACTCAGGATAGTGATGCCGTCATATATACCGATGGATCGGTGAAAAGCTGTGATAAATTAGGTTGGAGCGTCTCAGCTAAAGTTGGTAAGTTGAACGAGGCATATTGAACAAGAACCTCTAGTACGAAAATATAGGTGGAGACTGTAACATCAGTTCTGTGATGGCGATCTGAGACATCTTTAGCAATGACAGTCATCGTGTCAGACTCTTGAGACTTTCTTCGGAGGGTACAGATGAGCTGACTAAAATATAAACGCCTTAAACCTACACCGGCTGGTGTAGGTCTCCTGCTCTAGTCATGTTCGGATTCAAGACAACGACAGAGCTGACATCCTGGCTTCAAAGGCAAATATTATTAGCATTGTATAAACTGATAGGGCTAACATTGCTAAATGTATCAATGATTGCCTGTCGGATGATGATACCGTAATACGCGAATAATAAATTCACAAACTGGAGGGAGGACAATGCAATCAAGCGAGAAAAGGTACTTTAAAGCGCATAGGGAGAACGAAACATAAGTTTTTACAACCAACGAGCGACAGAAACACTCAGTAGCCATTCGTTTAGAGAGAGAGAGAGAGAGAGAGAGAGCACCTATAAGTGTGGCTGGAGAACAGTACAATCGATCGTTAGGAATAATAACACGGACACCTAACTAAACATCTTTCTAATAGATTAAATGACAATATTCAGACTGAGAACAGGTCACAGCAGATTAGTATTCATGTGTCTGAATAACACATTGAAAATCGTGCACACAGGTATGTGTCATTGTGCAGTAGTCAAAGAAAACAGGACATGATTTTTATATTTCTTGGTTTCGCGAGAGCAGCAGTGTGGGAGAATGCCCCTCTCCAACCAAACTTAGACACATTGTTTGGCGACGGCAGAACCCAATGTTAATTGAGAAATCAATGTCCTTATTTTGACAGCGAACAACGACAAATGGAAAAGGACAGGAGATTAAGACAATACAAATACGTGGATATTTACATCGTGTACGATTAATTCAGCTTTTCACTTCAAGTGAAGTACATGTCACCCCAACAAACTAGCCATTTTGCTAAGAACATGTATCCGACCATTTATAGTGGCTTCTTCGATAGCAAATGTTTTTTTACATTATGATTTGCCAGCCTCATACACAACCCTATTTAGTCGCCTTTTGTTTCGTGTTTGAAATGTTACAGTTGGTCTATTCTGTTTAACGTGGTTACCACTAGAATGCGATTACCATCAGAGAAGAAAAAATTGTCCGTTTTCTCATAAAACAAAACCCCGCCGGAGCTAATAAGATAGCCCGGATAGGCATCGCTTGCCACATCTACAGAGCAGACAAACTGTGTGAGCGAATCCCTGTTTCAAATTTGTAGAAGTTGTCAGAACCACCACCGACAGACGCCGTGTCACCTGTGCCTGTTCCCCCAGTCTACAGCCCAATCTCGCTCGGCTCGGCCTCGTCTCATCGACATTCCACCCAACGTGCTTGGAATCACAATCTTCAACTGGCGTGTGTTTGTGTACACGTTTTGTAAACAATGGCGAGTTTATAACTGTAACCCGGACTTTTTGATGACTTACAGTGTCTAGAAAAACAAGTGCCTATCATACCACAGAGCAAACACATCACCGCCATCTTAAACGTGAGTATTGGAAGTTTGACGAACTTTTTGAATGTGGTCTGAAGCGGCGCACGAGTGACAAGGGCTTGTTATTTGGCTGCTGACGTTCAGTAAAAATGCTGGGCTTTGCCTCTCGTCAAGCTAGTAGAAAGAAACGCATTTGCCTACTGACTTGGAATCTATTAATAACGTCATCACATTTGTAAATAGACCATGGTTGTTAACAAACATGAAATTGCATGGGGCAACGCTATTTAAAAGAAATGTAATTCATTCTCTCAATTCACTAATTGTGACTGGGTTTGCTAAGTTAAAGGACAGTCAGTTTATTCTGATATGTTAGTAAATAGTTAATTAACACTCCAACGTGCAGGTTGCTCAAATTTCCGTTATTACAAAGTAGATTCTAATTATCTGTACTTTACATATACATAAGACGTTGTCAAGTTTTTGGACTATATAGAATAACGGATCAGAATCACGCGGAGTAAGATAATGAATGAACAGTCACACATAGTGTTAAAGTGTACAAATCATATATTTGTTTTTAAATACTATTTTCTTCATCTTCTTCGTTCATCCTCATATCAAGGTCCCGGTTTCTCTTACATCATCATATCAAGGTCCTGGTTCTCTTACACACTCATATCAATGTCCTAGTTCTCTTACACACTCATATCAAGGTCACGGTTTCTTTTAAATCCTCATATCAGGGTTACGGTTTCTTTTAAATCCTCATATCAAGGTCCCAGTCTGTCTTACATCTTCAAATCAAGGTCTCCGTTTCTCTTACATCATCATATCAAGGTCCTGGTTCTTTTACATCCTCATATCAAGGTCCCGGTTTCTCTTACACCCTCATATCAAGGTCCCAGTTTCTTTTACAGCCTCATATCAAGGTCCCAGTTTCTGTTACATCCTCATATCAAGATCCCGGTTTCTGTTACATCCTCATATCAAGGTCCCGGTTTCTCTTACAGCCTCATATCAAGGTCCCGGTTTCTCTTACAGCCTCATATCAAGGTCCCGGTTTCTCTTACAGCCTCATATCAAGGTCCCGGGTTCTCTTACACCTACATATCAAGGTCCCGGTTTCTCTTACAAAAAACACCGTTGTTTCTAAGATTGTTTTATCTACAAACAGCTTTTTGTCTCATATTTGCCTCGCTAGACCAGTATTGTTCACCGTTTTCCTGCATGCATGTCTTTAGGATTTGTCCCACGTCATGGTATGCTCCCCACGTGGACACCTATCATCTGTTACAATCCTCATTTTGTTGTAAAGATGACCCTTGAGTCTGATATGCCCAGTTCTGTCTGAAGATGATGACTTGCTCTTCTCTAGTTAAGTTAAAGTAGCTAAATACTATTTTAAACATATTGAAAATAATTTTAAATTAAACAAATCATTTTCGGCTTTTGAAAATACATGCAATATAGACTAATTACTGTTAATAATTTAAGATACTTTAAGAGAACAAATTCATATTTTTAACAATAGCCGGCCTTCAACTTGGTTAGTAGAACGGGTCTTTGCGTACCCCTCGACAAAATCCCGCCCCCCCCCCCGGATCTTCTCCACGCTCCTATCCTACGCTTATGACACATCTGTGGTCTGTGTTTATCTGCACAGCAGGTCAGAATGGGCGGCTGTTTAACCTGTCCCGACTGCGTGTGAGGACCAAGGTGAGGACGGTGCCCATTGTGGAGATGCTATTTGCGGATGATGCAGTTCTAGTGACAAATAGTGAGGAGGCCATGCAGAGTCTGGGAGACAGATTCGTCGAGGGATGCAAGCAGTTTGGGCTTACCATAAAACTGGAAAAGACGGAAAGGTATGCGCACATGGCATTACCACTATGCCCTCCATAAAGATTAATGGCTTCACGCTGGAGGTTGTCAACAGTTTCACTTACCTGGGGTCTGCCATCAGCAACACTCTCTCGCTCGAGAAGGAAATAGACAGTAGGTTTGGCAGGGCAAGTACCATCATGGCCCGCCTAACGAAGAGAATCTGAGGGAACACTGCGATGTTTCCCTACACCAAGGTCCGGGTCTATCAGACCTGCGTTCTTGGTACTCTCATGTATGGAAGCGAGACTTGGAGAACTTACACTAAACAGGAACGACGGCTAAACACCTTTCACATGAGGTGTCTACGGCGTATATTGGGGATTGGGTGGCAAGAGAGGGAGAGTGCCATATAATACGGTCTTACAAAGAGCAAACACTCACAGCAAGTACTCGATGTTGAGCCAGCGACGTTTTCGGTGGTTGGGATATGTTCATCGCAGGGAAGATGAGAGGCTGCCAAAGGATATTCTTTATGGACAGCTAATCATTGGAGCTAGAAGAATCGGCCGTCCCACACTGCGATTCAAAGACGTATGCAAGAGGGCCATAAAGTCATGCCACATCGCATCCGAGAGCTGTGAAAAAGTTGCTCAGGATCGAGCTATCGGGAGAGTCAGTTGGAGGGGACATAGTGACTGCTGACGCTCGTAGAGGTCTTCTGGCTGCAAAGAAAAGTGAAAAACTGAATAGATCAAGGCACAACCAGGCAAGCCAGCCTCCTCAGCATGGTTGTACAATCTGGGGCAGAGACTGTCACTCGCGGGATCGGCCTTTACAGCTATACAAGACAGTGTCGAAATACAGGAGACAAGAGCTGAACAATAGTTACAGGGTGAGGTGGGGTGAGGTGGCGAGTTCCCTTCCTTGATGTTAATACTTGTACAAACATGCACACAGTAAAGGTACACAACCATGCACAGTAACCACTGCCAATAAAGGGACACAAACAGTGACAGTAACCACTGCCAGTAAAGGGACACAAACATGTACAGTAATCACTGCCAGTAAAGGGACACAAACAGTGACAGTAACCACTACCAATAAAGGGACACAAACAGTGACAGTAACCACTACCAGTAAAGGAACACAAACAGTGGCAGTAACCACAACCAGTAAAGGGACACAAACAGTGGCAGTAACCACAACCAGTAAAGGGACACAAACAGTGGCAGTAACCACTACTAGTAAAGGGACACAAACATGCACAGTAACCACTACCAATAAAGGGACACAAACAGTGACAGTAACCACTACCAGTAAAGGGATACAAACATGCACAGTAACCACTACCAGTAAAGGGACACAAACATACACATTAACCACTACCAATAAAGGGACACAAACAGTGACAGTAACCACTACCAGTAAAGGGACAATAACAGTGACAGAAACCACTACCAGTAAAGGGACACAAACAGTGACAGTAACCACTACCAGTAAAGGGACACAAACATGCAAAGTAACCACTACCAGTAAAGGGACACAAACAGTGACAGTAACCACTACCAGTAAAGGGACACAAACAGTGACAGTAACCACTACCAGTAAAGAGACACAAACATGCACAGTAACCACTACCAGTAAAGGGACACAAACAGTGACAGTAACCACTACCAGTAAAGGGACACAAACATGTATAGTAACCACTACCAATAAAGGGACACAAACACACACAGTAACCACTGCCAGTAAAGGGATACAAACACGCACAGTAACCACTACCAGTAAAGGGACACAAACATGCATAGTAACCACTGCCAGTAAAGGGACAAACATAAACACAACAGCTGCGTCAGTATAAAAACAAGCAAACACTATCTTTCTATTAAAAAAAGCCGTCATAGACAACATATTAGCACTGGTACAAAAACCGTTGAAACACATTCTCTTCACAGATTTAATTAACTCTACATATAGCTCTCGTTCCCAACGTTAAAACTAGTTGATTTCTCCATGGCGTTATTTCAATGTCCAACATGTGACCTAAATGCTGTATTAGTATGTCAGCCTGCCTATGACAGACACCGCTGTACAACTCATACTTCAGGTACCGATTTACACCTGGATCGACTGACAAATCGGTCGTACCAGGAACGAACAAAGACCGGATTTTTCTCTATCTGTCTGTGATGTTGAACTCTGACGTAGTGTAAACCGAGTCTTGGCAAGCCAGCTCGCTGTCGACTAGGCTACACGCTCCATGACTGATAAAGGCTACTATATACATTTATTTCACGTGTCAAGAGTGAATAACTCAGTCAAGAGTGGAGAACTCAGACAAGGGGAAGAACTCAGTCAAGGGGCAAGAACTGGCCAGGGGGAAGAACTCAGTCAAGACGGAAGAATTGACAAGAACTTTTGAGAACAAGCAACAAGTGCCTTGTGTGAGAGAAGTGAACGGGCTTCATCGTAGCTCACACTGCTATCCGTGGTGTCTGGGAGAGTGTGACAGAGATGTGAATAGCCCCACTGTCACAGAGTATGCATTTAGAGAACCCCCCCCCCCCCTTCCTTTCCCAGCGTTGCACACCCTACCTTTTTGTGTGAAATGAATGCTCGTCTTTCTCTGCCATTCCTTATTTGTGCTATGCTTCATCTGCTGCGTAACATTTTGCCGGCAATCTGACCTTGAAAGTCTGCGAAAAAAGGAAATCAACCACTAAAATATTATGTTTTTGATAAACTGGTGGGGAATATAAGCGATAGGGTCAATTGTGCGAGTAAATACATTATTGATCCTGGTATATTAAGGTGCCTAAACTATATTTCTAGGAGACATGGCGCCCTGTGTTTATCGAGTCCTTCTTTATGTGAACTAAAAGTGAAAAGAAAGGTAATACTATAGCGGATATCATTACGCTGTGACCTACCAGGAGACGAGAGAGCGGGCAACTTATTGAAAGACAGAGCACCACAAGAACATTAAAGAACAAACGCATCACCTTTCAAGAAAAGAAGACGCTATCAGAGCGTTAGGAAAGTCGAGCAAACGAGTGACAGCTATCAGGATCTTGATCGAGCAAATTAGATGTTCCTGACAGAAAGATTAGCCACTTGTACGGACACGAAAAGAGCCTTCACGAAAATTGAAACCAATAAGGCAGTCCGGCCTTCCTGGAAACGATTTTCAATCGCCCAATCCTTTTAACACCTGCTGTGCACTAGTATACCCAGACGAACCTCTACACCAGGCATCTCAACCTTTTTATACTTGGCACCCACCTTCTTGAAGGTAAATTTTCCTTACCGCCTTTTAAAATCTAAATTGAAGAAAATGTCGCGATCGTCAACGGAGTCTATATATGATGGATGTTTTTAGTACATCATTATCCTGTGACCCATTGAAGAAAGTCGCTCCCATCACACTCCGTCTGAAAGATACTCGGTCTCTCGCAAAATCTCCAGCCTCTTCTATAGTCATGCCGAAGCATTCCTTGACATCTCCTTCTTGGGCTGCCTCCTCTGCCACTCTTGCCCGACACCATACCTTCCAGACCTTCCATACCTTCCAGACCTTCCATATCTTTCATACCTTCTTTTTCTTCTTCTTCTTCTTCGTACGAAGTCAGACAGTAACCATTATTTTTTCGAAAAAAGCGGCGGTCATCCTGAGGCTGTCGCCACTGCCATAGAGCTTGTCTTGCAGTTCCACTGGTAATGGCCACATCTGCTCTCTCTGATCCTCGTATGTCGGGCAGTTCTGCAGCAGATGTTCAGCGGTCATTTTACCGGTACCGCACGGGCATTCGTCAGTACACCCTATCTTCAATTTGTTGAATAGGTGGTACCTCAGTCTATTGTGGCCAGTGCGAAGTCTGAAGACAACGACCTGCTCTCTTCTGTTCAACTGGTAATAGGCATCGTTTTTGGTGTAACCAGTATGTTCGGTTTCCCATTTGGTCCCATGTATCTGGCTTTGATAAGCCGTTTCGACTCCGTACGTCATACTAGTATCTGTTTGTGGTAGTCTTGCACCTTCTTTTGCCAGTCTGTCTGCCTCCTCGTTGCCTTGGATGTTGCAGTGTGATGGGACCCACTGTACCACTACCCTTTTTGGTGCGGACTGCTGGCACAGTTTGCAGAGTGCTGCTCTTAAGTCATTAAGCTCAGTGTTTTTCTGGCTTTTTAGCGCTGTGACTACGGCGAGAGCATCTGTAAGCAGGACTATATATACCTTCCATACCTTCCAGACCTTCCAGACCTTCCATACCTTCCATACCTTCCAGACCTTCCATACCTTCCATACCTTCCAGACCTTCCAGACCTTCCATACCTTCCAGACCTTCCATACCTTCCATACCTTCCAGACCTTCCATACCTTCCAGACCTTCCAGACCTTCCATACCTTCCAGACCTTCCATACCTTCCATACCTTTCATACCTTCCATACCTTCCATACCTTATGTCTTTTGGTGTGGCCAAAGTATTTCAAATTTTTGTTCATGATGGAATTAATGAACCAGTGCTAATCTCTGCCCAGCTCTTGTCGAATGTCTGTAGGGTATTCTTCTTGTTTTCGATCCGCGGTATTCTGAGAATCTCAGAGAACCTCTGCGAACCGTTCTATAACATTTCGACTCGAAGGAATCGACTATCCTCTTTGAGGTTTGGGTAACTGTCAATGTTTCACAGCCTTATGCTGTAACTGGAAAGACCGTTCACAAAATATTCGCGGTTGTTGATTTTTGCTGGTATTCTGCGATAGTTTCCTCAACTTGTGCATTACCATAATAATAATAACATATTTTTTTATACAGAATGTATTTATCTTACTACCGACCACCTGAAAGCTAAAATCGGCCACTAGAAGCCGCTAATTCCCACGTGGAAGAGCACTCTCTACACAATGATATATGGGAAATATATGGGAAATATATGGGAAATCTGAAAAACTGTTATCACAGCAACCTTTACCCAGAGAACTGGTCTTCGCGTGCAGACATAATAATACACGCCATGGTTAGGTGGTTTGGTAAAGAGGCTGCGTCTAACAGGCTGCGGGTATACTTTGCTCTAATGTTTGAGTCTATTATAATGGACTCGCACATCGGTTAACCCCATTCCGCGGCACTTGTCCCAACACAGCGGAGTAATAAGCTGCTTGAGCCTAGCCCGCTAAGCAGGAAATCCTCTCCCGGCTACATCCAGCTCACGTCAAATATGGAACCTGCACAGGGGCATCTGTCCCCGTAGAAGGATAGGTCAAACAAGGGGGCGTGTATCTCACCCGGATCACTGCCTGACTTAGTTGTTATCTTGCCTAAGGTTAAGTGGTGAGTTTTGACATCTAAAGAGAAAACTGCTATTAGTAGCTTGCATATCGTACTAGAAAAGTGCGATGAAATGGGATTTTATAGTAACTATTTGCAATTTAGCCTTTCACAGATTGTACGGCGTCATCGAAAAATTGGTAGAATAATATGGCTTAGCTTCGTTCGTTCTCAATCTCACGCTACCAAGCCCTAAAAAGGGCAAGTAGCAGAATGTAGTCCAGAGAACGGAATTCATTTTGCCGCAGTTTACAGCTTGACTACGATGTTTGCACCTTTCAGCAGGCATTGTTTTTTTCCTACCGGGGTAGCCTTCCCACTTCAATCCCTTCTCCTTAGCCAGTCTTCTCTGTTATTCAGGATCACCGCGTGGAGATGTAGAAGGGTCTAGGCAGCTCTATTTTGCTGGCACTGACGCTAGCAGTCAGGTATTGGTCGCTGACCGCTGCAGCTTATGCACTGCTCGGCGTCTAGTAGAATAATATGATCTTTTATTGGACTCTGACTAGAACGTATTTGTCTGTGCAAGTAGTATGTCAGATTGTTTCGTGGATAACATTCCGCCACCTTGGATGTACCGCATTGCCTGTGATGTGCAGGCTGACATACTAATACAGAATGTAGGTCACAGGTCGAACATTGGAATGACGATATGGAGAAATCAATTGGTTTTAACGTTGGGAACGAGAGCTGCGTTCATTAAAGTTGCGAAGAGTACGTGTTTCAAATGTCTTTTTGTACCAGTGTCAATATGTTGTCTCTGAAGGTAGCTTTTTTGATTGAGAGATAGTGTTTGCTAGTTTTTATACTGGCGCGTGGTCGAATTGTTTCGAGGCTTGCCTGAAGACAAGGAGGGCAGCGGTTCGAATCCCTGGTATGGCATATGTTGTTTTTCTGTTGAGGGTGAAATAAATAAACATAGCCAGCACACGACGTGGCGACAGCAGCGGCGAAGCGGCCTGTAGTTCTCAGTCTTTAAAACCCATCGACTATCCCAGCAATGGGAAAAATGTCGTATACAGTGTTTTTTGTTGTTGTTTTTTTAAATACTGGCGCAACTTTTGTTTATCTTTGTCCATTTACTGGCAGTGGTTAATGTGCTTGTTTGTGTCTCTATACTGGCAGCAGTTGATGTACTCATAACGACAGTCTTGCCAGTATATCATTGTATTTTTCTTGCTGTGTGCAGCCGGGGATTAAGTAGATACAATATGGTGAATGATACACACCTTCATACAGATATCTAACAATAAAAGGAAGCAGGCATGAGGTTGAAAACCGAAGTGGTAGAGAAAGTCGGATACAACTAGAATCTCAAGGGAGGAGTTCCAGGAAACAACGGAAAATAAAAATGTGTGATGAGAAACCAATAGATTGATAACAAGAAGGATTACGATAAAGAGGAATGTGTATTGAGTAAGGCCCAGGAGCGAAAGTTAGCCACCTGCGAAATGCGGTCCCTACGAAAGGTGACTAACATTATCAGAAGAGACAGAATCACAAAAATGAGTATTAAGGAGAAGGTTAGAACAATTCCCTGCCTACAGTACATCGAGCAACGGAGAATGAATTGGTTTGGCCACATTGTGAGAATGCAACCAGACCATATTGTTCGTGCAAACTTCTACAGGAGAACATCAGAAAGAAGGGCTAGGTAGACCTAGGAAAAGGTGGATAGACAGCGTAAACAAGACCTGCCGTAAAATTGGGAAAAATCCTACTCGAGCCACTAGAAAGGCAAAAGGCAATTACATTCCACGACACTGGGCTACAACCCCGTAGAAAATGAGTCGACAAAAGAAGAAGAGGAAGAAGAAGGATTACGATCAGTTGATTTGGACGGATGCTAGTATATGTTCATTGCAGGCGCCAAGTAACCAAAGTAGGCTTGCAGGAGAATTTTAATACTAAGGAAAATACTAAGGAGAATTTTGAATGACCCATCCACGGCAGACGTTCACCAAATTCTGTCATTTTCAAACATCAATGTCCAATTTTGATTGACCTCTCCGACCTTTCTGGACGTCCACTCAACAAGGCCTTGTACAAAAATTGAAACTGGTTCATAAAACCGACTTATTGCCCCCGATAATTCCCAAATGTGCTCAGTCCCTTTCATTGCCGAAAATGCCGTCGACAGAACACGAACCCCGTACCTCCCGAGACGGCTCTGAAATTTTTCAGTGTACTCATTTAAAGCTGGGTCGACTGGTAGAAGCAGTCATACCTTGAAAAAAAGGCACCACATGCCTGATCTTATTTTTGGTCGGTCATTCTCAAACTCCCGCTACCAAGCCCTGAACATTCTCAAACTCCCACTACCAAGCCCTGAACGTTCTCAGACTCCCACTACCAAGCCCTGAACATTCTCAAACTCCCACTACCAAGCCCTGAAAAGGGCGCTGCAAGTAGCAGCATGTAGTCCAGAGTACGTTGTGTCGTAGTTTACAGCTTGACTGCGATATTTGCACATTTCGATCCGACCAATCCTTCAGCAAGCATTTTTTGGGGTGCCTGCTTAGTCTTCCATTTTTGATACCTTCTTCTTAGCGAGTCTGTTCCCTGTTACAGCATGTTATCCAGGATCACCACGCGGAGGTGGAGAAAGGTCTTGGCAGCTCTGGGTCTCTGGCCCTGATGCCAGCAGTCAGCTTTGGCTGGCTGACCACTACAACTCTTGCACTGTTCAGCATTTTGAACATGGTACGTTCTGATTATAAGCGAAACTCAACAGTTTCGTCATCAACAAGGGGATAAACTCTGTAATGTTTTACCAAAAATAAAATGACAACATCTGTAATGGTTGTCCCCTGGGGGCTAATGTACTGTTGAGTTTGTTGTTTCAGATTGTACATTGTAATGCATTTAGAAAAATTTAATCTAATTAGAAATAGTCAGCATGGGTTTACTAGAGGGAGATCATGCTTAACAAATCTATTAGAATTCATGGAGGAGGTTACTAAAATCATAGATAAAGGGGAGCCAGTGGATGTTATTTATCTAGACTTTGCAAAGGCCTTTGATAGAGTACCTCATCAAAGATTATTTCGAAAGTTAAAATCACATGGAATAGGTGGCGAAGTTGCCAAATGGATTGAAAATTGGTTAACGGGAAGAAGGCAGAGGGTGGGCATAAATAAGGAGTACTCTGAGTGGAGTGAAGTGAAAAGTGGTGTGCCACAGGGCTCGGTTTTGGGACCAATTTTGTTCTTGATATATATAAATGATTTGGACATTGATATGAGATCCATGATTGCAAAATTTGCTGATGACACAAAACTATGCAGTAGTGTCTCATCTAAAGCGGAAGTGGATATATTGATGTCGGATTTAGATAAAATTCGAGAATGGTCTGTAAGCTGGCAAATGGAGTTTAATGTAGATAAATGTACAGTCATCCACATGGGTAGATCCAATATGGAACATAAATACAGAATGGGAGAAAACAATATTAGAAAGATAGATAAGGAAAGGGACCTAGGGGTTATAATAGATCATACAGGAAAGGTGAGTGAGCAAGTTAAGGTAGCAGTGAAAAAGGCAAATGCAATGTTAGGTATGATAAAAAGAAATATTAAACATAGGAGCAAGGAAGTGATCGTCAAACTGTATAAAGCTTTAGTTAGACCTAGATTGGAGTACTGTGTACAGGTGTGGAGTCCTTATCATAGAGGGGACATAAACATGCTAGAAAGAATACAAAAAAGAGCGACAAAGATGATAGTTGGATTCCAGAATTACAGTTATGAGGAACGACTCAGAAAAACGGGCCTACAGTGTCTCGAAGAGAGAAGAATTCGTGGTGACTTAATACAGGTTTATAAGATGATCAGAGGAATCGATAAATTAGACTATAACAAGTTTTTTAAAATACAGCCACCTACAATAACACGAGGGCATAGCTACAAGCTGATTAAAGAGAGGTCCAGGTTAGATATTAGGAAATATTTTTTTAGTCAGAGAGTGGTGTCTGCTTGGAATGCATTGCCAGGGGAGGTAGTGGAGGCAGGGACAGTTAATGCATTTAAGAATAAACTGGATGCGCATAGATTTTAGAGCAAGGTGATGTAAATGTAACTGGTTGTATACAGACTTTGCAGGGTCTTCTAAACCAGTATAAAGACGTTAAGTTAAGTTAGTTAAGTTAAGATTAAATGAGTTTTTCTAGATTTTGGGGGTAGACAAATGGTTGATGGACTCAAATCCGAAGGTTTATTATTACAAGTCACAACCGCCTGAAGGACCTCGGTTCGCCTTCATCAGCAGGCTCGGGATGTGAGGCAAGCTTCTGCAACACGCCATCTAACGCCCGATTCAGGGTGCACAAAACAATCACATGATTCATCGTGGGCATACAATAGCCACCTTATTGTAGTAAGTGAACGTTGCCGTGTGGATCGTCCACTTTCAACATCAACATGTTGTTTTCTCGTATCCAAAGCTCTACATGCCCTACCTTTTCTGTGTGTTTTTGGTGGATAGCCACCTATGTTTGCACTAAGAAATGCCAACAGCGAGAAGACTGTACACAGGGCGCCCTAACATCGAACCACTGACCACCTTCAGTTGACAAATGTGCCTTGCCGTAAGTGATTTAGCTGTTTGCAAGCAGGCGTTCCAATTTACTGCTCGGAGTTTCCCCATTTTGCCTGACTTACCGCGCAGTAATTTAAACAGTGTTTGTTTTTAGACGGTTATACATCTACGTGTAACCAGGCCAGAGACTTTAACAGCCATCTTACGCCAGCATGAGGCATCTGGTTCACGACATCCCGACCATAGAGTGATTGATGAGGGGACATCACCTTAGTCTTCTTCAGGAATGAGTATTGTGTAGGCGGCCAGCGTGTGTGTAATGTTGAGGGGCTTTACACGTGTGTGCGTAATGTTGAGGGGCTTTACACGTGTGTGCGTAATGTTGAGGGGCTTTACACGTGTGTGCGTAATGTTCAGGGCCTTACAGATGTGTGCGTAATGTTGAGGGGCTTTACACGTGTGTGCGTAATGTTGAGGGGCTTTACACGTATGTGCGTAATGTTGAGGGGCTTTACACGTGTGTGCGTCATGTTGAGGGGCCATACACGTGTGTGCGTAATGTTGAGGGGCCATACACGTGTGTGCGTAATCTTGAGGGACATTACACGTTTGTGCGTAATGTTGAGTGGCTTTACACGTGTGTGCGTAATGTTCAGGGCCTTACAGACGTGTGCGTAATGTTGAGTGGCTTTACACGTGTGTGCGAAATGTTGAGGGGCTTTACACGTGTGTGCGTAATGTTGAGGGGCTTTACAGATGTGGTGGACCTTTCTCGTGACTTCATTCTGAGCTGAATATTCTGACGTGCTTGATTGCTGTTTACGACGACCTGTGCTTGCTGCTGTTCGTAGCTACTCATACAAGGTCGAGTTAACCCTTCACGATAATTGTCCTTTGGCAGCGACAGTGTTGATTCCTACCTCGTTGGTCAGACACCTGTTCCCGCGAACACGATTGGGGACGTGAGAGGGGAAGGGTCTGATCTGGTTAGCATGTTTAACATGACCTTCTGATTACTCTTTGCTTCCTAGCTTTGTTTTCTTTCGCTTATTATCAAAGTAGTTTAACAGCATAGACTGCCGTTGGTGATGAAACGTAAGACACAACTCTCCCTCTCTCTTTGTCACACATTGTCTCTCTCTCTCTCTCTCTCTCTCTCACACACACACACACACCCCCATTCTGTCTTTATCTCTCTCTCTCCCTCTCTCTTACATAAACACACACACACAAACACACACACACAGACACACACTCTCTCTCTCTCTCTCTCTCTCTCTCTCTCTCTCTCAAACAAAGGATAATATAATATGGACACGTAAGTATGGCTCTGATAGCGCATCGGAGCGAAACATGAAGAATATTCCATTTGTCTCTACGTTACGACCAACTAGATCTTCTTTAGGAACAAATAACAACATAAAAAGGACGACCACCAAGTCTGTTAGGTCTCATCTTTCTGTTGGGTGCAGTGACCAGCTTTTTTCATCGCAGTCCTGCCTTCCCTAACATTTAATTCCTAGCGTGTACCAAACAGGCAAGGTTTCTGCTCCAGTCTACTCAACTGCAAACGAGTACTGACTTGAAGGCAATGCTGCAAGGAAAGGGGTTAGTCACACCAACCCAGAAAAGGTATGACCTTGTACAGAGAAGTGGGTCACATTTTATCTCCGACTAGAGTGTCTCGCTACTGAGAGCATACCCAGTGCCATCAACGTGAGAAGCTTTCACACTAACCATTCAGACACTATGCTACTTCTTCTTCTTACGCTGTCAGACGTAAACCTGTATTTTTTCGAAAAAAGCAGCGGTCATCATGAGGCTGTCGACACTGCCATAGAGCTTGTCTAGTGTTGCCACTGGTAATGGCCACATCTGCTTTCTCTGATCCTTGCATGTCGGGCAGTTTTGCAGCAAATGTTCAACGGTCATTTTCCCGGTACCACACGAGCATTCGTCAGTGCCACCTATCTTCAATTTATTGAATATGTGGTACCTCAGTCTATTGTGGCCTGTGCGAAATCTGAAGACCACGGCCTGCTCTATTCTGTTTAGCTGGTAATATGCATCGTTTTTTGACACACTATGCTACAATAAGCAAATGATTGTTTTCTGGGTCCAAGGAATTCCAAAACTATGACCAGAGCACCCTGAGTGTTGTTCTCATGCTGGACTTAAAATAGAACACTAGAAACACGCGTCTCAAATATGGCATGATACAGGTCTGTGCAATTGGGTATCCCACACAACAAAGGCGAATATTTCATTGAAAGATACAGATTTTAAAAAATATTAAATATGACCTATTGAAAAATGATAAGGACGCCCCATCACCAGCATTCGTACAAGGGCGTGCCAGCTTCAGTCGTAAGCTACTATAGTACATCAGGAACTGAGCGTGTAAGGTAAATATAGTATTATAGCAGATACTACTGTCATGGATGAAATGTTAAGATACGTTGAAGTGGCCAGTCCCCCTTGTCACTGCCTAAATCCCCTCTCAGTAAACCAAGTCTCCATTTACAGTACAGTCAACTAGAGCTTTTCGAAAACAGAGAACCAATCCTGTACCTTTGCCACGAGAAGCAAGAACTTTACCATACGCTGCCCGGCGGTTCATAGGCTTGTCCCTGCCGCACTGAACACAACATCAGGCACTCGTGAATAGCTAGTGTTTCGCTGCATAGTTGCAGTAGAGGAGTCATTCTGTCTGGCTAGTCTTTGTTATAAACACTGTCGTCATGAACGCTGCCTTCTGTGGATACCTACCACTGCTGCACATAGAATCACTGTTAAAAAAGAAAGCAGTTTGAGAACACGTAGAATCAAGGCTAAGAAAGGAAGCAGTGTGAGAACACGTAGAATCAAGGCTAAGAAAGGAAGCAGTTTGAGAACACATAGAATCAAGGCTAAGAAAGGAAGCAGTTTGAGAACACGCAGAATCAAGGCAAAAAAGGAAGCAGTTTGTGAACACGTAGAATCAAGGCAAAAAAGAAAGCAGTTTGAGAACACGTAGAATCAAGGCAAAAAAGAAAGCAGTTTGTGAACACGTAGAATCAAGGCAAAAAAGAAAGCAGTTTGAGAACACATAGAATCAAGGCTAAGAAAGGAAGCAGTTTGAGAACACGCAGAATCAAGGCTAAGAAAGGAAGCAGTTTGAGAACACGTAGAATCAAGGCAAAAAAGAAAGCAGTTTGAGAACACGTAGAATCAAGGCTAAGAAAGGAAGCAGTTTGAAAACACGTAGAATCAAGGCAAAAAAGAAAGCAGTTTGAGAACACGTAGAATCAAGGCTAAGAAAGGAAGCAGTTTGATAACACGTAGAATCAAGGCAAAAAAGAAAGCAGTTTGAGAACACGTAGAATCAAGGCAAAAAAGGATGCAGTTTGAGAACACGTAGAATCAAGGCAAAAAAGGAAGCAGTTTGAGAACACGCAGAATCAAGGCTAAGAAAGGAAGCAGTTTGAGAACACGCAGAATCAAGGCTAAGAAAGGAAGCAGTTTGAGAACACGTAGAATCAAGGCAAAAAAGAAAGCAGTTTGAGAACACGTAGAATCAAGGCTAAAAAAGGAAGCAGTTTGAGAACACGTAGAATCAAGGCTAAAAAAGGAAGCAGTTTGAGAACTAACCATAACTGCATCTATTTCCATTTCTGAAGTCACATGGGAAGATTTATAGGTTTGATGCGTTGTACATGATAGGATTTTATTTGGCTGATTCAGAACAAACAAAACTACGACATACTTAAGATTTGAGCGCATGTCCCTGTGGTCAAAGATCGACATGCAAACCGCTCGGCCACGAAGGACAAAAGTATAAATGAAGTCAAAGCGACCGTGGTCTCATGATTCGGATGTCCGCTGCACGTGAAGCATAGGACAACCACTACAGCCAACACCTTGACATAGAGCATGTATCCAGCATTTGCTGTGGTTTCAATAGCAATATTTTTACATGGTGAGGTTGCTAGCTTCTTGCACAGTCCTCTTCATTCGCCTTTTGGGTTTTGCTAGAAAGGTTAGATCTTATTCTGTTCAACCCATGTAACGCCGAGTGACCCCAATATAAGTAGACATTATACAGCAACGCCCGAAATCAATCTATCTATCCGTGAGGCCAGTGGGTCGTCTAATCTTGCATGTTATCTCTCTACTTGTTACTGACTGTTCTTGTATGGATCACTGGACTACGTCCGTGAAAAGCTGTTAGCTATTTAGCTGTGAGCGGATGCCAGAATGGCTTGGGTATATGTCATCTGATCAAGTGGGCTCGTGTCCTTCTTCAACTGCTGCCTTGCAGATATGCTGGGGACAGCCAAAGGCTAAGGAGGGCAACCCTACAGAAACGCCTGTTGAAATCGGATGCACTGAGCCACAGGCGTAACAAAATAAAACAGTGCAACGTAAATATCGCTGTTAACAGCGTACGATGAAGAAGAAGAAGTGTCCTTCTTCATTCTCTTCTACTTCTTCGGCATTCGTCCTGAAAAGGACGTTGTTATGCTCTATTTTAGTTTACAGCGATGCTGCGACACCTGCTTCATTTCGTCTGACACATCCAATTTCAACTTGCTCGTATAGGTACTGCGTTTGCATTCCCACTGCGATCCCTATTGTATTAGCCAGACGACACTAGTGCAGCCTGTTTTCAGGACCGCCGTTTGGAGAGGGTATAGAACCTCAGCTGTAATCATCCACCTATGAGTCGTGGCTGCTGTCAGCTCAATCACTATCCTCCACCTCGGTTCCGGATTCAAAATCTTGATGCACCAGATACTTTTTTTTTTTATATCAGAGGTAAGACACATATATATATATATATATATATATATATATATATATATATATATATATTTATATATATATACACCTAGCATGTACACTGCGTGGCGATGGCAGGGGCTAGCGACCTTTATATACATTTTGCAAGTGAATTTCAGAATTGGGAAAGCACAACGACGACTTGAACGGCGACCTGGTACTGCCCAGCAAATATTAAAGCCAAACGACACGTGGTTCACCTCCTGGAATTTGGCCGCTAGGCACGTTAGTTGGGCCTGATACAAAACGAGGCGATCCTCCGTGCTCTCATCTCCTCTCCACGTGTTAGGCTGTAAAAGTTGTGTACTGATCGGTGTAATGAGTATAATGTTTTGTGGTAAGGCCCTTTTCTTGAGCTGCTGTACAACTGATGCGCCTTAATTAAAGAAGGCAATGGATGCGTTTGTTTCACTATGTTTCCTTTAGTCCTACAAAACTTATGTAATATAACTCTCCCGAGTGGTACAAGCATTGAAAGGAATATGACCACTGTAACCTTCAAAGCACGTAGAGAGACAACATAAGAGGTTTATATACTAGACTAGTGTCAGACTTGCATTTGAAGCTACGACTGCAAATGCTCGGATACAGGCTTCCTATAAGGAGGCCAACACTAGTGGAAGCCTTATGCTTCACCTGGAGCGCAAATAACGGTTCATATGGAAAATAGTTGTTCACAGAACCGACTTCATTGCGCCTGAGAAGCCCCATATGTGCTCTGTCCCAGTCATGCTGGAAGTGCATGAACTCTGTAACTCACGCGGTGCTTCCATTTCCTTTGATTTCACCCGGTACCCATTTACAGCTGTGTCCACAGAAAGATGTGGTCACACCATGACAAAAAACCTGTGATATTTTTTAAATTTTTTAAAAATTTTTTGTTTTGCGTTCGCCTTATTTTTCTATTCCCCAAGGTGGGTGTGCGTTACACTCTGGTTTTTATGTTGCGCCTGTCGGCCCAGTGCATCCGACTTCAGCATGTATTTTTCTGTTATGGGTCTGTTTCCTCCTGCATTTTTCTAAGGATTTGCTTCCCCAGGGTAACGGCCGGTCCTGTGATGGGGATCGAACCCAGCACCTTCTTGTTGTGAACTGTGCCACTTAACCACTAGGCCACGCCGTCCCCAAAACCTATGAAATATCTAGTCTGCCAAACTAAGCACGACGT
The DNA here is from genome assembly GCA_036924085.1 of Ariolimax columbianus. NCBI lineage: Eukaryota > Metazoa > Mollusca > Gastropoda > Stylommatophora > Arionidae > Ariolimax > Ariolimax columbianus. The sequence continues at coordinate 24,462,871 of JAVGWX010000004.1, read as the reverse complement.
GATTTCAACCTTGATCGTTGTGATTGTAATCCAAGCTCACGGCAGCTAGTTTTTATTTTTTTTATTCTTTGTGTTTGCCTCACTAGTGGCGCCAAAGACTGGCGGAGGCGCGCCTATTCCACCCCAGACCGTAGTCAATATGGCCGATATTAAGACGCATATACCAGTGCTTGAATGCGTGTGTGTATCTGTTTGTATCTAACCTAGTGTTTCCGTGATGTTCCTCCCGTTGTTCCTCGCTTCTAATTATCCTTTCGTTTTGTGTTTGCCTCACTAGTTTCTACTGGCGGAGGCGCGCCTATTCCGCCCCAGACCGCAGTCAATTTGGGCGATACTAAGACGCATAAACCAGTGCTTGGATGCGTGTGTGTATCTGTTTGTACCTAGCCTGGTATTTCCGTGATGCTCCTCCCGTTGTTCCTCTCTTTTGATGATCCTCGTTGTCCGCCGTAGGTATTTGCACAAATATGCACAATTGTTTTCCTGGGACCATTTTGGGAATGAGTATATTTATTTTCCTTCATACTTGATTCGGATCTCTTTATTTATTTCCTGATTTAAATATATATATCCCCCCTTTTTTTAAATAAATTTGAAAAAAATAAAACCCTATCATACATTTTATACACAATTGTGAAGATAGCAGTGTAGTGAGGTGTACAACGAGAATGAATGAAATGGAATGATTGGGAAATATGACAAACAATATACTTGATACATAAGGATTAAGAGTACAATATAAATTAATTGAAAAGGGTCTTCCTTCTGTTGTGAGTCCCATTTGTGTTGACTTCCTTCCGTCTGGTCTTGGTGTATCAGGTTTTGCCTGCTCTCATATATTTTTCGATCGCAGCCATGTATTCCAACTTGTAAGCGATTTACTGATTTGTGTGTCACTTTGTAGATCTTTCGTTTCACCTGTGCCCTCTAGCTCTCGCAGTTAATTAGGTCTTGAATGTGTGGTAGGCTCAGGAATAGAAATCACGGCAGCTAGGTCATGTATTTCCCTATTCAATAATGCACCATAAGCAGTACTGAAATAGGACAGCATGTCGTGGACAATCAGCAGCCATGTGCAATGATCATTGGAGGAAACATAAATTGGGTTTTAAAGAAGAATATTGAAAGTTCCATGGACTGCAAAAAAATCGAATAACGTTGTTCTTGGGGAAGCACAGACACAAATACATCTTATGGCAAAAATCAGGACAATGCAGTCATTCATTTTCGGGCAATCATGATAAGAGGCGAGTTGGAACACACGGTGCGTGCGAAGAGTCAAAACGGCTTATCAAAGCCAGATACATGACCAAATGGGAAACCGAACATACTGGCTACACCAAAAACGATGCCTATTACCAGTTGAACAGAAGAGAGCAGGTCGTTGTCTTCAGACTTCGCACTGGCCACAATAGACTGAGATACCACCTATTCAACAAATTGAAGATAGGTGGTACCGACGAATGCCCGTGCGGTACTGGTAAAAGGACCGCTGAACATCTGCTGCAGAACTGCCCGACATACGAGGATCAGAGAGAGCAGATGTGGCCACCACCAGTGGAACTGCAAGACAAGCTCTATGGCAGTGTCGACAGCCTCAGGATGACCGCCGCTTTTTTCGAAAAAATAATGGTTTCAGTCTGACTGCGTACGAAGAAGAAGGAACACACGGTGGTAAAGGATAGTATCGCTGGAAAAAGGGGCAGATGGAGACATAAGAGATAAAATATTGGACAGCTTGGAGACATAGCAGGTGAGGCGATCAGTGGCGGAACTAACTAACACACGTGATAACAGGAAATGGAGGTCCATGAACGCCAAACCGGTAGGTCCTTGGCCATGATGACATAAGCATACACGTAGAGAAATAACTCCCTCTTGGCCAGGTCCAGCGATGCTTTTAACAGATAGGCCTACCTTGTGACTGCCCACTGCACGATAATGGTGTAGGTCAGCTCTGTTCAGGATCTACGCGCCCAGGTAAACAAATGTTGGATCTAGGCGCCTGGTAAACAAATGTTGGATCTAGGCGCCTGGTAAACAAATGTTGGATCTAGGCGCCTGGTAAACAAATGTTGGATCTAGGCGCCTGGTAAACAAATGTTGGATCTAGGCGCCTGGTAAACAAATGTTGGATCTAGGCGCCTGGTAAACAAATGTTGGATCTAGGCGCCTGGTAAACAAATGTTGGATCTAGGCGCCTGGTAAACAAATGTTGGATCTATGCGCCTGGTAAACAAATGTTGGATCTAGGCGCCTGGTAAACAAATGTTGGATCTATGCGCCTGGTAAACAAATGTTGGATCTAGGCGCCTGGTAAACAAATGTTGGATCTAGGCGTCTGGTAAACAAATGTTGGATCTATGCGCCTGGTAAACAAATGTTGGATCTAGGCGTCTGGTAAACACATGTTGGAGGCAGGCGTAGGTAGTGCTTGATAGAAAACTTCTCGTTGGGTTGTGTAACATGCCGGAGGGTATGAGTCGAGTGAATTGTTCTTGGAAATATGAATTCTAAATGTGAATGTGTATTTTCAAAGCAATACTGGCCTATTTCTGCTACACCTTATGTACGATTTGTCTTCGTGTATAACGCATGTAGTCAGACTGAAACTCCGTGGAAAGAGAAGAAATGACGTCTGAAAATTCTATATTTTATGTTCCTTAATACATTTCTAGGCTCCATGGCGATGTAACGCTGAGGATTTGTATAACCCTCATGCCTTGGCACATTTCTAGGCGCCATGGCGACCTGAAGCCGGGGATTTGTCGTGCCTTGATGCAGGTATTCCCATAGTAGATAGTGTCGCTAGGTACCAGGTTGAGTTTTCTTAGGACGTTAATTGTTAGATAACAATTTTAAGCCGGGTAACAAGAGCATGCGGGGATCGAGGATTGAGCTCGGTACCCTTGCTGCGAGAAGCAGTCGCTCTTATTCATCCTACTTCTTATAAAATGCAAGGCACATTACAATCAGTCAGGTAGACTGGACAAAAAGGTGGAGGTGACGGAGACCCTTAACGGACGAGAGGGCGGACAACTTATGGATTAGTTGAAAAAACAAACAGCCAAAATATACACGCAGAGAGAGCGAGATAGAGAGTGAAAGTGAAAGTATTTAACATCTGCCTCTTCAACTGCTTTCACGTATCACTGAATGAATTTCAACAAAAACTATAATAAAACGGCAATCCAAGATGAAGTGCCAGAAGGACCATAAACACCACGCAGATGATGGATACTATCGACTTTCAGAACAGACAGGTTATCGTGCTTCCACTCTGAAATGCTAACAGCAGAACGAGACAGCGTCTGTTTACCAGATTCAAGATAGGCACAACCAGCCTATGTTACAGCGGCCTGACAAACATGACAACAGCAATTGTGCTTTAGGACTGCCCCCGTTACACAGATCTGAGAAGAGTATGGCGCTCCTCCATTCCCCCGAGAAGACACTGTAAAGCAGCATTGATACCCTAAACAAGTAAATATTTGAAGAAGAAAAAAACTGCATTGTTAGTACATGTTGTGGTACTTCCGTTTTAATCGCAACCATAAAAGAGTTCTCTGGGTTTCACATTCTACGTCACGGGAGATTTTATTTCGTGTTAAGGGAAGTACTGGTCGATTCTATTTTAAATAAATAAGTAAAGGATTAGATAAAGATAAAAGTGTAGAATTAGTGTAGATTTAGTTTTGCGAAGGGTTAGGGTTAGGATCGTTGTTATTTCGAATGTTGAATGCTCACAATGGGTAGGTTGACTGTTTTGTGCACACTGAAAAGGACGGTTGCGGATTGCAGTAGCTTTCTACACACCCCGAACGTGCTGATGAAGGTAGATCGGGGTCCTCCAGGTGGTTGTGCTATACTTGGCTTCATCTCCGTATCGCTCACTACTACGGGAATCACGTCGATCTTGTTAGTCAAGCTGCCATGAAAACAGCGTGTTTCCAAGAAGGGTTACGAGGAAGCCAAGGTGAGAGTCTTGGCCAAGGTTCAGGTTTAAGGCTAGGGTTATGGTTAGAATTAGGATTATAGTTAGGGTTAGATAACATGGTCATTACATCATCTCACATCATGGATAACGCCATGCTACTGTAGAAACTGGAGGCTACTCTCCTTGTCATGGGTCCAACGTTGACAGATTCCAGAAATTCACTGCTAAGACGGCATGAACAAGCGAATGCAGGAGCGGACAATCTCGTCTATTCTCGCATAATGTTTAACACCCCCAAAAGTTATTGCGAAGTGCAATGGTGAAGGTCCGTTGGTGGTCGTCCCTGTGATGGTTTCTTGTCTCTGTGGTACCATATTGCTGCCGCTGTGCTCCATCGAACATCCGTCTTCGCAGTAAGTGGTCCGCTGAACGATTTTTGACCTTGTCTGCACAAGTAACTGCATCTTCCACCAGGGACAACTGATGTCCCAATATGTTAGGGTTGTGTAGACCTTTTGTGCGCTGGCTACAAAACGTGAGGCCGAACATGTATCTCTCGAGGCTTGTATCACTTTGAGTCGCATGGCACATTGCATGTTGTACTATGGAAGAGAGAGGTGCACAGGCTCTGGTCGTCGCATTTTGGGGATTTTGTCACATGTTTTCCTTTCTGTATTCTACTGGCGAAGGTACGAACTTTCAATCCCAGACCGTAGTCTTTTAGGTTATATCAGAACGTATTGGCCAGTGTGTGGATTTTTGTGTGTATCTATGTGCAATGTATTGCCTGTGTTCCACTATTGCAGTTTTGCAGTACAGTAGATTTGTCAATATTTTCTGTACGTGGAGAAGTAATCATACGAGAAAGCCACCCAGACTGTACAACGTCGCCTGTTAACTTTTGAGTTCGATCGTTCTGCATGTTGAGCAGGCGTCCAAGGTAGATGAACTCGTCCACGTCGGAGCGAAACGGTTGCGAATGGTTTTCGTCTTGCATGTGTTCACTTCGAGTACAGCCTTCATTCCCTCGGGGGAGCGTTTCTAGCATTTCATTGACGTCTGGCTGCCTCTGTGATTAGTTCTAGATCATTCGCAAAGCGAAGGTGATTTAGCCGACTGTTATTTATGTGATTCATACTAAAACACGTTTTCTGTTTTCTGGGCTACAGAAGTGTCATTTAGGTTGTTGTACTAAAATATGTTTTCTGGGCTACACTAGTGTCATTTTGGTTGTTGTACTAAGATATGTTTTCTGGGCTACACTAGTGTCATTTTGGTTGTTGTACTAAGATATGTTTTCTGGGCTACACTAGTGTCATTTTGGTTGTTGTACTAAGATATGTTTTCTGGGCTATAGAAGTGTCATTTTGGTTGTTGTACTAAGATATGTTTTCTGGGCTATAGAAGTGTCATTTTGGTTGTTGTACTAAGATATGTTTTCTGGGCTACACTAGTGTCATTTAGGCTGTTGTACTAAAACATGCTTTCTGTTTTCGTCGCTTCGGTGCTGTCATTTTTTGTTGGTGATGTGAATTGGCTATTATTTCATTTTATTTTGCTGACAAACCTTAAATATAAGAAAATTTAAGGCATGTAAACAAAACGATGAGCGTATATATATATATTTTTGACGTACGGAGTAATTTTGGGATAGTAAAATTTAGTAAATGAAGAAGTAAATACTGTAATACTATAGATGACACGTGACTATATAAGCGCTGGCCTGAAGAAAATGCAAACTAGAGGAATAGCTTTGGCTACCTGCATCAGGCACTTGCGGACTTTAGTACCAGGATTCCTGAATTTGTGAGCGAAGGAAGAAGCGGATAAGTTCAAAGTAAGGATGTGTCTAACTTACCCTGCGTACAGTCCAATGTCTAACAAACTTTACCTACAGTCCAACGTCTAACAAACCCCACCTACAGTCCAATGTCTAACAAACCCTGCATACAGTCCAATGTCTAACAAACCCTGCCTACAGTCCAATGTCTAACAAACCCTACCTACACACCACTGTCTAACAAACCCTGCCTACAGTCCAATGTCTAACAAACCCTGCCTACAGTCCAATGCCTAACAAACCCTACCTACACACCAATGTCTAACAAACCCTGCCTACATACCAATATCTAACAAACCCTGCCTACAGTCCTATGTCTAACAAACCCCACCTTCAGTCCAATGTCTAACAAACCCTGCCTACACACAAATATCTAACAAACCCTGCCTACACACCAATATCTAACAAACCCTGCCTACAGTCCAATGTCTAACAAACCCTACCTACACACTAATGTCTAACAAAACCTGCCTACGGTACAATGTCTAACAAACCCTGCCTACACACCAATATCTAATAAACCCTGCCTACACACCAATGTCTAACAAACCCTGCCCACACACCAATATCTAACAAACCTTGCCTACAGTCCAATGATATTCTTCTAATCGCCAACCCATCTAGACTGGCCAGCTTTGTCCTTGAGTTGCCTTGTGTCCCAAATGAATTGCCTTCTTGTCGGAACTGATATTATTGTTGTGCCTATGTCCTTGTATAAACTGGTTGAAACTTATTGAATCTATTATTAGTTAGTTATCAGTTATACATCAGCCGATGTAGTGTTGACCATAGTGTAGCTATTTCTAACTTGTGTATTAGCAGAACAAGCAGAAAGTAACGGTAAAGACTAGCAAGGCAGCAACACAAACGAAGACCCAAACATAAACACACCAGAGTAGGCTTGCATCGAATGACAACTGAGACAGGCTCGCATTTTCCTAGCGACACGCCATAGTCTACCTAGTTTTAATGGCTACGCAACTTACAGTTAGAGAATGCGCGTAAATCAACTGGTCTCCCCCCCCCCCCCCCCCCCCCGTCATCTTTTCCGCCGCTTTTCTTCCAAGAAAAAAAATATGAGACTACGAACAACGGATCAAGTTACAGTATTCAGACTCCCAACATGTCTTGCAGGCTGACAAATCAAATGTTAAACCTATTAAAAATTGGACACACAGATGTGTACCCATGTGGGGTGAACAAGCAGTAGATGAAACATGTTCTCCAGGTTTGCAGGCTCCATGAGAGGAGCAAACTGACAATATGGCCCTACCCAACCGAATTGCGAAATAAACTGTGACAAGAGAAACCTAAAATGGACCACTTTTTTAAAGAAAAATAGATGGGATTAGAGGACGGCGTGGGCTAGTGGTTAAGTGACACAGCTCACAACCAGGAGGTGCTAAGGTTCGATCCCCATTACAGCACCGGCCGTTACCCCGGGGAAGCAAACCCTTAGAAAATGCAGGAGGAAGCAGGCCCGTACATAAAATGCATGCTGAAGTCGGATGCACTGGACCGACAGGCGCAAAATAAAAACCACAGTGCAACGCACACCGCCTTGGGAATTAGAGAAATAAGGCGAACGCAAAAAAAATAAATATATATATATTTAAAAATCGATGCGATTATTTGAGATCTTACGAAGGAATTGCAGAAGCCTTTTTCAAGCTGAATGACCTTGTGTGACTTATAGGCTTCATCTACTCAGAACATTCTAGTAGTTCAGACTACCTGAGACTCGCACCTCTCATCTCATCCTGTTAGTAGGAACATTCCAACTGTCTGGAGCTGTTCATACATTTCCAGTCAGGGACTTTTGATGTGTTGGGAATGACTTACGAGAGAGCATTTATTTAGAAATGAAAACTCATCATGCGTTCCACTTCTAGGACCAAAGATGCAGCAGTGAATGTGCTGACAGGATCCGTCTACTCATAGCTGACGCTTACGTCGGGATCAGCCAAACGTAACTGATCATGTACAGCCTAAAAGTGGCGGCCCTGGAAACAGGCTAGACTCATGTAGTCTGGTAAAAGAATGTGGATCGAAAAGGGAAGGGAAACTCGGGTCCCCAAAACGTACTGAATCCGGATGTGTCCGATCGAACGGTGCAGATATCTCAACCATGCTGTAAACTACAGTGCAAAGTCCTTTTCATAACGAACGTCAGAAAAAGAAAGAAAAATGCGACTACTGACTTGAGATCATTTGACTTGTACACAAGAAGCCATTTCTTTTTTACGAGTAACAAATTGTCCATTGAGTGTAGTTGAATGTCACGACAACCTCAATCAACGAACGATCAGAAGTGGTTTGTGTGACAATGTTGTAAAACATATTTCAATTTGGACAAGCTTCAGTCCTAACTTGTATCCAACTTTACTGTACTGTTACTTGTGACCTACTTTCCGATGACCTGTTTACAAAGTGCGCGAGAAGATTGCTCTACGCGTTCTGAGATTGTGTGTGCATTGACCCTGAATATCGCACGGCGGTTCATACACGCTCTAAGCTCAGCCTAGTCCTTCCCATCTGTCCTAGTTCATTTCTCACACTTAACGCTAGATGTCAGTGTTTCTGTATGCCCGGCAGCTCCAGGGGATTTTCTTTGGTGATATAATTAAGAGTAGGACTACTGATACGCTGATATTATATCGTAAGAGGCTATTGACTGACAGTTCTGGGTAACCAACCTAGGGTAGAAGACTAACCAACTCATAGATTTGCACATCCAGCCACGCGCATAGAATAGTCTTCTTTGTTTGAAAGAAAGCTCTAGAAACATCGCACTGGCGCACTTTCTCAGTCTTGACATGCTTGAATATAACAGGTCATGGGTAGAGCATAGCTGTCAGAGAAGAAGGGTGTCACCGTTTGAGACTTCATTGTACGCTGGTTTCTTGGGTGGAACGAAGAATTCCCTTCCTAGGTACAGTAACAGCTCCAGGTAACAGTTTACACCTGGCAAGAATGGCAGGTGCGCGCCGGTACGATGAATCGTACCCTGCCATCTTTGCCATGAGATTAAGCACAAAATGGATAGTTTAAACACAGACAAACAATTTTCAGCTCTCTTAATGGCTCAGACATCATATATTGAAAAAACCGACTTTTGTGACACTTTCATAAAAATATTCAATCAATCAAAGCTCTCATAAGGCATTCACTACATCTCACCAGTATATACGGTCCTGCGTTGCCTTTCTGTTTCTCTCCTGGTGTAATCACACAATCTTAGTTTCCTCTCACGTTCTCTTCTTCTTGTGTTTTTATGTCTACCCCTTTGTATTTCTTCCCTTGATGATTCTACATAGCCTGGCTATGTTGTCCTTCCTCAGTGTATGTCTTATCTGGCCTCATGTTCTGCACTTAATTTGTTGTTCCATGGGCTGTTGTTTGTTTGCTTGTTTTCCCACAAGTCTTAATTCTTCACCTTTTTCTTACCACTTGATGCCCACTATCCTTGGTAAGCATTTATTAACGAATATCTGGACTCGTGGTTATATTACCTTGCTCGTTTTCCGTGTCTCGGCCCCAAACAACAGCACCGGCTGGACACTGTCTTTGACTATTCTAAATTTGGTGTGAATTTAGATTTCATTGGATTTCCATTTGTTGTTTAAATTTCACGAAGGCCATTCTTGCCTTTCCAATTCTGGTCTTCGCATCTGCACTTCTTGACGTGTTAATCGTGCTGCCCAGATAAGTCAAGACATCCACCTCTTCTAACGGCTCTCCATCCTACATGATTGATTCTTTGTTGATCGGGTTAATTTTAAGGAGCTTGGTTTTCTTCATGTAGATATTCAATCCCAATGCGGTTGATTGTTCTTTCACCGTATCAAGTTTCTCTTGTATTTGGCTGTGACTGTGTGGCAGGAGTACCAGATTATCTGTGTAGTCCAGGTCCTCCGATTGTGACAGTAGTATCAACCCAATGCCCGTTCTCTTTCCATCGTTTGGTATTTAGATTGTCAAATCTATAGCCAACAAAAACATTAAAGGTGAGAGAAGACATCCCTTTCTAACCCCTGTCTGCACCCTGAATCTATCAGTCAGTGCACCTTCGTGTGCCGCTCTACTAACTGTATCTTCGTACATATCCTGGATGAGGATTGTGTGCTTCTCTGGTATCACATAGTGTCTCAACAGATTCGATCCAGAGTGTTAAACGCCTTTTCAAAGTATAAAAAGTACTTATATGGATATATTCTTTCAATAGTTTGTTCAATTATGATGCGAAGAGTAACTATTTGATCTGTGCACGATCTTCGCGGAGGAATCCTGCCTGTATCTCTTGTAGCTTTTATTTTTAACTACTTCCTCTTTTAATCTGCCAATCTGATGCTGTTGGAATTTCTTGCCTGGCACCGTTAGCAATGTATTACGTATGTGGTTGTCGTAATCAGCTAAATCTCTCTTCTAGGGCAATATAATCATATGCCCATCTCTCCTATCCGTGGCACTCTCTCTCTCTCTCCTCCTCCTATATCTTCTTGAGTAACTCTTGCAATACTTATGTGACTTTACCTATATCTGATGTTATAGCGTTTACAGCTATTCCGTCTGAGCCATGGCCATCTCTAAATACAATTGTACAGATTTCGTAAAAAACCGGGGAAAAAGTTATTTCTAAAAATACTCACTGTCATGAAAGGGTATAAACCTTGGCACAATATAAGTTCGAGAGGAATCGCAGGTTTCAGACTCTTGGTCATTGACTGACTGAAAGCTCTCTCTTGATTCGTTGGGTCTAATAGGGAACGGGTGCTGGTATTAGACCCTCAGAAGACAGGTCAGTTTTACCCAACTAATGACAGGGCGTTGCTACGGAAATTCTGCTCAATTCGAGAGGAGTCGCAGGTCTCAGACACTTGGTCCACGTGCCTGGCTGATAAGCCAATGGTGCGAGGCTACCATCTGAGGGATTACGGCCGAACGCCTCTAAGCCGAAATCCCGCCCTGAATCTCAGCACCACTGCGACGGGAGGCAACGATATGGTTCGGACCTGGCGATTGCGTCCCAGCCCGACCAGGTCGAGCCGCAGAAAAAGGTCTCTGCCGCCCCGCCGATCATAGCGGGCGAGGAGCTGCTCGATTCACCCCATACGGCGATGAGGTGTGAAACCACTAGTAGAAGACTTAGTTCTCGGTCGGGGTGTCGAAAGCAGTAGAGCAGCCCCTTCACTGCGGACTGTAGAGACTCAGCCCTTGATCATGCGATATGTCCGCACACCAGGCGAACAACATCTCCGTACCATGACCAAACTTGTCCCTTGGTTAAATACAATCCTGCCTCGCTTTTTACCTCTGTCTGCCATCAGTCATCCCAATGGACGCAGAAGGGATGCAGGCTAGCGGACATTGTACCTCTGCCCTATTGTGACAACCTCCCAGGTGGCGGGGAATGCTAGGCGTACAATCACTGCAGAGGAGCCGAGAAAATAAAGGGAGCAAAGAGATACCCCACTCACTTGCATATGCTACGTTTCTGGCAGGACGTGACGATCCTGGGACACAGACACACTGAACTGCCTCTCTTCCGGGATAGTACAAACTAGTACATAGTCCATCATATCATATCATATCATCACCACATCCTATAGACACGAGTGGTGAAGACTCGATAGTCCCGCAAGACAACTTCCCTAAGAGAGACAACTCTGACCTCAAACAACTGCTGCCTTGCAGATATGCTGAGGACAGCCAAAGGCTAAGGAGGGCATCCCTACAGAAACGCCTGTTGAAATCGGATGCACTGGGCCACAGGTTTAACGAAACAGTGCAACGTATATCGCTGAATGATGACGGTACAACCTAACAGAAAAAAGTGTGGTGCTCATCCTGTGGAGTCCCGCCAGGCAGCGAGAGTGCCGGGCCCCACGCCTCGAAGGGGCCCACCCAATGCTACTGGTGGTCACCCACCCATGTGCTGTGGAGTCAAGGCACAAGGTGATGGGGCAAAAACTATTGACTAAAAACCCAAGACCCTCAGAATACTACAGTGGAATGCGGAGGGAGTCATTAACCAAAACTTTCTCTAACACATCACCTGCATGAAGGTAAGATTGACGTGGCATGTATCCAAGAAACGCACCTCAACAACAACCACAAATTCTCAATCAGAGGATACCAGACCTTCCGTCTGATAGAGAAGGTTACAAAGGAGGGGTTCTGATACTGACACGTAACTGCATATCGAGTAGCGCGGTACCTGTCAATCACACCGGACAAGCAGAAATTGTAGGAGTCGACATAATGACACAAGAAACGAAGATTCGCATCTTCAACCTGTACGGCCCACCAAACAAAGACCTGTCGCTCTCGAGTATGGAAATCAAGGACTTCAGCTGCCTAGTAGTTGGAGACTTCAACAGCCACTCGGAGAGATGGGGATATTCGGACACAGACAACAGAGGTGATGAAGTGGAAGACTTGGAGATAGACACAAATCTCTATCTTATCAATAGGCCGGAGGACAGCCCTAGCTTCTATTCTAGAACATGGCATGCCACCTCTACTCCAGACTTGGCCTTTTCCACGGTGGATATTAACCACAAAATAGACCGCCATGTGCTCAACCAATTGGCAGGTAGCGACCACAGGCCAATTAGGATAGAAATTGATATGGAAGTAGGCCTACAGGAAATAAAACCGCTCCCACGTTGGAATTATAAACGAGCCAACTGGGACAGATTTGCAGTTCTGACAGATGGGCTGTGTGAAACCATCAACACACAGAATAACAATATGAAACCTATGGTGGAAAGCCTAAGCAAAGCAATAATGCAAGCAGCCACCGAAACCATCCCAAGAGGGGCAAGGAAAAACTATAAGCCATATTGGAATTATGAATTGCAGAAAGCGGAAGACGAAGTCTCAAATGCCAGGAACATGCAGAGAGAGAACAATCTATGGAGGCAAATATCGCCCTCAAGGCTATCACGGCGAAATACAAAAGAACACTAAACAAATAACAAGAGACAGCTGAAAAAACAAAACAGAAAGCCTCAATTTAGACAAAAAAGGGAACAAACTATGGAAGTTAGTCAGAGCCATGAATGACGAAACACCTTCAAATAAACAAATTACAATCAATCAGGGCGACAACATGTTTTTTGAAAAAAAAGCAGCAAACGCCTTTATAGAACATTATGCCAGAGCAAACCACATTGATGTCCCTACAGACAGGCACACAGACATTAGTGAAAAACAAAAGAGCCACGACAACATCAATATGACACCAGAGGAGCACATGACGGCAAAACTAACAATGAATGAAATGGAAAAGGCCATGAGAACTTTAAAGAAAAAGAAATCGTTCGGAAAAGATGGGGTAACATACGAAATGCTGATGGGGGTTGGGCCAAACAGCAAAGAGGAAGTTATTATCATTCCTGAACCAAAGCTGGAAAAGTAGAATTGTACCTCAGGCATGGAAAGACGCTGTACTTATACCAGTACGAAAGAAGGAAGAAATATAGAACAGATCCGAATAGATACAGGCATATCAGTCTACTGAGCGTTGTAGGAAAACTGATGGAAGGTATGATAAACACCAGACTGATGTGGCATCTGGAAGAAAACACATACTAATTCCACAGCAAGCAGGCTTTAGACAGCACAGATCCACTGAGGACCAGATCACTCTCATAGCCCAGGAAATAGAGGATGCTTACCAGGAGAAAAAACACATAGTAGCGGTTTGGGTGGATTTAGAGAATGCATTTGACAAGATGTGGAAAGAGGGACTTAAAGTCAAGCTACGAAGAAGTGAAGTTTGTGGGAAAATGTACAGATGGATCAGCCACTACCTCGAAAACAGAACAGAGTTCAAGTACAAGCGCAGATGAGCAAAAAGGTGACACTTGAGCAGGGAGTACCCCAAGGGGGAGTACTGTCAGCCACACTTTTCCTGGTGTATATATACAACATCACAGAGAATATACCAAGAAGAGCCCACAGCTCCATGTTTGCAGACGATCTGGCTATGTGGACCTCTGAAAAAAATCTCACCATAGCAAGCAATCGGATACAGCAGGCCCTAACATCGTTGGAGGAGTGGGCGAACTCATGGCTGGTCAAAGTAAATGAGGAAAAAACAACATGTACGATATTCTCGCTTTCAAATAAACATCAGAACACCAAAATAAGTCTTAACGGCAAATATATGCGACCAAACGACAACCCAAACTACCTGGGGGTCACATTTCAACGGCGCATGACATGGAAAAGTCAGATCGAGAGAAACCGAATGAAAGCCAGACAAAGAATGGCAATCATGAGGAAACTTGCTGACACAAGCTGGGGAGCAGACGAAAGAATACTAAAGAAACTGTACACTGGAAGAGTAAGACCAGTTCTCGAGTATGGCATTGCGGCATGGACAACAGCAGTAAAGGCGAACTTTGATAAAATTAGCAAACTTCAAAACCAAGCCATGAGAGTTTTAACAGGAGGCATGAAGTCAACGCCAATTGTAGAACTCGAAAAGATTACAAACCTGCAATCCATGACTGACAGAAGAGACTGCAGAGCCCAGCAGTAAGCAGAGAAACTCAGAAGACTGACAGACCACCCAATGCATCAGAGACTAAATAGATTTGGAAATGGGAAACTAAAGCGGAGAAACTTTGCAGAAATAACCAAAGCAAAGATGAGCGAAGATCCTATGAACACATTAACACCAAAGCCCATACCTACTGTACGCAAACCTACCTGGAAGCAGCATATTATTCCAGAGGTGGTAGAAAATATACCATGTATTGGAAACAACAACAGCCAGACTGAAAAAGAAAGAAGAGACATAACCCTGAGGTACATAACGAAAAACTACCCAAGCAGAGACTGGACCAATGCATACACCAACGGTTCTGTAACAAACACAACACAGAACGGAGGGGCAGGGGTATTCCCGAGCCTACCAAATGGTAAAAAAATAACACTGTCAGTGGCAAAAGGAAAATACTCAAGCAATTTCAGAGCGGAAGCAGAGGCACTGAGGGCTGCAGCAGAAGCAATGCTGACAGGCAAAAGAAATGAAAGCCAGATAGTCATGTTTACAGATGTCCTGGCCGTAGTCACAGCACTAAAAAGCCAGAAAAATACTGAACTTAATGATTTAAGAGCTGTACTCTGTCAACTATGCCAGCAGTCCGAACCAAAAAGAGTAGTGGTACAGTGGGTTCCATCCTATACATGTGACGTTTCATGGGTATTTCCCGATGATTTGGACGGTCTTCTATCTAAATAAGACCATGGTCTGAGCATACTGCATTCACTTTCTTGAGTTTCAGTGTGATCTTTTGAATTAGTATCTTATTTGGTGAGTTGTAGTCTAAGTCCAGAGTCTGCTGTGCTGGTACGATGTTTGGTATTTTTTGTGGTGGAGTCTGATTAGGCTGTCTTTCAAATTCTTAGAAAGCAAAAATACTAGCCCCCTCTATGCCATACCTGGCACATATGTAGGCAGATCCACTAAGGACAAGCAGTATATTTCCTGCATGGAGGAGAACATATCTCTCAGAAATGATATACAACATTTCAGAAGTGATGAAAAAAGGTACAGAAACAGAATTGGAGAGAAAACATATAGCTTTAGAATATATTAAAGAAACATATTCAGTCACAGAATGGACCAGCATATATACAGATGTATCAGCAATGTGATCTATACAAAATGCAGGAGGAGGCGATTACACAAAATTAAATAATGAACAAGAAATCCACATTTCAATGACTACTGAAACATTCTCAAACGTCTCGAGAGCTCGAGCTAAAGCAGTAACAATAGCTGCAATAGTCATCGTTGAAAACAAGAACAATGGGAGAAACAAGAACAATGGGAGAAACAAGAACAATGGGAGAAACAAGAATAATGGGAGAAACAAGAACAATGGGAGAAACAACAACAATGGGAGAGACAAGAACAATGGGAGAAACAAGAACAATGGGAGAAACAAGAACAATGGGAGAAATAAGAACAATGGGAGAAACAAGAACAATGGGAGAAACAAGAACAATGGGAGAAACAAGAACAATGGGAGAAACAAGAACAATGGGAGAAACAAGAACAATGGGAGAAACAAGAACAATGGGAGAAACAAGATAGTCTTCCTTACAGATTCCATGTCAGTCATAATGACCTTCAGAAGTAATAAAAACAATGAATTGGACTACCTATCTGAGGCACTCATGAATGAAAGCCAAAATTGCAACAAAGTGAAAATTTAGTGGATCCCTGCACACTTTAAGATATACGGCAATGAGGAGGCAGATAGACTGGCAGAAGAGGAAGGCGGCAAACCCCAAACTGACGACAGAGGGAGGCGGCAAACCCGAAACTGACGACAGAGGGAGGCAGCAAACCCCAAACTGACGACACAGCTACATATGAAGAAATAAAGACAATGATAACATTTCACTCCAGAGTCAAGTGGCACGGAGAACATCCAGGATCTGATATAGCAGAAGCAGACTACACTTTGCCAAGAAGGGATCACGTGACAATATTCAGACTGGGTACAGGCCACTGCAGACTGAAAAATCATCTGTTCAACAAATACAAAAATTGGACACACATACATGTGTCAATGTGGGGAGAACAAACAAACAGTGGAACATGTTCTGGAGGTCTGCCGGCTTCACTAGAACAGCAGTGACTACATGTGACTCCCCAACCCAATTGCGAGATAAACTGTATGGTTACGACACAAGAAACCTGAGACGGACCGCCAGGTTTATGAGGAAGACAGAAGGGATTATTTGAGAGCGAGCGACGAAGAAGAAGAATAAATGCTCAACCTATCGGTTTTGTTGTTCCTCCTATGATACTATTTTGCATTACCAATCTTTAATTGGTTTGTCTATTTTTATGTATCTTACCATTTTCTTTGTTAATCATATGTCCTCTCACTGCTGCTTTTTCTGCCTTATATTCACTTTCATGTTTCTATGTGCATTCCTTGTTCTCTTTGTCTGTAGCAGCGTTAGTTTTTCTATGCTTATGGTGACTCAGTTTTGGCGATTGTTGAGTATAGTTTTCTTCTATTTTATGTAGTGTCTCTCTTCTAATCCATTCCTTGTGCTGAGTTTTCTTGAATTCTATAGTTTCTTCACATATTCTGCCTGTAACACATGCGATTAATGTTCATCTCCTTGTCCTCATATACTTCTTGCAGCACTTGGTATCTACTGTTTAGTTGTATGCTATATTCGGGATCAAGATGCCGAGCAGCGCATGAGCTGCAGTGGTCAGCGACCCATAGCTGACTGCTAGCGTCAGGGCCAGCGAACCATAGCTGCCAAGACCCTTCTACATCTCCACGCGGTGATCCTGGATAACAGGCTGCAGCAAGGCAGACTGGCTAAGGAAAAGAGATCGAAGAGGGAATGCTAACCCGGTACTCAAAAATGCTTTCTGAAGTCGGATGTGTTGGACCGAAAGGTGTCTGCGTACGAAGAAGAAGAAGAAGGACCGAAAGGTGCAAATATCGCAGTCAAGCTGTAAACTACGACACAACGCATTCCGTTCTCTGGACTACATTCTGCTACTTAAGCCCTTTCAGGGGTTGGTAGTGTGATTGAGAACGAACGAAGAAGAAGAAGAAGTATGCTATATTCGTTCTTCCTTTCCTGGTCTTGAAATAATTATGTTATATATGTTTTCCATGTTCCACTTACTTCCTTTTTGAGTTTTAAATTGAGCTGCAAGATCCCCAGCAACATATGGTGGTCTGAGGCAGGGTCTGCACATCGTGTTACTCTTACATCTTTAGACGCTTGGCTGGTTAGTTCAATTTTTCGTTATGGGGCATGGCGATCTCCATGTGGACTTGTTTACATTATTGTGTGAAACCATGCTTCGTCCCATAATCATGTGGTTTGGCGCACGTAGCTCTTCAAAGACTTCTCAATTTCGTTCATCTGTCTGAATTGGTCACCGCCATGTGCGATTGTGGAGCATCTAAGCAAACACTTGAACATATCCTGCTCTACTTATACAGATCAAAGAGAGGCAGTCTGGTTCGGGGAAGCGACATGGCTAGAAAAGCTGTGGTGGGGGGGGGGGGGGGCGAAGGCCTTCGTGAACCTCATCGGACTAAAAGCATATCATCAGTTTATCAAAGAAGAGGAAGAAGATGTTTATTTCTCTCACTGCTTTGTCTTCCCATAATGTGTTCATAACCCAGGTTGTCTGATCACATTATCACATTTAACATTGAAGTCCCCCAACAGTATTATGGTATCTTTCTTTTTCTGTGTGTCACGGCCCTCTTGGAACTTGTGAAAGTTTGGTTTTTCCTCGTTAGTTGGCAACTGCAGTGAATGATTTTGATATGGATGTTCTAGTTTTTGCAACCAAAAGCTTGCACTCATAATGGCAGATAACTTCCCACTTTATGAGCACCCTCTGTGTATCTGCATAAAACATCGATAGCACTCGCTCTGTGTGACGCATCAGATCCCTTGTTTCCAGATGGAATCTGTGTGATCCATCTGGGTGCTTCTTCTGGGTGCTTCTTCTTGGTGCTTTGGCTTCCGCTAGTTGTGACATGGAAGCACACTCACCACTTCAATGCCACCGAATAGAAGTGCATAAATGTATTACTTCATTATTAGAATGTTCCGGGTTCGATCCCCATCACAGGACCGGCCGTTACCCCGGGGAAGCAAACCTTGAGAAAATGCAGGAGAAAGATGGCCCTTACATAAAATGCATGCTGAAGTTGGATGCACTGCGCCGACAGGTGCAAAATAAGAACACAGTGCAATGCACACCGTCTTGTAATATAGAGAAATAAGGCAAATACATAACAAATATAAAAGCAATTTTTAAAAAGTTCCCTTTGTTGCACACATGTTGGAAGATATGGAAGGAAATTTAATATGCAAAGATATCATTACTTTCCATCAACGACTTATTTTCCTCGCCCCTATTGATGTTATAAACCTGTGATATATTTCATGAAATCAAAAATTCCGCTATAATAAATCATTTAATGCCCGTATCGTATCACACTCTTATTGGCAGGGAAAGTATACATACAAGATTACACGTCTGCCGCTGATCTATTTCTACCATAGAACCACCTCAAAGGCAGATCAACTTCACCAGATTAAAATATTCATCCTATAAGCTGCGTTAAGCAGATGCGCACGCGGAAAATAATTGCACCGTGTAGAACTTGTGTTATGTGTCGTGCCCGCACAAGTGATTAAACACAAATATAGTATTTTAAAGAATTCTTGATAAATCCATCTTTGTTTATTTGTTTCTCTCTCCTACCCCCACCCTCCCCTACCCGTTTTCCTGGAAGTGTGTGCGCACTTGCAGAAAATTGTGGAAACATGCCCTCAAATCTTAGGAGGGGACATGAACCCTCCTCTCCTTCTCTCTCTTCGCACCCATGTGATATGCTGTGTCCGGCTTCCGACAATTAGTGACCATATATATTTGTTTTATGTCAGAAGCATGTTGGCTCGTGGCCAGTAATATCAGCATGAGTCTACATGGGGGACATTGGCTAACATAAGTATGATTAAATTAGGTATCGTCATATTGATCTTCTGCCTGTTTATAATGAGAATATAATGAGATCCTTAGAGGGATATCAACCGGTGGACATAACATAAACTTATGATGGCTGGCCGATGAAGGTAGTTCTCAAGTACATGATTCTCTCCAGGGATTTTTTGTGTACACATGTGTGTGTACGCGCGCATATGAACATGTTTGTATACGTAGTACTGATGTCTAGCAATATGCCTATATTATAACGGTTTGTTCCCCTTAATCATAACAGTATAACCTTAGATAAGTGTGTATGTGTGTTTTGAATGTGTTTATTCTTTATTGGATAATTTAATTTAAATTCGTTGTTTTGTTAGTCAGTGATCGCATATCCAGTTTTTCAAATATTAATGTTGTATAAAGTGCCCTGTAAATTGTATAAAAAGAGTAAGCCGGTATTATGGATAATGCCATACCAGCTGCCGTAAGATCATTGTTACCATAACAGGACATATACATATGGATACAAATACTGGGATAGAAATGTGAGCGCGTCATCAAGAGAAGGTAAACCTTTAACGGCAATTGATGACACGTTCTTAAAGGTGAAATTTTAAACAGAAATGGCTGCTAACAGAAGTAAATATACAGTTTCAATAGTACAATCATGGAAGTATTTTTTTCTTCCTCTTCTTCCTCTGCTTCTTCTTTGCACGCAACGTCTCATTCGTGAACCTCACCGGACTAGAATCATAGTATCAGTTTATCGTGAACCTCTCCGGACTAAAAGCATAGTATCAGTTTATCGTGAACCTCACCGGACTAGAAACATACCATCAGTTTATCGTGAATCTCGCCGGACTAGAAACATACCATCAGTTTATCGTGAACCTCATCAGACTAGAAGCATAGTATCAGTTTATCGTGAACTATTTACTATTTGAGTCTCCACTACCTGCTCAATTCTGTTGGGTAGGTAATATTCGTCATTTGGTTCATACGTTATACCTATACCAAGTTGATATAGTTTTCCACTTTCTCTTGACAGTTTGCCAGCCTCTTCACTACCAACAATATTGTAATGGGATAGAATCCCCTGTATCGCAACTCTCTCGAACTGGTGAAATATTTTATCAAGAATGACACTCATTTTCATGATGTCTGTTTCTGTCTGGCTCCCAATCGCCGCGATCACTAACAATACGTCCCTGAGTAGAGCACCACTTGTCTCTCTGTGTTTGAATCTCTTTAGAATTTCCGCCGCAGTTTTCATGACACCACAATTAGCTGTGTACTGTTTTCTAGGCTCAGAAAGACACCACACCCCCCCCCCTTTTTTTTTCTTTCTCTCACCTCCATTCTCTGCTGCATTTGAAGCCGATCTGGCTGTTTGTACACGTGTCCGGGTGATGTTGGGTTGGTGATTCTCGGGGAGGGGGGGGGGGGGGGAGAATTACAGTTAGGGCATTTCTTTCTGTTTGTGTCGTCTGGCGGCTATTCTCTGTGGGTATTACAGTTAGGACACTTCTTTCTGTAAGTGTCGTCTGGCTGCTATTCTCTGTGGGTATTACAGTTAGGACACTTCTTTCTGTTTGTGTCTGGCTGTTTTTTTTTCCCATAGCCGGGAACGTTTTCTTTAGGAAATGCTATTTGTATCGAGGAGGGAGGAATGTGTTTAGGGTACATGTGTTTTATATGTGATGTGCCATTTGTAGAATCGGTTCTCCACTTTTCGTTCGCTGATGCTACACACTTGCTCCGCTCGAGTCTCTTCCTTCCAAGTCCATTTACTCTCCGGTGTATTGGGAGATCTATCAGAATTCCTCAGCTTGTTATTGGGTCTCTTCTGGTCTCTATTGGTTGCAAGTTTGTAACTTTTTTCAGTCCTCCGATGGGCGTTGTCCTCTAGGCCTGTGTTATCTTCTTCTTCTGCGTACACAGTCAGACAGTAACCATTATTTTCTCGAAAAAAGCGGCGGTCATCTTGAGACTCTCGCCACTACCATACAGCTTGTCTTGCAGTTCCACTGGCAATGGCCACATCTGCTCTCTCTGATCCTCGTATGTCGGGCAGTTCTGCAGCAGATGTTCAGTGGTCATTTTACCAGTACCGCACGGGCATTCGTCGGTACACCCTATCTTCAGTTTGTTGAATAGGTGGTACCTCAGTCTGTTGTGGCCAGTGCGAAGTCCGAAGACAACGACCTGCTCTCTTCGGTTCAACTGGTAATAGGCATCGTTTTTGGTGTAACCAGTATGTTCGGTTTCCCATTTGGACATGTATCTGGCTTTGATAAGCCGTTTTGACTCTTCGTACGTCATACTGGTATCTGTTTGTGGTAGCCTTGCACCTTCTTTTGCCAGTCTGTCTGCCTCCTCGTTGCCTAGGATGTTGCAGTGTGACGGAACCCACTGTACCACCACCCTTTTTGGTGCGGACTGCTGGCACAGTTTGCAGAGTGCTGCTCTTAAGTCATTAAGCTCAGTGTTCTTCTGGCTTTTTAGCGCTGTGACTACTTCGAGAGCATCTGTCAGCAAGACTATATGGCTCTCATTTTCACTGTGTGTCACCATTTCTTCCACTGCCGCCCTCAGTGCCTCTGCCTCTGCTCTGAAATTGCTTGTGTACTTACCAGTAGCGAATGACAGTGTTATATTTCTGCCATTTGGTAGGTTCAGGAATGCTCCTGCCCCTCCGTTCTGTGTAGTGTTTGTTACAGAACCGTCGGTGTATGCATGGGTCCAGTCCATGCTTGGGTAGCTTTTCGTTATGAAGCTTAGGGTAGTGTCTCTCCTTTCTTTTTCACTCTGGCAGTTTTTGTTTGCAATACCTGGTATATTTTCTACCACCTCTGGAAATATATCCTGCCTCCAAGTAGGTTTTCGTACAGTAGTGATGGGTTTTGGTGTTGTTAGTGCGTTTATGGGATCTTCGTGCATCTTTGCTTTGGCTATTTCTGCAAAGTTTCTCCGCTTTAGTTTCCCATTTCCCAAATTGTTTAGTCTCTGGTACATTGGATGGTCCGTCAGTCTTCGGAGTTTCTCTGACTGCAGCTGGGCTCTGCAGTCTCTTCTATCGGTCATGGATTGCAGTTTTGTAATCTTTTCAAGTTCTACAATTGGCGTTGACTTCATGCCACCTGTTATAATTCTCATGGCTTGGTTTTGAAGTTTGTTAACTTTATCGAAGTTCGCCTTCGCTGCTGTTGTCCATGCCGCAATGCCATACTCGAGAACTGGTCTCACTCTTCCAGTGTACAGTTTCTTTAGTATGCCTTCGTCTGCTCCCCAGCTTGTGCCAGCAAGTTTCCTCATGATCGCCATTCTTTCTCTGGCTTTCATTCGGTTTCTCTCAATCTGACTTTTCCATGTCATGCGCCGATCAAATGTGACTCCCAGATAGGTTGGGTTGTCGTTTGGCTGCAGGATTTTGCCATTTAGGCTTAATTTGGTACTTTGGGGTTTTAATGAGAGCGAGAATATTGTGCACGTGGTTTTCTCCTCGTTTATTTTGACCAGCCATGAGTTCGCCCACTCTTCCAGCGATGTTAGGGCCGTTTGCATCCGATTTCTTGCTATGGTGAGATTCTTTTCAGAGGTCCACATAGCCAGATCGTCTGCAAACATTGAGCTATGGACTCTTCTTGGTATATTCTCTGTAATATCGTTTATATATACCAGAAAGAGTGTGGGTGACAGTACTCCCCCTTGGGGTACTCCCTGCTCGAGTGTCACCTTTTTGCTCATCTGCCCTTGTACTTGGAATCTGGCCGTTCTTTGTTTGAGGTAGTGGTTGATCCACTTGTACATCTTCCCACAGACATCACTTCTTCTTAGCTTGACTCTAAGTCCATCCTTCCAGACTTTGTCAAATGCCTTTTCCAGATCCACCCAAACAGCTACTGTGTGTTTCTGTGCCTGGTAGGCATCTTCTATCTCCTGGGCTATGAGGATGACCTGGTCCTCAGTGGATCTGTGCTGTCTAAAGCCGGCTTGCTGTGGAATTAGTATTCGTTTTTCTTCCAGATGCCACATCAGTCTGGTGTTTATCATCCGTTCCATCAGCTTGCCGACACAGCTCAGTAGGCTTATGGGCCTGTATCCATTCGGATCTGTTTTGTCCTTTCCTGTTTTTGGTACTGGTACCAGTATTGCATCTTTCCATGCCTGGGGTACAATACCCCTTTTCCAGCTTTGGTTCAGGACTGATAGTAGTTTTTTTTTCGCTGTTTGGCCCAGCCCCATCAGCATTTCGTTTGTTATCCCGTCTTTTCCGGGAGATTTCCTTTTCTTTAGTGTTCTCATAGCCTCTTCCATTTCGCGCATGGTTAGTTTGGCCTGTGTTATGATTTTCATTGCTTGGTTTTGAGGTTTTTCTGTCAGATGACCCCCCTCTGCACCATTACCCCCCCCCCCCCCCCCACCCACTCCCCGTCCCGTTACCACTTCTCCTCTGTCCCGGGTGGCATATGTACGTGAAACATCTGTATATTAATGTATCCACTTGTTTGGTGGATACCGTCTGTGTGCTCCTGCATTGCGTCTTCTCTCCTGGTCTGTCTGCACTTCTGTTTCTTTAACCCTGTATATGACAGGTGAATTAACTAAGGCAATCCTACGTGCCGCACATGAATATATACCTAGGGAGGAAGAAAGGAAATTGTAAATCTTACTGAACAAAAATAACTAAAAAGGCTGGAAGAAGAACTGATCTCCATCAGATAAATAGCAGCAGTAGAAAAAGGCAAAGAGAGCAATATATTCTTCAAGGCTGCCTATGCCAAATACATAAGAGATGCAAAGAAAGATACAATGCAAAGAAAAAAAACTGTTAATCTCAATCTGGACAGAGAGGGAAATACGTTCTACACTCTGGCTACGGTCCTGAGCGATGAAAATTGAAGCCGGCCATTAATATCTAGCTATAAATATTAATAGAGCGCAATCAAGAAATAATAGGAACAATAGCGGCAATCAATGGTTTAGTATTAATCAGGTGAAAATAGCAAAAACCAGACAGCAGGAGGTCAGAAAATAGATCCAAGGTCTACCGAATACGCCTGTGAAAGCAGAAGAGCATCTGCCACAAAGTTCCACAGTGACAGAACCAGAAGATACGCTCCTGTGACTCAACCTCAAGAAGTCACCTGGCAAAGATGGTGTCATAAACGAGATGCTAATAAAGACGGGACAGGAAGCAAAAAAGACATTCTTAAAGGTTATGAATGCCAGTTGGAGAACGGGGCAGGTGCCTACGGAATAGAAGCAAGCCATCAAGACAATGATAGACTTGACACACATAGCTATAGACCATTCACCCTACTCAATTTTATGGCCAAACAAATTGAAAAACTAATCAACAGAGGACTTATTTGGCATCAGGATGAAAAACTAATAACGGGTCATTAACGTAGATTCCGACAGCATTAGATCAACAGAAGGTTCATATGGCCTAAATTGCACAATAGGTCGACGATGATTTTCAGGAAAAGATGAACACACTAGCCGTGTGGACAGACAAGGGAAAAGGTGTTCTCCGGGGTATGAAAAGATCGACTCCAGATCACCTCCTGAGAATTGGAATAAGAGGGCATCTATATAACGGGATATGCCATTACCTGGAGAATAGAACAATAGTCCAGGTAGAAGGGAAATACAACAGGTAGATAACACTCGAACAAGGAGTCCCACTAGGGGGAGTATTGTTCCTTTGGCCCTTCCTGATTTTATAAATGGCGTAACGGAAGATATCCAAATTGGAGTACATGCTGGTACACGAACGACTTGGTACTGTGGGTAAGATAAGGGTCGATTGCAGTTGCACATAATAGAATGCAAGAACACCTGAGACTATACAAAGAAAGAGCTAGACCAATGCTGGAGCATGGCATCATGGAATGCGTCACTGCAACAACAGCACACTTTTGTAAGTTGTGTAGAGTTGGAACCAAGCCGCCCGCATCATCACCATAGCCATGAAGTCCACACACATAGAGGCACTAGAAACATGACAGGTCTCCAGTCAACGACGGATAGACGTATCACAAGAGTAATGCAGACAGATAAATCAAAAAGACTCCAGAACCACTCTATGCAACAAAGAATGTGCAGCCAGGGAGAGGACAGACTTAAGAGAAGTAACATCGCAACAAAATCGGAAGAACTGGCGCCCAAGGACCGAGTGATCTCACAAACAAAAACCCATGCCATTACCCTTCCCCAACCCCATTCTCGAGCACACCCTCTGTCCGCCCCCCCCCCCCTCCACCTTTCCCTGGGTGCACACTTCTAGAGCACAATTATATGAATTCACTTGACACAACGTGCGAAAAATATACAGTAATTTGAACATCAAAGACGGATACTATGATCACAACATCGGGTCCACTACATACACGCGTACTTCTTTTTTTTCACGTCAAAGATACAAGGCTCAAATCCTGTTACTCGAACACTAAAGTCAACCCGGATGTACCTCACTTACTGTTAGGGAAGGAAAGACAGTGGGGAAGGAACTGGAAAACCTACCTTATTAACAAACCGTAACCTCGAACCAAATCCAGCCCGGACAAGAATGCAAAATATTGTGAACAAAAAGTGTAAACTTTTAATAACTTTCATGTCTTTGGCCTTCTTCATTTTTTTTCTTGTAAAAGAATTGTATGTACACGGCAAATAAATAATACTATAAATAGTGGAATCGTCTTACGTATTTAGGTCTATCTCGAGTTGTCAACTTCTAGGCACTTCCTGTATTGGTCTATTAATAGCACGCATAGGTTCTTGTTCGCTGTAGATGTGGTTCTAAGAATAGACTAGGCGAAGAGTCGTTCTTGTGAATTTTGCGTAATGGTAAAAGTTTGGGTGAGAGTTCGAATTATGGCTATAACTAATTTTACATTTAATGTAAAGGATAGAGTTATTAATTAAAGGACCCACACTGTACGGTTGCAAGAAGCGTTTGAGTTTAACCAGGTGAGATCTCCACCATCTCGCTAATTCAAGGAGATAGGTCCTAGTGGAATTACATGATTAAATTGAACATTGGCATTTGAAGTAACGACTAGATTACTTCTTAAAAAATGTGCTTGACTTTTCTCTGATAATTTAATTAATAAAAGTCGACGGAGTTAAACGATTTTTACTCAGCGGGTACAATGCAAAGATACTAGCGTTAATGGAGAGAGCATTGAGCCTCGATCATCTGAAATATGATGTCCTAGTTCTTCTGTTACTACTCCAATCCAAACGTTTGACCCCAAAACTGTCGAACACAAATGTACTTCGGGATGTGAATATCATTCTTCATTTAGCGACGTGTGGACTCGATTTAAGAGGCCACAGAGAACAGTTGGGAAATATCAATTCTGGAAATGTAGGCTTACTGTCATTGAACGTTTGACGGCATATTTGTGTGTGTGTGTGTGTTTGTGTGTGTATGTGCCTATTTTCTCTATTCTTAAGGCGGTAGGCTTTGCATTATCTTTTTATTTTACGCCTCTTGGTGCAGTACATCCGTGTTCAGCGTGCATTTTATGTAAGGGTCTACTTTCTCCTGCATTTCATAAAGATTTCGAGTAACAGCCGATGCTGTGATTGGAGAGCGAATCCAGCACCTTCGTATTGAAGTCCATGCCACCTAACCATTAGCCTACGCCGTCCACTATTGGCGCATAAGAGCCAGGGCTGAAAGAATTTATTGAAGGACCTGGTGGAACAACTAAACATATTTAATCGTAAAAGTACAGAATCAAGTAATCGATTCTTTCTACTTATTTTCAAAATGCTTTCATATAAATGATAATGCAGGCCACTTTTGTTGCAGTCCTCATAGATACAACTCAAGCTATTTCAACAGTTGATCACATGAGTGATGTGTTTTGTCGTGTGACGAGTAAGGCTGACCATGGAACTGGAAAACGAACACGCATTAAGATCAATGAACGTTTTCTAGACTTCCGTGCAGTTCACGATCAAAGTGCTGCAGGAATTGAAGGCAATAGTTTAAAGTGCGTGGAAGAGGACGGGTTGGATCTGTCGAAATGTAGGGCCAATGCTAATGACGGCGCTGCGACAATGAGTGGCGTCTACTCGAAACATGTATTTTGGATAAAGTGCCAAACGCGTATTACGCTCAGTGTTGCACATAAAGTGGTTGTGAATGATGCAGTTTGTCAAGGACAAGAAGTATCACAATTTGTTGGTGTTATTCAAAGGCTTTAGACGTTCTTCTATGGCATCATCAAACAATAGGATATTATGTCATCGTTTACAACTGTGTCGAATATTAAACTCAAGGCACACCCCACAATAAAAGATGTTCTTCCCGTGACGAGTCTATTGAAGCATTACACCATCGTTATGTAGTTGTAGTGAAGGCATTTATAAATAAGTTTGAATTTGTTTGTTTTCTGTTTGTGCTCACAAAAATGTTTGAAATTGTTAATATTGTTATAAAATGCTAACATTGGTTTAATGAGTGGTTTAAGTCTGCTACAAAAATTCGTAGAACTCATGTCAGCATTCTGGAACAATTCAATTAAATACAAAAATGACAAGGAAACAATAGTTTTTATTTTGCGACAATGTTGGTTACAGACCACCTTTATAAAAGGCAAACGACTCTCAAATGTAAAGATGCATTTTAATGAGTTATGCGACGCTAGCAGATTCCCTGATCTGGAAATACAATTGAAAGTTGTTGTTTCCGAATACCCACAATGAGTTGGTTATTTTTTGTGCGCCCTGAAAAGGACGTTAAATGGCGGGTTGCAGTAGCTTTCCTTACATCCTGAGCGTGCCGATGAAGGTGGACCATAGTCCTCTAGCCGGTTGTGCTATGCTTGGCTACATTTCACGTCGATCCCTCACCCAGTTAGCCAGGCTGCCATGAAAACAACCCGTTTCCAGAGAGGGCTACTAGGAAGCCCAGGTGATGGTCTTGATCACTATGTTTTGCCTGATCCTGACTTAACATGTCCGGTCAGTATATTTTGCCTGACCAGACGTTAGTCTTGATCACTGTGTTTTGCCTGATCCTGACTTAACATGTCCGATAAGTATATTTTGCCTGACCAGACGTTAGTCTTGATCACTATGTTTTGCCTGATCCTGACTTAACATGTCCGGTCAGTATATTTTGCCTGACCAGACGTTAGTCGTCCTCCTCCGATTGAGAGCGAAAAGTTAATGTAGTTTACAGCACCTCTAGACACGCTCAATATTCAGGTCGTTCTTCGGTCCAACTGAATGCAGGTTGTCATAGACACATTTGGGTTTACATATTATATATATAGAAACCGCGTGAATTGACTGCCGCTACTGGTGATGAACTATTTTTAAAGCCAACAAAGCCACAGCTGCAGTATTAAAATGACACATCATCATCGTTCATCAAGCAGCTGCAAAGCTTTAGACTAGTTTTCAAACAAGAAGTTAAAAAACAAAAACACTATCAACAAAGTTGAGTCCTTTTTTGATCATCGCAAATATATCACTCGTTACATCACTCTAGGACGTCGGCACTGCACCACTGTATACGAAGTGCTGTGTTGTAAGACAAACTATCTGGTATTGCCATTCTCAGCATAGAAAGTGAACACGCAAAGCAAATGTATAAGAAATAAACTTCGTACTATTTGTGCAGAGAACAAGTACGGCAGGAAGACATTCTTAACTTAAAAGGCACGTTGATCTTTAAACTGTCAATTGGCATGAACTGCAGTTGTGTTATGGCTTGGCTTCGTTCATTCCCAATC
Organism: Ariolimax columbianus; assembly: GCA_036924085.1. Lineage (NCBI taxonomy): Eukaryota > Metazoa > Mollusca > Gastropoda > Stylommatophora > Arionidae > Ariolimax > Ariolimax columbianus. Next base: position 24,433,820 of record JAVGWX010000004.1, on the reverse strand, counting down.
TTCCACTACCAAACACTGAAAGGGCTTAAATAGCAGAATGTAGTCCAGAGAACGGAATGCGTTGTGTCGTAGTTTACAGCTTGACTGCGATATTTGCACCTTTCGGTCAAACACATCCGATGTGATGTTATGACGATCTGGTTTAGCGAAGTAACTGTTGAAGTGGAGGAGGGGAAGGGGGTGATGGTATGGCGAGACAGTTACGCCAATGTTTGTACTGACTTACCGCTGCCAACGATCAACGGTTTCCTTGTTCCAATACAAAGGAGTGGCATCTAAATATCAGATTGCTCGGTTATCTCACGATAAACGTAACCTCCTCAACTACCACTACATGTATACAACACGGGAACATCTGGCCACAATGCTCTGGGTAGACCACGTGGAGGACAGATGGTTAACACAACAGATCGTGGACCGCTGGCTTACGGCATCCGACGCAAGACATCTCAACAAAGGAAACGCCAGCTCCCAGCGCTGTTTAACGGCACAAGTGAGCGGTCAAGTAATTATTCATTTTGATATCCGGCGTATGTTCTCTGGAGATGGTTTATGAATCCATAGATGTTGTTGTTGAATGCTCACAATAAGTAACTTTTTACTTTTTGTGTGTCTGATAAGGGCGTTAAGTGGCGGGTTGCAGCAGCTTTTCTCACATTCTGAGCGTGCTGATGAAAGTGTACCGGTGTTCTCTATGCGGTTGTGCTATGTTTGACTTCATTTTCTTGTGTCTCACTACTACGGTGATCACGTCGATGCCCTACCTTGTTATCCAGTCTAGTATGATACAGTCTGTTTCCGTGGAGACATGTTTGGAAGTGAGGTGATGGTTCTCGTCAGTGTATTCGGTCTGACCCTGACTAACATGTATCATCAGTATGTTTTGTCAGACCAAACTTTACTCTCCTCTCCCAAAGACTGAAAGATAACATAACAGATCCTGTACACTTTCGTCTAGGATATCCGACAGAACACACAACTCAGCACAGAAAACTTCAGCTCCCCACGCTGCTTAACGGTAACGTCATTAATGTTGAAAATGGGGTAGGGGTCTCTATACATTTCTCAATAATCCATAAGATCATTCATACTCACTAGATGTAAACCTTGTGTTCATTTTGTTTCCTCTGCATACACTATGGCTTACATTGAAATATATTAATAGCAGGGTCTTATTGCTCGTTTTATGCTTTTGGCACTAGTTTACCGTGTGGATTATATACAGGAATTAGTAGAAGGCCCACTCGTTCAATATCTATTGTTATATATATACCCTCCCAGTGTTGTATTGTTAACATTTCCCTGTCAATTATATTGAGCCTGTTTACTATCCTTTGTTAACCTGTTAACAGGTGAACGCCAATATAGTCAGCGGGAAAAGCATAAATTATTGGCTTTCCTGCGACCTTGAGCGGAACACGTGTTCCAGATAACGAAATTTGTTTAAATAATTAGGGAGGCTACTGCTTCTCTGGTCAAGTAGTTGGCCTTCACACCACGAGGAAACGCGTTCAGAACCTATCTTCTTCTTCTTCTTTTTTTGTTGTCTCACATACTACCGGGTTGTATCCCAATGTCGTGGTATGTATTTGTATTTCGTCTCTCTCGTGGCCCAATTAACATTTGTCCCCATTTTATGGCAGGACTCGTTTACGCTGTCAATCCACCTTTACCTCGGTCTTCCGTGCTCCGTTCTTCCTGAAGTTCTCATGTAGAAGGCTGCATGAACATTGTGATCTGGTTGCATTCTCACAATGTGGCCAAACCAATTCATTCTCTGTTGCTCGATGTGCTGTAGGCAGGGAATTGTTCCAACATTCTCCCGAATATTCATATTTGTGATTCTGTCTTTTCTGGTGTTGTTAGTTACCTTTCGTAGGCACCACATTTCACAGGTGGCTAACTTTGTCCCTATTCAACATCCATGTCTGGCACTGGTAGCACATGATTGGGTTGACGATGCTATTTATCATCTTCTATTTTTGCTTGGAGGGAAATCGTGGGGTGTCTTAGTAGTTAAGACAGCTGGTAGGTCATGGCATTTGCCCTTTGCACTCGCCTCTATCTCTCTGTCGACCTGCACAGAGACATCTGCTCTTATAGAAGTACAGGTTGACAAATAACTAAGAACCCATTTTATAGCAAATAGTCGCCTCCATATTAATATGTTATATCACGGTTATATTAATTGTTGTGAATTGTTAAATGTTTTCCTTTGTCCCTGACGAAGACCATGTGGCCGTTTCAGAGAAGTAAAGTGGTACACACACTTCCTAAGCAACGTTACAAGTTTGGTATTGAAGACCGACCTGATCTTCTGTCAGATTCCAACAGAGGTATGAGTATGACGAGATTGGTAGACGATTCAAACTGACAGACAATGGGGCACGCGTATCAAAGTTGATCGAAATTATTTGGGAAAAAATAAGGTCACTTGTAAGTGCAACACTAAGTGGATTTCAAGTTACTATCCAATAAAAAAAAAAGCTATTCGTGATCTATTTACTGACTTGAACATCGTATATGGGTATGTGTGTGTGTGTGTGTATATATATATATATATATATGTGTGTGTGAGAGAGAGAGAGCGAGAGAGAGAAAAACAGTTTCTGAGTAGAAAAGCGCTCCTTTTTACGGCAACGATTCAGCCATGAAAATGCCTTCTGCTATCAGACCTTTTACTCTCTCTATCTCTCTCCCTCTCTCTCTCTCTCTATGTGTGTGTGTGTGAATGGATCATGTGTTATGTATCCGCAATTGTCGAGCATTATTAGTTTTTCTCTCACTTCTGTTCCATATTCTCCCACTGCCTCAAATTTATGAGCATTTTTGTTGGCGTAGTTAGCAACCAGTGTAACTCTCCCTGCATATGTGTTCAATTGTTCATGGATGCATATTATCGCAGCTTGGAAGGAGAGATCAAAGAGTGGTACCACCGTAACCTACCAAACGTGTCGTAAGAGGCGACAATGGAGATTTGGGCTGACAACCGTACCTGAGGAAACTTACATCCCAACAAACATCAATAGATATGGACTAGTCAACATTTAACGACTAGGTTGAAGATATAGACGCGTGGTCTTTATGAGTGTGCCTCAGTTAAGGTCTCCGTATGGTATGTAAAAGAATGCGTTGCCTCATTTCAATTAAAATATGTTTTCCATCCACAAAAAGTGTCTTCCATTTTAAAATGATCGAATTTGGCTACACACAGGGAGATCCACATTCTTGGACTACTTACATATAAGCACTCTTACACAGCACGCGCCCTCTCTGTTGGGATCCTTCCATTGTACTCTGGTTTGGATTGACCACTGAGATCGCCTTAACTATCATAGGTTTATAGAGATGCACACGCGCACCGGTTAATACGTCTTGAAATCGCCTGAATAACTACGGTCTGTGGTAAAAATGACGTACCTCCGCCAGTAGAATACTGATATGCAAACCATTTACAAAAACAATGTACGAATTTTAATTTGTATATAATGCAAACGTTGAGAGCGCCTCGCCGCCATCCCAGTCCTTCCCCAACCCAATGATAACGTAACTGCTCTATGGACCAAGGAACGGATGGGACAAAGCCTTAAAACTCACAGTGCAATTTGAAGGATGAATGGTGTGTAGTATGTTTAAAGTTATCTCTTAAGAAACGGAACTTTTCTCAAACGTAGGCAGTTCTGAAAAACGTGTCTAAATAGATAGTGTCAGAACTATGCTATAAGATTATGCTAATGTTGTCAACTTGTTTCGTAATCAAAGTGTATATCTGTGATGTCTCCCTATAAGATTATGCTAATGTTGTCAACTTGTTTCGTAATCAAAGTGTATATTTGTGATGTCTCCCTATAAGATTATGCTAATGTTGTCAACTTGTTTCGTAATCAAAGTGTATATTTGTGATGTCTCCTTATAAGATTATGCTAATGTTGTCAACTTGTTTCGTAATCAAAGTGTATATCTGTGATGTCTCCCTATAAGATTATGCTAATGTTGTCAACTTGTTTCGTAATCAAAGTGTATATTTGTGATGTCTCCCTATAAGATTATGCTAATGTTGTCAACTTGTTTCGTAATCAAAGTGTATATCTGTGATGTCTCCCTATAAGATTATGCTAATGTTGTCAACTTGTTTCGTAATCAAAGTGTATATCTGTGATGTCTCCCTATAAGATTATGCTAATGTTGTCAACTTGTTTCGTAATCAAAGTGTATATCTGTGATGTCTCCCTATAAGATTATGCTAATGTTGTCAACTTGTTTCGTAATCAAAGTGTATATCTGTGATGTCTCCCTATAAGATTATGCTAATGTTGTCAACTTGTTTCGTAATCAAAGTGTATATCTGTGATGTCTCCCTATAAGATTATGCTAATGTTGTCAACTTGTTTCGTAATCAAAGTGTATATCTGTGATGTCTCCATTTCCATTGATTCAGAATAGATTGTTTAAAAAAAATTTTTTTTGCACCTGATGACATAGTTCGCCACATATCTGGCTTTGTAGATTTTATTTGGAAGTCTTGTATTAGCTGGTTAATTTTAAAAAAAATAATGTCACAATGCCAAATGATCTTTATGGTTATTCTGTGGAGGGGGCATTTAGGGGTTAATGGTGTAAAACATGAAACAAACAACAGGGGACAGTTTGTAGGAGTTTCGATATCGGTGAACGGGCGCCATTTAACAGCATAAAGCGTGGGTCGTAGGACAATCCATTTTGAAGGGGTGGCGGGATTCTCGGACTAAGCCCAATCTGGTTTGAACACGTTTCCTCAAGGCCAAGAGCGTTTGATTTACGGTTGGTCAAGGGGTGGATTCAAACGCCAGCCTGGGCTATTTTAAACGTGAATTCATTGGTTCATATATAAACGGCCTTGAAGCTCCAACATTTGACATTTCGCGCACACCTAACGTTTTCACCCACCTGAACAAAAGTAGAATCCTAAATTAAAATTCACCGCGCACACGAACGCTCATTATAGAGGATGTCAACCTGAGAACACACGTTCGACCAAGTTTGCAAGCAGTTCATTTTTGAAAACGGTAAGATTAATTAAGCAGGCTCACCTAGCTACTTAGTTCAATATAAGTACCTGTTATTGTTATGAATAGCTTAATGAATGATGCGAATCTCTTTTGTTGGAGACAAGAACCGGATTAGTCACGGACATATCTATCCTCATGATTATATTAAATTACTATTTTTCGAATGGCAGGACATAAGAACACAGTAGCCACTTGCTGGAAAATAGAGACAAAGGAACACAAAGAGAGAAAATGTTGCAGCTAAACATGGCACAGAAGTCAACAAATGGCATAATTGATAAACGATCCGGGCTTTGTGGAAATGTCGTTTTTAGTAGGTGTGTTTGCCGTTACGTATCTGATCCATCTAATTATTGTTATTGACCGAGTACTCGCTTTTCGTGACAAGGGTTCGGATTTTAAGACATGCACCAGTCGACCTAGCTGTAAATGGCTTACTGTTATTGTTAAAATGAAGGATATTCAGCTCAGATGGTAACTCGGCACAGTACCCAATAAACGGGCAGTGACCTCTTACAATGAAGTCTTTAACTCCGCATCCCCGACAGCGGTGTTTCGCTTTACCTGGCCTGACCAATAGTTGCACGTGGTCAGAGAGAAAGAATCTTAATCTACTATCTGGTTGGTTGACGAGCTAGGAGAGACAAGCACTGTTTGCACGTCTAGTCCGGACTGGCGGCTTTTCCTGATAAGGAATGTTTGTTAGTTTGAGGACGGACTGGCTTAGATTTGACAAGGCCAGTCTCTGGCAAACAAGCAAAGAACCGATGCGGGGTTATTCCACATAATTGAGAGGGAGGGGTGTGAATAAAGTGTATACGTATATGAGGGTGGGGGTATTTCGATTGAAAGTGAACGCCTACGTGGCAGCTCAGCCACACACAGATCAATCAAGAGTAACAAACCTTTTCATATCGTTGAAACTTGATACTGTCCCACTGAACCAAAATAAAACTTCATATATTGTCCCTCTTATCAGTAGTGACTGTCCCACTGCAACAAAATAAACCTTCGGATTTTGTATATCTTAAACTTAAGAAACCTCTATTGTTAAATGCAAGGTTCTTGCATATTTAAATTTCATGGCTTCAGTGTTATACTGACAACAATATAAGACTATCCAGTTAAAACTTTAAATTGCACTTAGCTGAGACATTTACTAATGCCATAATAAAATATTTTTAATAGAGGTAGGTGGCTATAATATGTTGAGTTTGTCTGATCAAAGCCATAGGGAGGGGATATCCACGAGAGGATTGGGGTCGAAACTGGGGAAGGGGAGGGTTCAACAATTCTCACATTTGTGTGGACGTCCTTTATGGATGAGCCCTAGGGGCTGGGCTGGGTTCGCCATTCTTTCACCTCAATGCCTTTCTCTTTATGTTTTGGAGTTCCCTGCGGGCTCGTTTTCTTGGACGGACAAGGCCAGTTAGCGCGGATACCAACGTGCCCTTTGTTAGCCTAACCAGAAGGAATGCTCAGAAAGTCAGCCTAACCAGAAGCAATGCTCAGAAAGTCAGAACTGGCCACACCGCCTAAACGGGGGAGGGGGGTTCAAATGGTTTTTATTGTTGGAAATGTTTAGATGGACTATATATTTTGATAGGAAGGTAATCGTATACTTGACGGCTGCCGAGATTTGATCTGGCCATAGAAATTGTCCTCTGGCCACACATTTTTGGATTCGCCGCTAGATTATCTATGGGCTATTTTACCTCAATGTATTCCCGCCTATTCGGCCTATGGTAACGTTTGAAACTTCCGGAACCTTGAACAAAAGTGGTCATCTCTTCATTCTCTGGATGTTTTTGGCGTGTAAAGGGAGATGAGTTGTTTGGCGCGGTTTTGGAAACAGTCCACAGCGCCGACCATCGTGATTTATGACTTCTGTGCAACACTCGTATGTAGGGAAAGACAGCGAAATTCTATCCATTAAGCATCCCCTTTTCTAAATGTCAAAAATAATTGACGTGATAACTTGACTTCGTCAGCCAGAACTGAATCACTGTTAGATATTTATCGGCCCACTTCTACCATGATGGGCGACGTAAGAATCTATGTCGCCTCTTCTGAGCTAGACAGCTCGCGTCTGACAGCAACTAGTGTCTCAAAAATGCGATTGAATCTATCCATCTTCCCCTTGTTCGCCATCTTTTTCGGAAGCCAGACCGTGGGTCATTGTAAGCTCGCAGGGGGAGCTGATCATGAAGCATTCTCACGAGACGACTAACCATCACACCTTCTGTCCGAACGGCACATGGGGATAGAATCGGCCCTTTTGTGAATGCCATTGTTCCTCAATCTGTCTCTCATGGAGATATCGATGGCCATTCAGACATGATTTCGCAGCTGGAAATATTGCTCTCTCGTGCCTTAGACATGGCTCATGTTTGAGTCTGGTAGCACAAGATTGGTAGGAAGATGATGTGGGCTAGTTGCTGCTTCATTGCTAGAATAATGTGAGGATGTTTGAGCAGTGGCGCCTGTTGATTTGTCACGCCTGTTGGCATCTGGTCTGTTTCTATGTCACATCTGTCTTCTGAAGAGATATGCTGCCCATATCCTCCAAAGTCTGCTGCTGGAAAGTCACGTTCTGAATCCACTAATTAAGCGGCTCCTGCTTTCTGTCCACCTTCAGATTTATCGTCTTAGCCCTGCTGATGCACACAATACTGTACTTATCACAGACCGTGGCCAAGTGATTGTGGACTTTCAGTCCGTCTGTACATGCAAGGCATTAGTCATCTGAGAATAACAATTTATATTTGGAATTATAATCTGGTTCGTGAGTCGCAGCATGATACGCCTCTGACACAATTATCTCCATATAAATGTAAAAAGCAGCGGGGACAGCACACTCCTTGGCACCACACCTTTAGCGATTGAAAAAAAAACAAACCAAGACACCTTCCTCCGTACGCACTGCACCCTCGGTCACGAGGAAGCAAGGACTACTCTCCTCTCACAAATACCGGTTATTGTTTCTATTAATGACTTTAGTTTGAGAATGACGGTTTAGCTTCGTTTTTCACTTGGGGGTAGGTCGTAAACACTAGGGCCGGTTCCGTTATTCCGACACCACCGGGATTTCTCTTGTATGTAGGAGTGACCCCCCAGGTCCTGCACAATCAAAGCCTGTCAAGTGGGAGACGAAACTTGTTGTTTTGCCTGCTTTAGGATGGACTACCGAAACAGTCAACATCAACAGTTCATACCGAATTAACTGTCGGTTCCCAGTTGTAGTTGCTCAAAAAGGTTGAGATTGATGTACTATGGTAAAAGTTATCGTACACGTTGACGATGTTTTATCTAGCCATGCAGTTTGTTTTTAGTCGCTTCGTGGATAATTTCGTCTCATTGGCCCTTTTCCCCGGTTTTTTTGGCGTGAGAAAACGGTTCAAACTTTGAACCAGAATAACATGTGGCTGTTTTTGGTATGCATACTGAGTTGTTTGGTGCGTCTCTTGGCGTGAATACATCAATTTTGTAAATGGAATCGAGCATAGGAATCCTCCATTGTGTTCATTATTCAGTGTGATATCATTTCGCGCGCTTCTTTTCTACCTGCTCAACATTCCTTGTCATCTATTCAAGCCGGATTTTGTTGTCTACGCCATCAACTGATGTAGGCTACTGTAACCTAGTCAACTACCGTCTTGTCAATATTACAAGTATTTTGTCAACACTACCCGTTTTCATTAAGATATCACAAGAGACGTCTATGAAAATAATCCAGCATCCTCAATAACATACGTCACAATGGGCAGCGAATTTTCAAGAAAACAACACAGAGTGGAGGCATACGAGTGGTATGCAGCTGGGCGGAGTGGAGGCAGACGAGTGGTATGCAGCTGGGCGGAGTGGAGGGAGACGAGTGGTATGCAGCTGGGCGGAGTGGAGAGAGACGAGTGGTATGCAGCTGGGCGGAGTGGAGGCAGACGAGTGGTATGCAGCTGGGCGGAGTGGAGGGAGACGAGTGGTATGCAGCTGGGCGGAGTGGAGGGAGACGAGTGGTATGCAGCTGGGCGGAGTGGAGGGAGACGAGTGGTATGCAGCTGGGCGGAGGGGAGGGAGACGAGTGGTATGCAGCTGGGCGGAGGGGAGGGAGACGAGTGGTATGCAGCTGGGCGGAGGGGAGGGAGACGAGTGGTATGCAGCTGGGCGGAACTAGTGAAATCGTCATCCCTAATCATCACTGGCCCTCTGATCAGCACAGAGATGGCCAATGACAACCCCAGATCCATCAGCCCAGATCCCTTCAGCGCTAGCGTGACTTCGGGGGGGGGGGGGGGGCGAACATTCCCAATCGTCCGCCGAGAGATGGCATAATGGTGGCCCTGGGCCCAACATGGTACACCAAGGCAAAAGAGCGAAATGAGTTTACTCAACATTTGACTACCTGGCATCAACACGTGTCTTAATGAAAACCCGGATTTTGAGATGGGGCGGTTGCAAATAAGTGTAGATTAGGTTACGTGACTTGCCAATGAGCCCCTTTTTATCTAAATAACTGTTTGCGGTATGGAATTGTTAGTATACATATCGTATGTTTACTTTATTTACATTACGGACTGCAGAAAAAACAATAGACAAATGGTCATTGAGAATTTCCGAAAAATCATGTTCCAGAAATACAACAATTTGAACACTGACATATGTCAGCGTGTGGAAAACTAACCAACGGTGGAGCATGGTGTCCTGGTATGTCGACTCCACGAGAGTCCTGTTTATCCTATTGTGGGCCCTGTTAAACCAAAATTCTGTTATCCAGAATCAACACGTGGACGTGAAAGGCATTGCCAGCCCCGTGACGCAAGTCCTGACGCTAGTCCAGCCAGGTTTCGGTCTTTGACCCACTGCTCAGCATCTTGATCCTGTAAAATCTACAATTTAAAATAGTGTATCAATTGCTGTTATTTTATTTTTGAGAAGGCTTGTTAAAGAAAAACAATTACATGTTCATTGAAATTAGCTTTTACTCGGTTATTAACTGGTCGGAGTTATTAGTGTTGTATCAATTATATTCTTCATTTTAGCAGGCTTATCTAGTTTTTTTTAATAATTGCGCTGGGAGGAAGCATGTGCCTTCACCACGATAATAAACCATCGCCCACAAATAGTCCATCAAGTGAGTGATAATTTGTAAGTGTTAATAGTGTCGTAAATAGTGCAAGATATATGGCTAAGTGACAGGGTGAGGGGAGTATAAGCTGTCGCCATGTTTACTTCGCCGGGTTAGATAGTATCTTACTTATTTTTATTTCGCAGCGAGGCGATGTTGTCGTGGAACAAGGTGAACTCAATCTTTAGAGGACATATTACTTACAATTCAATCTATTTATGGTCTGTAGTGTGAATTTCTAGTGATTTTACAGTTCACAATTTTGTAGTGTTTATGATTGATCGATCTTGAGCTTTACGTTTTCAAATACTGTCCTGTCTTAACGAAACGTGTAATAGCAGCAACATTATGTCCATAAGTAACTAGTTGATACAGCATTAAACGAGGCGGGTTGGATAGTATCAGGGTGCCTAAAACCCACCTCCATTGATAAAATATACTCCCATAATTAGCATAGCACCCCCCCCCCCCCCCCCGAGATTCGAAGAAGCCTCGCAGCGAAAAACGAACGAGAAAAATAGGAGCACGACCTGGGGCATCCGATGTTTGGACATCTGGTACAGAGAACAAGACTCAAATCCAGACATAGCTTTTTAAAATCAACACAGCCCAAACAAGCACACTTAAAGTTGACGTATCGAGAGGTGACACGGATTGTTGCATACCTCGGAGGTGGAACTTCGGGAGGAACCTGCCTCCAGACATCATCTACCATACATTACATGGAAGTCGCTGATCAGACTCCGAACTGGTGTATCACGGTGCAAGAGGAATATGAAACGATGGGGATACACAGATGACACATGGGATTGTGGTGCAATATAGGAACCACACAACCTGATGACCTGCACCAACCTCCAGAAAACATGCAATAGGTGCGACATAGGCAAACGACAAAGCAATCCATGTTGCCGAATAATGGATGCATACTGTATAACGTGGTGCTTGGACACGGAAAGCAAGCAAGCAATACTGACTGGTCAGTCAAGAAGCACTGTAGTTTCTTTATTAGCCCTTAATCAAACTGCTAGATCAGATAGATTCAATCAGCTGCGAAGTGTGATAGGTGTATTTGATGTCGATATAGAGGCATATCTGATTTCGTTATGTATAGAAAATAATCGACATCAAGTGATGTGACACGAGCTATGGCATATTGACATGTATAAGATAGTGTATAGTAACCAATGGGGGCCAGAACTCGAAGAAGAATATTTCCTGATGTGATGTGGTGTGCTAGCTGAGAAACCACCCATTGCACTACAGCAAGGACAACCCACAGGCTATATATTTCAGTACGCTCTTCATATGAGAGCCACTGAAAACCAGATCCAATTTGTCAGGCCAAGAGTTAAAATATATATGGTCTTGAAGGGGCGTGAGGAGAGTAGTAGTTTAGTTCGCATATGAGTTTCGCTGAATTGGTCTGCGTCATAAAGGAACATCAATATGACGACTTCAATAACATCGGAGACCAAGTATGGCTGAAAAACAAGTCAATAGCCCATTTCACATAGCAACAAAAACTGTCTACAACCGTTGTTTTTATATCGAGTAAGGGAGGACACGAAAAAAAACACCAAAAATTCGAGTTTATACTCCTTTCATCAATAATGTAATGAGGCAAAGTTAAACCAAAAAATATTGTAGTTTCCCAAATAAAAAATGGTGTAGGAGATCAATCAATTGAAAAAAAATCACGAACGAATAAAATGGGTGGTGGTCATTGCCATTTCTAATACGACAAGTTGCTCTTGCTGGCTGTCTTTTTCTTTGTCAAGTTGCTCGGGAGCTGTAACTTGATGTTAATTGTATCAAATAGAACTGGCCACAGTGCAAGAGGAATTTATGGTGTGTATTGTATCGAATATGACTGGCCCACAGTACAAGAGGAATTTGTGATGTATAATGTATCAAATAGGACTGGCCATAGCACAAGAGGAATTTATGATGTGTATTGTATCGAATAGGACTGGCCATAGTGCAAGAGGAATTTATGTTCATAGTTCCAGTGTAGTGCATTTAGTTAGCCTCATTATGTGTGCAGCACATTCATTTAGCCCTTAGTCTCTTTAGTACATTAATTTAGCCTCATTAGACTGAAGCACATTCATTTAACCTCATTAGTCTCTGTGTAGTACATTTATTTATCCCCATTTGTCTGTATGTAGCACATTCATTTAGCCTGTCTGTGTAGCACATTCATTTAGCTTCATTAGTCCCCGTGTAGCACATTCATTTAGCCTAATTTGTCCCTGTTTGTATCACATTCATTTAGACATGTACTGTTTCTACCGTTATTTTGATTTTCATTATGTCAGTCAAAGCTTGGGAGATGAAACTGGTTTAACTGGCACGCCCCGTAAACTGTCAATCAACATAACAACCCTATAGTTGTTTACTACCGTTGAATGCTCACTGCAGGCCCAGAGCATGAACTGAATATTGTAATTCACACGACTCGTTTTCGCACTCTAATGTGGGTCACACCGTAAGCTTTCCATCTCTTATCGACATAGTATGATGATGCGAGAAGTCTAGACCGACAAGTTTATGAAGGAAATTGATGTGTTTATATGAAGGATAAACTATTTGGTTGATGAGAGAATTCCAGGTCAAGTTTGTGAAATGGATGTGGTTATATGAAGGATAGAGGACGGCGTGAGCTAGTGGATAAGTGACACGGCTTGCAACCGGAAGTTGGTGGAATCGATCCAAGTCACCCTGGGGAAGCAATCCCTTAGTATACACAGGAGAAGCAGACCCTTACATAAAATGCATACCGAAGTCGGATGCACTCGACCGACAGGCGAAAAATAAAAACATAGTGCAACGTACACCGCTTTGGGAATGGAGAAAGAAGCCGAAACGCAAAAAATAAATAAAAATGAGGGATAAACTGTGTTGTGACGAGAGGTCTCTGACAGACCGACAAGTTTATGTGGGAAATAGATGTGAATATTTGAGAGCGAACTTAAGACAAGACGCCTATGGATACGTTAGATAACAACATTTTTATTTTGCATAAAAAGTTATTTTGCATAAACCAAAGCGTTAAAATGGACATAATGTCGATGTAGATCCTGTTTCTATTTACCTGACAGCCGAACTTTCAAGGATCGGTGTTACGCTGACATTCACCCAGGTGTTGTGCTACTGCTCAGGTACACCACAGAACATAGGACGACTGTCATTGCTGCAATGGCGGCCCCACCGGAAAATGTACTGCCGTTTAATGTTTGACGTTACCCCTTAATACACCAGGTCTACACTGGAGGGACATTTCAAACGATAAGGACGAGCCAGTCTCAAAGGTGTTGCGTTGTTTACTCTTGACAAGTATTTTCTGGGAACATGCTGTAGTGGCTCTTTTTATATCTTGAGTTTATTGAAGACGACAGGTTTAGAATACCCTGGCTGTAGTGCAATATTAGGCATCTCGGCAGGTTCGACAATACAGGCGTCAAGACTGTTTCCAGGTGCACGGCGTGGGGGTTGAGAGTGGATCTTGGTTAATATTCCGTACCTTACCCTCACGTGAGATGTGATCTTGGTCAATATTGCGTACCTTACCCTCATGTGAGATGTGATCTTTGTCGATATAGCGTACCTTGCCCTGACGTGAAATAAGATCTTGGTCGGTTTTGCGTACGTAACCCTTACGTGAGATGAGATCTTGGTCAGTATGTTGCTCCAGACGAAAGCAAAATAGCGCCCATGCCATACAGATAAACTACGAGGCTCATGGCGAGAGCTCTTTGTAGGACATATGGTCCCATATTACTTATGGACAGTGTTCTTTGTGTTTGGCTGTCAGGCATCGAAAGAATTAGCACATGTTTGTTAACGTGGAACTGTCCTATATATTATACTAATTAAAAATAAACACGTACATTTGTATAGTGAACATCATCCGTCTATATCAAAACATGAACGAGCGTATGAGGTGGAATATTCGTTAGAGTACGGAATTGTAGAGACACGGTCTTGTCTTTCGGCTATAACTGGATAAATGGCTACTGTTTAGAAAGGCAAAGCAGCGAGGAAGGGAAGGGATCACACCAAACACAAATATGAAACTAGTTAAATGAAGTATCCATTGCTCCAAAACGACCTACATTTATCAAACAACGTTAGACAAATTCCATGTTATCATACATTGTTGTACACGTTCCTTCACGGACAATGGGCCTACCTTTATCATACATTGTTGTAGTTTCTTTCTTAAACAACAATGGGCCTACCTTTATCATACATTGTTGTACAAATTCATTCACCAATAGGCATGCCTTTATAATACAATGTTAGACAAACTCCTTCTGCAATATTACTCTGCTACTGTTATTAGAAAGAAACTTCGACTTCACCAGTGTCATGAACCTTATCCCTAAACTAAAATATCTGTATTGTAATAAGTTGGCGACCAGATCAGTGCTAGCTTCAGTGTTGAAGTGACACGTAGTCCTGTCTCCTCAGTTGCGTGTAATAAACATGTTATTTCTGTCCATTCTCTAAGTGACATTCCGGTACCTATATGCAGGAGATAAGGGTCTTCACATAAATTACTATTTATACGTATTTTATACTTGGTTAGAGAGTTGTTTCACAGAATTTTCCCAACTCCGTGGATCGCGTGAATTCAAAGTCTGAAAACGGACGATTTGATCGTGGTGTAGTTTTTCATTTTGGCTTCTACATGTAAAATTATATTCCATTACAAATAGAAAATAAAAATGTTTATAGCCATACACCAGAAATACGAATACATGATCACATACTAGATCAGACAAAGAGCTTTTCCTATCTCGGAGTTGAAACAGAGGATGGGCGGTGTGACAAGGAAATCGGCACTGTCAAATCTGTTTTCACCAACATGCGGCGAGTATCGGACAACCAAACAAATATATCCCCAATTAAAAATAATAAGTGATCAATCGTATGAAGTTCCTCATTAGTGTGTGTCCAAGAATCATGTCAGAGAATTGGGGCCTATGGAGGTTGGATATCTAGAAAGATGGGGCGAATCTCGTGAAAGACAGCAAGACAAATAGTCAAGTCTTGTAGAAATAAAGCTGCAGCGGGAATTAATGAATGAAATCGGAGTCGGGCCATTAATGTATGCTGATCATGTCAGACCGTGTAAAGCATTGATCAAAACTATATTAGAAGGAGAAATAAAGGACAAGCGTGTCGGCGAACAATAGGGACATCGGTTGTACGATAACATGGACATCGGTTGTACGAAAACAGGGACATCGGTTGTACGATAACATCGACATATGCACAAGGAAAGCTATCACATTGCACCATAAAGGCAAACAAACAAAAAAACTTTTCCGGTTTCGTCGTGAGAATGGCGATGTGGTAGTGTGTCGCAGTTTACAGCGAGGTTGCGATGTCTGCGCTTTTCGGCTCAACATGTTTCCGTGGCTTTTGTTTAGTACCGGGTTTGGCTCCCAACTGCGAGTCCTATTCTCTGACTACACTAGTGCAGCCTGTTTACAGGACGTGAAGGCGGGATAGGGTCTTAGTCAGCCATGGTTCGCTGACCCAGTTGCAAGCATCCAGCCATGGTTCGCTGACCCTGATGCAAGGAGCCAGCCATGGTTCGCTGACCCTGATGCAAGGAGCCAGCCATGGTTCGCTGACCCTGATGCAAGGAGCCAGCCATGGTTCGCTGACCCAGTTGCAAGCAGTCAGCCACGAGTTATTGACTGATGTGAGCTCATTCACTGTGTTGCATATTAGACCCTGGGCGAGATACTGAAGTCCTCAGAGATCCATTGGAGGGAGAGATGCTTTTCGATGTCGTCTGAAACTGAAAAAAAAAGGATTTATCATTCATCATTTAGATTGTTATGATATGTATAAATAAATTATGCCTTATTACAACTCATTTGATTGATGATGTCACTTCATTTTTTCTTTTGAGAAATATTGATTGCCAGCAATGAGTGAGTTTACTCTTTTGGTCGTCCTGAAAAGGACGTAAAGATGTGTTGCAGTAGCTTTCCTCATATCCCAGCGTGATCCCACAGGTGGATGTGATCTGCTTGATTTCATCTGCGTGTTGCTCACTACTACGGGGATCGCATCGACCCCTCACATCGTTAGACAGATTGCCATGCAAACAGCTAGTTCCTACGGATAATTGCTTGGAAATGAGGGGGTGGTAGTTAGTATATGTTGGACAGACCCTGACTAACATTGACCGATCGTACGTTTTGCCTGTTCAAATTTTGAGTATCTTTTCTCCTTACGACATGTCGGTGCAGTCTTTGATAGGCCAGCACCTTCTCAAACCTGCACGATCCCTTATATCACATTGTGAGTGTTCGTAACTCATACTCCCTTATATCACATTGTGAGTGTTTGTTACTCATACTGTGGGCCACGTGATTGATAATTTTTGACTTGGTTGCCCGGAGACCAAGTCTGATGTAAACATTGTTTACGTTATTAGGTTTACCGAAGTGGAAACTGATTAAAAACTGGAAAAAAAATGTTCAATGTATGCTAATTAATACATATTAAAATGCTGTGCCGTGTTGCACACCAGGAAAAACTGGTTTAACGACCACTGATGTAGTTCGTTACACAGCTGGTGGGAGGGGCTCATGTCACACAGCTGGCGGGACCGGCTCATGTCACACAGCTGGCGGGACGGACTCGTGTCACACAGCTGGCGGGACGGGCTCGTGTCACATAGCTGGCGGGACGGGCTCGTGTCACATAGCTGGCGGGACGGGCTCGTGTCACATAGCTGGCGGGACGGGCTCGTGTCACACAGCTGGCGAGACCAACTCGTGTCACACAGCTGGCGGGACCGACCCATGTCACACAGCTGGCGGGACCTACTCATGTCACACAGCTGGCGGGACCTACTCATGTCACACAGCTGGCGGGACGGGCTCATGTCACACAGCTCGTGGGACGGGCTCATGTCACACAGCTCGCGGGACGGGCTCATGTCACACAGCTGACGGGACGGACTCATGTCACACAGCTGGTGGGACCGACTCGTATAACACAGCTGGAACGCTATATATAACAATAACGAATACAAATCTGACCAATCTGGCCACCCACAAAAAAAAATACTGATGAAATTGTGTTATATTTCTCTCTCCCTTCCTCTATAGGATCAAATTGTTATTTTTCTCTCTCCCTTCCTCTATATGATCAAATTGTTATTTTTCTCTCTCCCTTCCTCTATAGGATCAAATTATTTTTCTCTCTCCCTTCCCCTATAGGATCAAATTGTTATTTTTCTCTCTCCCTTTCCCTTTCAATTGTCGAACGAAGGGACTAAATAATTTTGGAAATGGGAAACTAAAGCGGAGAAACTTTGCAGAAATAACCAAAGCAAAGATAAACGAAGACCCTATGAACACATTAACACCAAAGCCCATACCTACTGTACGCAAACCTAACTGGAAGCAGCATATCATTCCGGAGGTGGTAGAAAATATACCAGGTATTGGAAACAAAAACAGCCAGACTGAAAAAGAAGAGACATAACCCTGAGGTACATAACGAAAAACTACCCAAGCAGGGACTGGACCAATGCATACACCGACGGTTCTGAAACAAACATAACACAGAACGGAGGGGCAGGGGTATTCCTGAGCCTACCAAATGGTAAAAAAATAACAGCCAGTGGCAACTGGAAAATACTCAAGCAATTTCAGAGCGGAGGCAGAGGCACTGAGGGCTGCAGTAGAAGAAATTGTGTCAGGCAAAAGAAATGAAAGCCATTTAGTCCTGTTTACAGATGCCCTGGCCGTAGTGACAGCACTAAAAAGCCAGAAAAGTACTGAACTTAATGATTTAAGAGCAGTACTCTGTCAACTATGCCAGCAGTCCGCACCAAAAGGAGTAGTGGTACAGTGGGTTCCATCCCACTGTAACATCCCAGGCAACGAGGAGGCAGACATACTGGCAAAAGAAGGTGCAAGACTTCCACAACCAGATCCTAGTGTGACATACGAAGAGTCAAAAAGGCTTGTTAGAGCTAGATACATGACCAAATGGGAAACAGAACAATACTGGCTACACAAAAAACGATGCCTATTACCAGTTGAACAGAAGAGAGCAGGTAGTGGTCTTCAGACTTCGCACAGGCCACAACAGACTGAGGTACCACCTATTCAATAAATTGAAGATAGGTGGCACTGACGAATGCTCGTGTGGTATAGGGAAAATGACCGCTGAATATTTGCTGCAAAACTGCCTGACATACGAGGATCAGAGAAAGCAGATGTGGCCATCACCAGTGGCAACACTAGACAAGCTCAATGGCAGTGTCGACAGCCTCAGGATGACCGCTG
Organism: Ariolimax columbianus; assembly: GCA_036924085.1. Classification (NCBI taxonomy): domain Eukaryota; kingdom Metazoa; phylum Mollusca; class Gastropoda; order Stylommatophora; family Arionidae; genus Ariolimax; species Ariolimax columbianus. The sequence continues at coordinate 24,415,320 of JAVGWX010000004.1, read as the reverse complement.
CTTTTTTCGAAAAAATACAGGTTGACGTCTGACAGCGTACGAAGAAGAAGAAGAACGAAGGGAGGTGTAAATAAATAAGTACAGACGGTGCCTCCAACTTTCAAACGTATGAGATGGTTTCTTGCCTATTAGCAGAATGAATTTTAACAGATTGTCAAGACCGTAGAAAGAACGCCAGGATCAGCTATTTCCCACCACTTTTCCCACAAGCACGCATACACACTTGGGCTGACCAGACGACACGAGTAGCTTAGTCTGACACCACAACTCCGCGTGCCCGTTTTAAACATCGTCTGGTGTGATGAGGTTCTGACCCATCCTTCAGCGTTCGGGTGACTCAAATAAACTGCTATTTAACCGGGTCGGAAAAGTCGCCGTTGTTGGTATGATGTTATAAAAACAAAAGATTTATCAAGAGCCACCTGGTTGCTACCGTCAAACAAGAAACCAACGCTCATTTGATTAAAATACTGATACTATTCGCGGTCACATTTGGATCTTCTACAGCAGAAGCCGCCCACCCTCTCAGCTTGGACACGCCATTGTCCGCGTAAACTCGGAAGTGACACTTGACACTGAGCGTGGGCTCAGTATGTTAGTATAGGAGATAAGTTTGTAATTCGGCTCGTGTAAAGCCCATTTGAAGAAAACATTGTGAATACCAGTTCTCCATAACTAGTCAAGGCTTGTTGATGTACTTCTGTGTTAGGACACTGTCGCAGGAATTTGATTTAGTAGGGGTTTCTGATTTCAGGTAAGAATTTTTAGGACATTAAGCATTGGTTCATCGCATCATCTGTTCAGTTATGTTGTCGGAGGTCAGTTCATTTCTTGTTAACTTTTGTCTCCGGTTCTTGTTTTCTGTTAACTTCTGCCATCGGCTGCCAGGTCTTATCTACTTTTACAACTATTCTGTTCACTTAGTCGCACGTATTGGTTTCACATACTTCGTCAGACACTGGTGGGACTGTGCAATCTTCAAATGCTTCTGTAATAGTTCTAGAAAAACCAGCGATCCCAATAACATCGCTGTTAACCTTTATCTGGTCACCTGACGTTGTGCGCAATGTCATGTCAACTTTTTGTGTTCCTCGCAATGTTATGTCAACTTTTTGTGTTCCTCGCAATGTCATGTCAACTTTTTGTGTTCCTCGCAATGTTATGTCAACTTTTTGTGTTCCGCGCCATCTTATGTCAACTTTTTGTGTTCTGCGCCATGTCATGTCAACTTTTTGTGTTCTGCGCCATGTCATGTCAACTTTTTGTGTTCTACGCCATGTCATGTCAACCTTTTGTGTTCTGCTCCATGTCATGTCAACTTTTTGTGTTCCGCTCCATGTCATGTCAACCTTTTGTGTTCCGCTCCATGTCATGTCAACTTTTTGTGTTCCTCTCCATGTCATGACCACTTTTTGTGTTCCGCTCAATGTCATGTTAACTTTTTGTGTTCCGCGCCATCTCATGTCAACTTATTGTGTTCCGCTAGGATGTAAAAGTCGTCAGTGTTGAATAAAAATTGTACTTATTCGCCCATCTTCTACCATGGTTTTGGTTAGGGTTACCATGGGGTATAGTTACCATTTGTTGGTTAGGGTTGCCATTGGGTACAGAGTTACCATTGGTTGGTTAGGGTTGTCATGAGATCTACGTCGGATGTAGAGCTGTCATGAACTGTAGAGGTCTACCAAGGGTGGTAGCGGTGCCATTGGTGGTAGAGGTCTTACCATTTTCTAGTGGTTATATATAACTAAAGAACTGAGTAGCCCTCGTTAGTCGCCCCTTTCAACACACCTGGCAGCTTACAGTTGCACTAAGTTCGCAGTTCGAATCCTGGTAACACGAGCAAACCGAACAGGGTATTTAAATGCAGTTTAGAGGGGACGGCGTGGCCAAGTGGTTAAGTGGCACGGCTCACAATCTGAAGGTGCTGGGTTCGATCCCCATCACAGCACCAGCCGTTACCCCGGGAAAGCAAACCCTTAGAAAATGCAGAAGGAAGCAGTCCATTACATACAATGCTTGCTGAAGTCGGATGCACTGGGCCGACAGGCGCAAAATAAAAACCACAGTGCAACGCACACCGCCTTGGGGAATAGAGAAATAAGGCGAAAGCAAAAAAAAAAAAAAAAGAATCCAGTTTATTGTAAGAGCAGAATCAGGCATGAACCAAAAGCTTTAACAAAAGAGGCTGTTATCACGAATTAGAACAAAGACAGCTCAACAGAAACCGGAACGCTCAACGTACATAGGTTAGGACTAAACAAAATAATTAAATGAAGCAATTGTGACTACGGTCAATTCTAGACACCTATACCAGCTCTGCAATGTATGCATGCGCGTTTGTTGTATATGAGCATTGGCGATCTGCCATACCATAGAGGTGATATTAATTGCACTGTAGAGAATGTACAAGTAGATCAACCACTACCTCAAACAAAGAACGGCCAGAGTCCAAGCACAAGGGCAGATGAGCAAAAAGGTGACACTCGAGCAGGGAGTACCCCAAGAGGGAGTACTGTCACCCACACTCTTCCTGGTGTATATAAACGACATTACAGAGAATATACCAAGAAGAGTCCATAGCTCAATGTTTGCAGACGATCTGGCTATGTGGACCTCTGAAAAGAATCTCACCATAGCAAGAAACCGGATGCAGCAGGCCCTAACATCGCTGGAAGAGTGGGCGAACTCATGGCGGGTCAAAATAAACGAGGAGAAAACCACATGTACAATATTCTCGCTTTCAATCAAACCCCAAAACACCAAATTAAGTCTAAATGGCAAATTCCTGCAGCCAAACGACAACCCAACCTATCTGGGAGTCACATTTGATCGGCGCATGACATGGAAAAGTCAGATCGAGAGAAACCGAATGAGAGCCAGAGAAAGAATGGCAATCATGAGGAAACTTTCTGGCACAAGCTGGGGAGCAGACGAAAGTATACTAAAGAAACTGTACACTGGAAGAGTGAGACCGGTTCTCGAGTATGGCATTGCGGCATGGACAACAGCAGCAAAGGCGAACTTCGATAAAGTTAACAAACTTCAAAACCAAGCCATGAGAGTTATAACAGGAGGCATGAAGTCAACGCCAATTGTAGAACTTGAAAAGATTACAAAGCTGCAACCCATGACCGATAGAAGAGACTGCAGAGCCCAGCGAAACTCCGAAGACTGACTGACCACCCAATGCACAAGAGACTAAACAATTTGGGAAATGGGAAACTAAAGCGGAGAAACTTTGCAGAAATAGCCAACGCAAAGATGCACGAAGATCCCATAAACGTACTAACAACACCAAAGCCCATCACTACTGTACGAAAACCTACCTGAAGGCAGGATATATTTCCAGAGGTGGTAGAAAATATACCAGGTATTGGAAACAAAAACTGCCAGACTGAAAAAGAAAGGAGAGATACTACCCTAAGCTTTTTATCGAAAAACTACCCAAGCATGGACTGGACCCAAGCATACACCGACGGTTCTGTAACAAACACTACACAGAACGGAGGGGCAGGAGCATTCCTCAACCTACCAATTGGCAGAAAAATAACACTGTCATTCGCTACTGGTAAGTACACAAGCAATTTCCGAGCGGAGGCAGAGGCACTGAGGGCGGTAGTGGAAGAAATGGTGACACAGAAAGAAAATGAAAGCCATATAGTCCTGCTTACAGATGCTCTGGCAGTAGTCACAGCGCTAAAAATCCAGAAAAAACACTGAGCTTAATGACTTAAGAGCAGCACTCTGTCAACTATGCCAGCAGTCCGCACCAAAAAGGGTAGTAGTACAGTGGGTCCCATCACACTGCAACATCCAAGGCAACGAGGAGGCAGACAGACTGGCAGAAGAAGTTGCAAGACTACCACAAACATATACTAGTATGACGTACGAAGAGTCAAAACGGCTTATTAAAGCAAGATACATGACCAAATGGGAAACTGAACATACCGGCTACACCAAAAACGATGCCTATTACCAGTTGAACAGAAGAGAGCAGGTCGTTGTCTTCAGACTTCGCACTGGCCACAATAGACTGAGGTACCACCTATTCAACAAATTGAATATAGGTGGTACCGACGAATGCCCGTGTGGTAAGGAGAAAATGACCGCTGAGCATCTGCTGCAGAACTGCCCAACATACGAGGATCAGAGCGAGCAGATGTGGCCATCACCAGTGGAACCACAAGACAAGCTCTATGGCAGTGTCGACAGCCTCAGGATGACCGCCACTTTTTTCGAAAAAATAATGGTTACTGTCTGACTGCGTACGATGAAGAAGAAGATTGCAATGTAGGAGATTTTATGTCATATATAGGCCTTCATGGGAGATATAGGCCTTCATGGGAGATATAAGCCTTCATGGGAGATATAGGCCTTACTGGGAGATATAGGCCTTACTGGGAGATATAGGCCTTAATGGGAGATACAGGCCTTCGTGGGAGATGTAGGCCTTCGTGGGAGATGTAGGTCATGGGAGATGTAGGCCTTCATGGGAGATGTAGATCTTTATGGGAGATGTAGATCTTTATGGGAGATGTAGATCTTTAAGGTTAGACAGGATGTTTTAGCCATATAACAAGACATACCTTCTTGTTGAATCATGAAAACCACACTAGAAGGTAGTCGTCCAATATGCAGATGTTATAAGGGGATGGATACCCACAAAGACGGACTGGAAAAAGTCTGTCAGATTACACCATTTCGGCAAGTTAGTACAGGAGATCCATTGTAGTCGACGTTTCATGCCGAGATGGCACTTGAACTGGACTAAGACCTCTAAGACCTAGTGGTAGAACTAGGACCCCGAACATCTTTCGATCCACAGAAAAAGCAGATATTCACTGGTTTATTTCCACACTCGTGTATGGGATATTGTTTCTATTGCTTTGTTGTAAACACGTTACTACATATTCAGACAAATGACGCACTGCTGTAGTCTTACACGCTCTCAATGTGCCAGTAGCCCTAATCTACTCTCAATGTATCAGTAGCCCTATTCTACTCTCAATGTACCAGTAGCCCTATTCTACTCCCAATGTACCAGTAGCCCTAATCTATTATCAAATGTAACAGTAGTTATATTATTTTATTGAGTGTACGGGCGCTTATAGAGAGTGGAGGGGATTTGTGAGGGTATCTTCATGTGTGCCCCAACGACCTCACCTGTTACGGGTTGACTTGACTTGACTGGTATTGCCTAGTAAATTTATAAATTAAAATTGATCGATATTTCAACTAAAGTGATCCTATTTATTTTGTATAGACATTTTAAATGTCACGCTTTAAATATCGTTCTGGTTGAGAGAAGTGCTTCATTGCGAGCTACAAAAAAAGTGTCCGTCACGTCACGTGATGCCCCCTGGATCTACATGATTTGAACTAGAGACGTCCCACATAGTAAATGTAACTAGCTAGCTGTGTATATGTACGTACGGTATTTATGTAGTACGTATGTTTCAGGCTAAGTACAAAGTCATAACGGTCAACTAATAGCCACGTTATCTTTGACTTTTACAGCTAACGGTGCTCTGGGGGATTACACGAACATTCATTCGTTGGAGCTGTCGTGAGAGAAGTGACAGGTTTTAAATGTAAGTATATTCTAGTTGGTTGGTGGTCTACCTGTGCATATGTTTGTATGAATACAAGGTGTGTTAAAGTATCCAACCAGTTTTTTTTCAGCGGAAACAAATGAAGTATGGGTGTTGTTTTTTTTGACTGGCAAGTATAGAATGACGTCATACGCATACGTGCATTTTTCCCCGACCACAGGTTGCGTCAGTCGCTAGCAGTCAGGTTTTCATTCACCAGGAAAGGACTGAAAAAATTGGGTCAGGGTGTTGCATCAGATTTACCAAAAATGTAAAACGATACCAAAGTGAATCCATTCGCAAGATTCATCAAGCTCTCTGCGATGATGCCTCAAAGCTGATGGACATCAGTGGAAAGCGGATCACGTTCCCGTAGGCCCTCATCAAGTCAATATGAAGTCATTTTCAAAGAACGGACCTTGCTTGTACAGAGCCGTGTTTGGTTGATCGCAAGCTTAAAATTTAAAGAGACCCGATTTGAGACAGGAGAAGACATGTAGCGACGACCCAGCTCTACTACATTCCCAAAAAGAGGCCTTCCTGAAATGCTTCCAACAATGGGGGGTGGGGGGGGGGGCGCTAGGAAGAATATGGGGAGACCCAAGGGATAGTACTTTAAGGAGATTAGGGCTTCAAACCTCCAGATGACCAATTATATTTTTCCCTGGCCCAAGGTCGGATACTTTTCGAACATACCTTGTATTTGCCTGTCAGCATGTCTGTCAGGTTTCTATTGTATCCAACCTGTGTAATTGTATCTTTGTATGTCCGTCAATCCATTTAATCTAACAATCCCTCCCATTGCCTGTCCATCTATCCGATTAGTCTTATCTAATAATCCCATCTATATTAGTTGGTCAGCCAGTTCACTTATGTCTGTTGGCTAATCCGTTGTCTTTCTGTGCCTCCCTCCATCAGCCAAACAGCGCGCCGTTTCATCGATCTTCTTTTGACATTCTGACTTTGATCCTAGCCACAGCGGAAAGGGATTAGAGAAATCACCTTCGCACACAACGACCAGCTATAGGCGCTAGGGCCTGGCAATGCACTCACAAGTTTCACACATTCCGTGGGTCCGTCCCGTCCCAGAGCGGTTTGCCAGTGTGACATAACCCTTTGCAATTCTCCACCTAGCGATCGGGTTATCTACCTTCCCCGAGTGGCGCCCAGTCCCCTTACTGAGGAGGAAAGAATATAGCCAATCACTGCACCTCTCAGCATGTCGTTAAAGGCGACTACCGTTAAAGGCGACTACGAAAGTTGTGCATGGGACTAGCAGTCTCATGTAAATTAAATTTCTACAGAAGCTACCACTTCAAACATACACAAAGTGCTTTGGTGCAGGCTTCCAGAGGAGACCAGCTGTAACTATGGTCCTATACGACAGCTGTAATTGTTGTCCTATACTCCAGCTGTAATTGTTGTCCTATACTCCAGCTGTAATTGTGGTCCTATACTCCAGCTGTAATTGTGCACCTATACTTCAGCTGTAATTGTGGTCTTATACTCCAGCTAAAAATGGCCTACTTAATTATAATCATTGTGGAATCAATGCTTAAAATATAAACTCAACAAAATATTTAGCTTCTTTCTCTTTCTCTCTCTCTCTCTCTTTCACTCTCTTTCTCTCTATCGTTCCCTCACAATTACTGTCGTTTTCTCGAACATTCTACCACTATATCACACAATCTCTAAAATCACTTCACACAAAATACCTATATCTCACTCATTCTATGTTGCTATAAAACAATTGCGCGATCAATTAAACGGGATTTAGGCCGCGTTAGCACAGTGGTTAGTGCACAGACTTCCCAGCCAGGTGCTCACGGTTGAATTCCCAAGTTAGGGCAGGATTCTTTTCCTATCACAAACCTGTTTATGTGGTAGACAGCCTCAGAAATGGAGCACAAGAGCAATTGGGGGTGGGGGGGGGGGTGTTGCACAGGCGGCCGGCGCGTACTGACTAAAGGTGGGTCTCATGGCATCCATTGCGTCCGGGATGGAGATAACTTTTCATGGACTAAGCCGCGGCCTATCTTAGGTGGAGAGGCCAGTTCGCTCCCTTGCTGTATATACCTTTCTCAACTTGTCCATTACGTGCCGTGGGTCACCAAATAATATGGACCCAACACCATATTTCTCATACGCCGTATGGCGGGAATCTGGATCTTTACTTGTTTACATTATATTTTTGTGCAAAACACGATGATGGAAATTGTGCAGGTAAGTATGATACTGGTCCAGAGATGTTGGGCGCCACGTCAACATTTGTAGACGACCTGGCGCCTTACCCATGCCCTACCATACATAGAAGGCACCGATCTGATGTATCAGGACACCCACTGCTGTCGAGGACAGTATTGCACATTTAATTTTACTGGGTCGAATATTAAAAAAACTTTGATGGTTAGATACCTTCAATGTTATATTTCCAAACAGTAAATTAGGTACCTTCTATGTTATAATTCCAAACAGTAAATTAGATACCTTCTGTTATATTTCCAAACAGTAAATTAGATACCTTCTATGTTATATTTCCAAACAGTAAATTAGATACCTTCTATGTTATATTTCCAAACAGTAAATTAGACACCTGTTATATTTCCAAACAGTAAATTAGGTACCTTCTATGTTATATTTCCAAACAGTAAATTAGGTACCTTCTATGTTATATTTCCAAACAGTAAATTAGTTACCTTCTATGTTATATTTCCAAACAGTAAATTAGACACCTATGTTATATTTCCAAACAGTAAATTAGGTACCTTCTATGTTATAATTCCAAACAGTAAATTAGATACCTTCTATGTTATATTTCCAAACAGTAAATTAGATACCTTCTATGTTATATTTCCAAACAGTAAATTAGATACCTTCTATGTTATATTTCCAAACAGTAAATTAGATACCTTCTATGTTATATTTCCAAACAGTAAATTAGATACCTAACAGTACGGAACCTCATCCATGTCATAACCAATGCCGCATTTACTCCTCGTAATTTCCCACTTCGTGTTATCATTTTCACCCAGCACTATTCATGGCTCCTACATTTCGTACCTGGATCCTGCGCGTAGATTACAACAAATTATGTTCTACCTTGAGTTCAGCTGAAAGCCACAAATGAATCGCGCTGCCAATGTGTTGGGGTTCATGTGCAGATTCACAAACTACTTGTAGAGTCCGTGCAGGGATGACAAGAATAAGGCAACCAACCTTCCAACCACGTCGTGTGAAAAGCTACTAAAGAGGGTCTTGCGTAGAACACGTGTACAATTATTTCTCGTTAAACCGTCACTGCAAATGCTTGAGTAGATTCTTCTCGTAAAGGGACTGAGGAACTATCTAATTGATGAAAGCACAATCACATCGGTGGTTATATACTATCTCACCTAATTGGACGGTGGTGTCTTTGATAATGGCAAACACCAACGGGAAAAGGGTGTCAGCGTTGGTGTTATTTATCAACCAAGTTTCGTAGCCTTATCTGGTCAAGTTGATCCCCGCGTGACAAGATTATCTTTTCAAGTAGACCACAGTGCACTCATCATGCTGAACTTTGATATATACATGTTATTACTGGGATATATTCAGGATTTCCATGTCTCAACCAGCTTTTATTTATACTAGGACATGTTATGGGAAAGTTGGTTAAGATAGGAGAAATAAAAGTATACGCAAACGGGCAACTTCATCAAAGTTCGTCGCTCCTCTCTCAGTATAGGCCATGGACATATCGCCAGCGTACACGGTCCAGGGCATCTCTCTCAGTATAGGCCATGTACATCTCGCCAGCGTACACGGTCCAGGGCTGCTTTTGCTGCCTCTCTCCGCGTGTAATATTTAATTATCTCCTTCTCACATACTCTTCTCTGCGTATTTTTGGGTTTACCTCTCTTCTTCACACCCCCCCCCCCCGCCGAGGATTTTATGTGAGAGCCTGTCTGGCTATGTTAGACCGTCTTCCTCAGCGTATGTCCTATCCAGCCCCATTTTCATCGCTAATTTGTTGATCCAGTGGCCATTGTTGGCTCCTTTCCAAGTCTTCATTTATCACCATGTCCTGCAACTTTATGAACACAAGTCTTCATTCCTCACCATGTCCTGCCACTTTACACCCATTATCCTCCGTAGTCATCTGTTAACGAAGGACTGGAGTCTTTATTGTATGACCTTGGTCGTTCTCCATGTCTCCGCTCCATACAGCAACATCGACTTGACACTTGCATTGAATATTCTAATTTTGGCGTGAATCTTGATATCTCTAGATCTCCATATATTGTTTAGTGTAAGTTAAATAGAAAGTTATAAAAAGACATGCACGCACGCATGCACATATACACGCACGCATATACACACACATATACACATTTACACACAGATCGTGGTTCAAATGGGAGCATGAAATTAAGTACGCTGTAACCTCCCACACATGTAAGAAGCGACTAAAGAGCATTGGGTCAGCTGCTTCATCCTGTAGAACCTTTAAAATTAGAAAAATAAAGAAAGAACTACACTTTAGTGTGGAAGAGAAGTGACTGTCATTCAGTATTATGTTCGGCATGCGACATTTACAGGTGGAAATAATTTAGTTGCTAGGTATGTCATTTACAGGCGAACATATTGTTTTGCTAGGATTGTGATAATCGAAGATGTCAAATTTATATTGGTTGGAAATGTAAATTTCGATGGTGGAAATAGGTTTGTTAGAAATGTCTCATTTGATGTGGAACTATAGTTTTGTTAGAAATGTCTCATTTGATGTGGAACTATAGTTTTGTTAGAAATGTCTCATTTGATGTGGAACTATAGTTTTGTTAGAAATGTGTCATTTGATGTGGAACTATAGTTTTGTTAGAAATGTGTCATTTGATGTGGAACTATAGTTTTGTTAGAGATGTCATTTGATGTGGAACTATAGTTTTGTTAGAAATGTGTCATTTGATGTGGAACTATAGTTTTGTGAGAAATGTGTCATTTGATGTGGAACTATAGTTTTGTGAGAAATGTGTCATTTGATGTGGAACTATAGTTTTGTTAGCGACAAGTCATAACTGCTCTCTGCCATTGCTTATGGACAGCATATGCAACTTGACAGCCTAGTTCAAAAGTATTCGCTGACAGTTTTACATCTAGTGCTCAGAGGTGGTTTGATAGTTGTGTGCATTAATTTGAGATCAGTCTCTTTCTCCATGGCAGCGTTGTCAAGGGAGGAAACATTCGCCGTGTACGAATCCCGCCGTGTCCATATTGGCTGAGACGGAGTATTTTCTTTAAGCGATTGCTCGTCCACGCACTGAAAGCAATGTCGCAAACTACTGCACTGTACATTTACCAAGAAACCTATAACAGCCAAATAGGTTGGCAGTTGTAAGAGCTAAATTCTGTAGAGGACATGCTACTAATATTACTCTTTCTCCATTCGAACATACAGGAATGGAAAGTTGTCGAACATACAGGAATGGAAAGTTGTCGAACATACAGGAATGGAAAGTTGTCGAACATACAGGAATGGAAAGTTGTCGAACATATAGGAATGGAAAGTTGTCGAACATATAGGAATGGAAAGTTGTCGAACATATAGGAATGGAAAGTTGTCGAACATACAGGAATGGAAAGTTGTCGAACATATAGGAATGGAAAGTTGTCGAACATACAGGAATGGAAAGTTGTCGAACATATAGGAATGGAAAGTTGCAACGGGCTCATCGCGCATTCCTGTTTTCGGCAGTCCATTTCATACTGGTTGCTATGATTTTATTTCTCTCTATTCCTCACCTCTTTCTTTTTCCTGGTGGTCACAAAGAGCATGTTTTTGTCGATCATGTTAGTGTTGTTGTTGTTACGAGAAGTTTGCAACGGCTGGCATCCGAATCAGATGAAAGTTACTGTGTTACATACGTCTAGGAAACGAGGTAGGTATAGTCAATGCAAGCCCCAAAGTGGTGCCCTGCTGAGAAACCGTATCTTGCACTAAAACGCGAACCCAGGTCCGTCTTCCGTGTCACCCGTGGTATAAGATTAGCTACTAACCAACTACCAGAGAGCGTTGAACAATAGTGATTATATCAGTACGATCAGCTGGTAGAACAATAACCAACTCAGTTAACCTATTACATTGCGGCGATCACGTTATTAATGTAATATTTTTTTTTAAATTGCTACAAATCTGATAGCTCAACAGGATGCATCTACAACCATAACGTGTTTAGTTATACGTGACGAGTTGCCATTGCATGTATTTGCATTATAGTTTCTATACTTGCATTACAGTTCTTGTATTTGCACATGCGTTTTCGATATTTTACACATTATTTTAAATGTAGATCTATTTTTTGATTAAATATTTGTTTAATGTGACAGCTCGTTGACACAGTAGCGTTACCTCTTTGAACATAGGTGTTATTGAATGTTTCATCAAATCGGAGGTAACCGACCGATACAGAATTCTCGTTTGTAGCATTCGTCCTCGTGTCCTCTTTCTGCCCCGCTGGAGGTCTATACGTGCTCTCAACGAAGTGTGGTTTCTGTACACATGCGTTATATATGATGTTACTGGAGATTCGTCCGTTTCACAATCCCCAACGCACCTGGTTCAAATCACGTTCGTATCCACTTTGGTAAACATGGTTTTTTTGCCCCTCCTCCACATACGGTAAGAAATGGCAACCGACCGTACTGCACACTTGCCAAGAAACTTATAACAGTAAAATAGTTTAAACAGATTAACGCTTGTAAGAAGCGACGCTCTGCAAAGGACATGCTATTTACTTTGATGTTATATCCCTCCTTTGTCACCTCGCACTGCATGCTCTGAAGGTTAGATAGTCCCTAATCTGGCCTCCCATGGATCCATAGCTTTATCTATTATATTATCTATCATGCATCCCCACGTCATATCAACCAAACCAGTTTGTGTCAGAAGACAGACTGAACTTCATTTTATTGTGACGTTTTCTTGTAACTGGTAGTAAGCTGAACTGTTCATATATTATGCGCAGCTCGTTCGTTGTCTGCAGGGTTATGATTTCCTACTTGCTACGGCTTAGCGTACTGAGGAATAACACATCTATTATTAGTCTTTATTAATGTCTTTCCTAGGATGACGAAAGATGACTAAAGTGGGTGCTTCGTGGGGTTTGTATAATGTAAAGCAAATCTCTACAGAAACTACGACTGCGAGAAAAACACATACGTGCTTTGAATCAAGTTTAATGTAATGGTGGCCCCTTGCTCCGTAAAAAGGGAGGAGATATATATATGAGAAGAAATATGCACACACTGTCTTTCTCTCTGGCACATACATACATACATACACACATACATACATACACACATACATACATACATACATACATACATACATACATACACACACACACACACACACACACATACATACACACACATACATACATACATACACATACATACATACATACATACATACATACATACATACATACATACATACATACATACACACACACATACATACACACATACATACATACACACACACACATACATACATACATACACACATACATACATATATACATACATACACACACACACATACATACATATCAATGCCAGTCTCTGGTTCTGGAACAAAAGCAGTTGGCAATCGTTTTCCAGCAACTCGATCTTGAGATGCCTTGTCTGTCTCTCTCTAGTTGAAGTCTATGAAATAATGTTCATGTTCAGTCTCCAGTCATTATCTCCTGTCGTTATCTCCAGTCGTTATCTCCTGTCGTTATCTCCTGTCGTTATCTCCAGTCGTTATCTCCAGTCGTTATCTCCAGTCGTTATCTCCAGTCGTTATCCAGGTTCTTCTTAGTCTTCCTGTATTACTTTCTCCTGTGGATTCAACGTCAGGCCAGTCCGTCCATGTTTGGGGATGCTTTCCGTCTCGTAAGTCCTTTCCAACCTTATTTAAGTGTGCTTGTTGTTCCACTGGTTGTTGGCTCCGTTTCCAATGTCTTCGTTTCTCACCATATCTTGTCAGCCGATACCCATTATCCTCCGTAGAGATTTATTGACGTTTATTCACCAGGTGTGTTCAAATAAAACCGGACCCAACTGCACCAAGTGAACATACGTACGATGCGCATGACGTCAATTCTGGTGTACATAGGATATACCAATCATCTAGTTGCAAAATGTTAGTATCCTCCGACACATAGTTTCCTTAACAGAAAGTTGGAGACATGGCGGGTGTAATACGGAATCCGTCCAGAGTTGATCAGCTGATTCGGTTTCTAATAGCTGAAGGATGTCGACCAGTTGACATTTATCGCAGAATGCAGGCTGTGTATGCTGACCCGAATTACATCATATTTGGCGGTGGCACCTTCTGATGCAACAATATGCGCATATACTGGTCTCGAAGATTTTTCGTTAACTCACGTCCTTCTTTAAACATCGTTATCCAGTTCGTCACTGTTGTCTTCTACACATTTGTCACCAAACACTGCCTGCATTCTGCGATGAATGTCAACTGGTCGACACCCTTTAGCTGTTAGAAACAGAATCAGCTGATCCAACTCTGGACGGATTTTTATCAGATCGCAAAACCGGCTCCAGTGGTTGACAGCCACAGAAATTGGGTACCACAAAAAGTAAAGATGGTCGGCATGATGCTGACCACATCATCCACTATATGCCCGTGGGTTACACAATAATATGGGCCTAACAAATTGCCTATGCGCCGCATGGCATTAAGGGATCTTTACTTTACTTATATATATATATATATATATGCACACACACACACACACACACACACACACACTCGTTATCTGTCTCTAGCTCGCTTGGCAGTCTATAAATTTCTTCCACGTGGACACATGTTCAATATTTATTTGCATTCATGTTGCATGCTTAATGTGAATTGGATCACTTCTTTTGAACGCTATTCGTGCAATGCACCACACATTTGCTTCTGATGAAATCCTGGCGAACTCTATTTTGTTCACACCACATATCACATACATTATGTGCAAGTCACAGCCACAGTACACACAATACGGTCACTGGATTCATATTAGAAATGACTATGATAACGGACAAAAGTGTGATTGACTCAATGCGAAACCAGTCCCAGTATGACGAATTTCATATCGTGGTCGGTAGCACAGCAAACTAAGTTGGCTAGCTTAGCCTTACTTCAATTGGCTTTTGTTTGCCCATGACCTTCGGATGAGCAAGGCAATAGGTTTAGATACGAAGACGGTCAAACAGTACTACTACTCTTTTCCTTCAGTACAGTGTTTTTTTATCTCCCCATTCTGTCCTCATGGGAGCGAAACTAATGTATTACTTCTTACTTAGTCGCTGCTAATTTACCCAGAGGTGTAGAAGTTTGCCAGGATGAGCGCCAGACCATTCTAGTCTGTATCTTCATTTTGGCCTCGTTCCGGTCTAGTCAACGGTCTCTTATAGACTATTTTATATGTCATCCCAGCGGACCTGGGAGGGGGAGGGGGAGGGGTCCTGGCTTCATGACTCTGCTTCAGTGACATATCTTCTTTCATTCTGCAAACTTACCTAAATCACCGAAGTTGATATTGCTCCACTGGTCTGCAATGGACGGGCTTCGAGATCTTGTCTGATTGCTGAACTTGGGGTATTTTGTTACAAGGACATCTTTTCTTTAGATTTCTTATTTCTTACTATTGGATCTGGCATTTCTACGTTGTTATCATAGCCCGTGACTCGCATCCAGAAGTCAATGCTGGTACATAGTCAAAGTGGTATGCAGCCATCTTAGTTGTCTTATTGGTCATGCTGAGGAATCTTATTTATGGCAGGAAATAGTTTACATGTTGGTGCCCTTAATGTAACCGAGTTTTCTTTGATACCGCCTTCTGATTTCTTACATCTCCAAGTTATTTTAACTGCTTGAGGATGTTGACTCAAAACAATGAATGGAATGTCTCTTCTCTAGAGACCTGCGGTTTTTGTTTTTTACAACTGCTGAGGGTCATCCCTCTTGTTCCAAGCTCATATTTCCAGATTTTAAGGTTGGTCTGGAGATGTCTGATACATAGACTGGTCTCATCTTCCAGTACCCAACTGAGGACGTTTTGGTCCTCTCCTTACATGTTCTGTTGAGCTCCTCTGACGGTCTTGAGCTCCTCTGATGGTCTTGAACTCTTCTGATGGTCTTGAACACTTATGATGGTCTTGAACTCTTCTGATGGTCTTGAACTCTTCTGATGGTCTTGAACTCTTCTGAGGGTCTTGAACTCCTTTGAAGTTTCTTTTCCTCTCCTGATATAGTATATGCAGTTTATAAGAACTCTGTATAGCGCAGTCCATGGGTAATGGTATGTTTTTTCTTTCAGAGAAGACCCAAACCTGCTCCACGGAATATTATCGAATACATTTTCCATGTCCAAGATACAGAGGAACATTTCATGATCATACCGGAGAGCCTTCACTCAGTTGCCTGAGTGAAAAGTTCTGGAGGTCTCCAGTTTATTCAGAACCCGGCTCATCTAGCTCATTCTGGTGTCACTGCTCCAGTATCGTAGACAGTAAGGAGCGATATGCATCAATGGTTCGCACTGTTGTTGTTATACTCTTGACAATTGGGGCAGTAATGGCTATTTCCAAGTTTTTTGGTATAGCCTTGTGGTACTATATTGCGAGGATTAGATTCAGAAATAGTTCACCGGTAGTTTCCTGTACTTCCATCTGTGGTGTTATGTCATCACGTCTAACTGCTTGACCAACCTTGATCTCCATTGCTGCCTTCAGCTGCTCTGCTCAGTGTTGCCTTCAGCTCCTCCGCGCAGTGCTGCCTTCAGCTCCTCCGCTCATTGCTGCCTTCAGCTCCTCGGCTCAGTGCTGCCTTCAGCTCCTCCGCGCAGTGCTGCCTTCAGCTCCTCCGCTCATTGCTGCCTTCAGCTCCTCGGCTCATTGCTGCCTTCAGCTCCTCCGCTCATTGCTGCCTTCAGCTCCTCGGCTCATTGCTGCCTTCAACTCCTCGGCTCAGTGCTGCCTTCAGCTCCTCGGCTCAGTGCTGCCTTCAGCTCCTCGGCTCAGTGCTGCCTTCAGCTCCTCGGTTCAGTGCTGCCTTCAGCTCCTCGGCTCAGTGCTGCCTTCAGCTCCTCGGCTCAGTGCTGCCTTCAGCTCCTCGGCTCAGTGCTGCCTTCAGCTCCTCGGCTCAGTGCTGCCTTCAGCTCCTCGGCTCAGTGCTGCCTTCAGCTCCTCGGCTCAGTGCTGCCTTCAACTCCTCGGTTCAGTGCTGCCTTCAGCTCCTCGGCTCAGTGCTGCCTTCAGCTCCTCGGCTCAGTGCTGCCTTCAGCTCCTCGGCTCAGTGCTGCCTTCAGCTCCTCGGCTCAGTGCTGCCTTCAGCTCCTCGGCTCAGTGCTGCCTTCAGCTCCTCGGCTCAGTGCTGCCTTCAGCTCCTCGGCTCAGTGCTGCCTTCAGCTCCTCGGCTCAGTACTGCCTTCAGCTCCTCCGCTGTGATGTTCCTCGTCATTGTTTTTTTCCTCTGTATTGGAGCTTGACGTACTGGGAACTTCCATTCCACACAGTTCTAGGAATTAGTCGTTCCTTCTATCCACTTCCTTCTAACCACTATCTCCTTCGCAGTGGCTATCCACTTCCTTCTATCCACTATCTCCTTCGGAGTGGTACACAGTCTTCCTAAGAAATATTTCGCTTTGACAATCGTCAACGATCTTCTAGAGAAGCTCAACTCATTCTTTAACGCCAGTTATCTCTCACCTTTGGTGCATACACAATGACGATATTCCTTTTACTGTCTTCCCTCTTTAATCCTTTGATGTTCCGCGTTTGGTTACTATCCATAGTAGATCCCACCCGGACACTAGCTCTTTAGGTTTTGGGAACTGAGCTGTATAGGATCATTTTTATATCGTAGTTCAGAACAATCTGTCCCTTGTTCTTTATTTCTGTTATCACAAGGACGCCCAATTTTGATTTAATCTCTTCTATCTGTTCTTCTTTCTTCCCATGTATACTTCTTATATCCTATATTCCGTAAATCGAGGTCCTTAGTTTGTTCTCGCCAATTTGTCACATTTACGACCAAGTCTGGTTTTCTTTTTCTTCTTGAATGGTTCAGAACAAACATGTGATTATCCACTTGTCTTTGCTCTGCCTCATTACGGCTTGCCGGTCTGTTTTTTTATTTTTGTGTGTCCACTGCTGCTTATTTAGTATTCGCAGCTAGCCTCGAATTAGGGGATCATTAGCAATCTGCAACCCTGCTGTGTATTAATAATCGTAGAATTCCTTACTAATTCACTGGTAGCAAAATAAATTGGGTTTCATTTTTGTGTAGATGTATATGTGTAAGAGACGCACTCACGCGCGCGGAGAGAGAGGGACAGACGGACGGAGAGACGGACCCGGGGGGGGGGGGGGGGCGGGGGGATCCATGAAACTGACTTAAATTGAGATGAAAAGATGACGAACGTAAAAATAAAATAAACTCAAGAATTACAACCTATAAGAATGAAAGATAGGAAGAATTCTGTAACACTAGATGAGTTTCTACTCGTTCAATCAAAGTCTAGCCGACTTTTGTAGGGAATCCATTTCTCCACTTACTTCAGTCCCGTCTACTACCTGATCAACTTTGGTGACTCTCTTTCTCTGACCCTCTCTTTCTCTGACCCTCTCTTTCTCTGACCCTCTCTTTCTCTGACCCTCTCTTTCTCCCTCCCTTTCTCCCTTTCTCTCTCCCTCCCTTTCTCCCTTTCTCTCTCTCTCCCTTTCTCTCTCTCTCTCCCTTTCTCTCTCTCTCTCCCTTTCTCTCTCTCTCCCTTTCTCTCTCTCTCCCTTTCTCTCTCTCTCCCTTTCTCCCTCTCTGCCTTTCTCGCTCTCTCTCTCTCTCTCCCTCCACTCCCGTCACGGTCTTTAACTGTCCTGACTTTATAGTACCTTGTTGCCAGTTTGTTCCTCAATTACTGATCTCATGCTCCACCGCCTCTTTCTCTATTGGTTAATAAGCTTTCTTTTCACATCGACCTCTCAGGAGACATCCGTATTTTTAAAAACTGTTGTTAAACATGAACATGTGAAATGGGCAAACATTAACAGGATCTTTATTTGAAGTAAACTTAGTTATGTCCTAGTTCATAGATTCTCAACCCACGTGTCCTAGTTCATAGATTCTCAACCCACGTGACACAGCACTCCAGTGCGCCGCTACAGTTGAGAAGTGTTTCGCGAAACATGGCAGTTTTCACATAACTTAGCAAAGTGTTGTTTTATAAAAATAATTTGTTAATAAACAAAATGAAGCGCTCTCCAGTTTGGTTTTTCTAATTCATTTGAACAACGTGTAATTGTTGTGCAACGTTTTTTGGGGAACGAATTGCGATAGACGTGCTTGTTCTAGGTCTACACTTTTGTGTTCAAGGTCGTTATTTGTAGACGTTAGGTGCTCGGTTACAACTAGGTAGACTGGAGCCTGTTGAAGCTGGGGATTGAACCTGTAGCACATTCGCCATGACAGTGAAACACTCACTGAAGTTCATGTCCATGAAAGAACAACTGAAGTGGACATAGACTAGAGCAGATGGCTGCTGTGTCTGCTAGTAATTGATGTGGAAATCGGAAGACGAACGAAGAGGTTGAAGACCCTGAACTTTGACCACTCCAAGTCTGCTCTCTAACCACTCAAGTACTCAGGCGTAGAATCAAATATCACATTGTGTTAGAAGACAACCGTAGGTTGGTATTGAAGTGTACTAAGATTTCAGTATACTAAGCCACAGCTTGTTTGGGATGGGTTGCCAATTTTCTGCTTTTTCTTTCCGTTACATGCTAGGTGCCACTTCACAGCTGGGTCAACTGGCACGTGACGGTTGAGTAGGTAAATCCTGTACCATTGTCGTGAAAAGCGAATGCTGTACAAGTACATCAATCAGACGCACATTGTAATATATCATTTATTATTAAATGTGAAATAGCAGCGTATGTGGTGATGCATGTGTGCAGGATCTAGCGGCCAGGTAAAAAATGGACGATGGGGAAACATGTACTCAAAGCCCGACACAGCATCTCTAGACATCACTGTGACCTGGCGTCTAGGAATTGTGGTGGTTGTTGTTGAGTATCCTTAAATGTTGCCCGACTCAGCATCTCTAGACATCACTGTGACCTGGCGTCTAGGAATTGTGGTGGTTGTTGTTGAGTGTCCTTAAATGTTGCCCGACTCAGCATCTCTAGACATCACTGTGACCTGGCGTCTAGGAAATGTGGTTGTTGTCCTCAAATGTTGCCCGACTCAGCATCTCTAGACATCACTGTGACCTGGCGTCGAGGAATTGTGGTGGTTGTTGTTGAGTATCCTTAAATGTTGCCCGACTCAGCATCTCTAGACATCACGGTGACCTGGCGTCTAGGAAATGTGGTTGTTGTCCTCAAATGTTGCCTGACTCAGCATCTCCAGACATAACGGTGACCTGGCGTCTAGGAATTGTGGTCGTTGTTGTCCTCAAATGTTGCCCGACTCAGCATCTCTGGACATCACTGGGACCTGGCGTCTAGGAATTGTGGTGGTTGTTGTTGAGTGTCCTTAAATGTTGCCCGACTCAGCATCTCTAGACATCACGGTGACTTGGCGTCTAGGAAATGTGGTTGCTGTCCTCAAATGTTGCCCGACTCAGCATCTCCAGACATAACGGTGACCTGGCGTCAAGGAATTGTGGTCGTTGTTGTCCTCAAATGTTGCCCGACTCAGCATCTCTAGACATTACGATGACCTGGCGTCTAGAAATTGTGGTTGTTGTTGAGTGTCCTTAAATGTTGCCCGACTCAGCATCTCTAGACATCACTGTGACCTGGCGTCTAGGAATTGTGGTGGTTGTTGTTGAGTGTCCTTAAATGTTGCCCGACTCAGCATCTCTAGACATCACTGTGACCTGGCGTCTAGGAATTGTGGTTGTTGTTGAGTGTCCTTAAATGTTGCCCGACTCAGCATCTCTAGACATAACGGTGACCTGGCGTCAAGGAATTGTGGTCGTTGTTGTCCTCAAATGTTGCCCGACTCAGCATCTCTAGACATCACTGTGACCTGGCGTCTAGGAAATGTGGTTGCTGTCCTCAAATGTTGCCCGACTCAGCATCTCCAGACATAACGGTGACCTGGCGTCAAGGAATTGTGGTCGTTGTTGTCCTCAAATGTTGCCCGACTCAGCATCTCTAGACATTATGGTGACCTGGCGTCTAGGAATTGTGGTTGTTGTTGAGTGTCCTTAAATGTTGCTCGACTCAGCATCTCTAGACATCACTGTGACCTGGCGTCTAGGAATTGTGGTGGTTGTTGTTGAGTGTCCTTAAATGTTGCCCGACTCAGCATCTCCAGACATAACGGTGACCTGGCATCTAGGAATTGTGGTCGTTGTTGTCCTCAAATGTTGCCCGACTCAGCATCTCTAGACATTACGGTGACCTGGCGTCTAGGAATTGTGGTTGTTGTTGAGTGTCCTCAAATGTTGCCCGACTCAGCATCTCTAGACATTACGGTGACCTGGCGTCTAGGAAATGTGGTTGTTGTTGTCCTCAAATGTTGCCCGACTCAGCAGCTCTAGACATCACGGTGACCTGGCGTCTAGGAAATGTGGTCGTTGTTGTCCTCAAATGTTGCCCGACTCAGCATCTCTAGACATCACGGTGACCTGGCGTCTAGGAAATGTGGTCGTTGTTGTCCTCAAATGTTTCCCGACTCAGCATATTTAGACATCACGGTGACCTGGCGTCTAGGAAATGTGGTCGTTGTTGAATGTCCACAATGAATAAGATTACATTTCTGTGCCCCCTGAATAGGACGCTAAGTAGCGGGTTGTAACTTTCCTTACATCCCGAGCGTGCTGATGGTGGACAGGGGTCTACCAGCATTTGTGCTATGCTTGGCTTCATCTGCGTGTCGCTCACTATCACGGGGATCACTTGGGTCCCTCACTTTTTTCAGGCTGCCATGAAAACAGGCCGTTTCCAGTGAGGGTTACGGGGAAGCAAGCCGAGGTGAGGGTCTTGACAAGTGTGTTTTGCCTGACCCTGATTAACATGCCTGATCAGTATGTTTTGCCTGACCCTGTCTAACATGCCTGATCAGTATATTTTGCCTGACCCTGACTAACATGTCTGATCAGTATGTTTTGCCTGACCCTGACTAACATGTCTGATCAGTATGTTTTGCCTGACCCTGACTAACATGCCTGACCAGTATGTTTTGCCTGACCCTGTCTAACATGCCTGATCAGTATGTTTTGCCTGACCCTGACTAACATGTCTGATCAGTATGTTTTGCCTGACCCTGACTAACATGTCTGATCAGTATGTTTTGCCTGACCCTGACTAACATGTCTGATCAGTATGTTTTGCCTGACCCTGACTAACATGCCTGATCAGTGTGTTTTGCCTGACCAGAAGTTAGTCTTCCTCCTTTAGGAATTGCTGTGCCTTGATCAAGATTCCGGTAGGACTATATGCATGGTTCCCTGAGTTCGTGACTATAGAGGAAATAATATGGCCAAAACACGTCCATTCATGTCGTAAAATGCGACTAAAGAGAGTTGTGAATTCGACTAGCACAACCTAATTGTGTAAAACAAATTTCAACGGAAATCGCCACAGTAAAAGTGTTCAAAATGCTTTGTTGGAAGCTTGCCACAAAGGAACCATATTCTCCGGCTGGAATAGAGAAGCCAGATAACAAAGAGGAGAAGCCAGATAACAAAGAGGAGAAGCCAAATAACAATGTAAATCATTTGTAATGCTGGAGAATCATCAAAGGTTGTCCCGAAATTGAAAAAGTTGGGATTCCCTGACCTAGTTTGTTGCTACAAGGTTTTGCCTGAATCTACAAACACCACGGGGAGCTGCTATGTTTCTGACGACATGCAGGCAATGGGTCGGAATTCCCTTGTCTTTGCTCACTTCGTACATAGGATGTAACCTGTTCATGCTTTAACAAATACTAGAAGAGGAAGCTAGTTCTGGTTCATTAGACCAGTCAAGCGCAACCATTGGGTCGAGACCACATTTACGTTCCCGACTCTGAAGGGGGTGGCCGATTTTTAAAAAAAAACGAATTTTCCTTTTTCTTCCCTTATGATAAATGACAACCAGTGATCTGAACTCGAAGTTGTGGTTGGTGATTTCAAATCTAACTCCAAGAATGCAGAACGTAATTCCTAATAATAGAGTTAAAATTTGAGGACTGTCCCTAGATTTGGTAAATCAGTGACTATTTATAATGTTATTTATATGTAGATTAATATATCCTTTAACATTTCTATAAAGTTCATTGCTAAAGTATATGAATATTGATACTGGCGAATGCAAATTACATTTTATTTTCTCAAATGTTTACTGAAAGTGTTTTGAGCCGTGTACCAAAGCTTGTTTCTCGCGGCTAAGGTACGCGGTTGAGTTCCTGGCCTTCGCGCTCTGCAGCCTACTCAGCTGTTATTGGGTACCTGACTTAGGAAAGACAAGGCAGTGAGAAAAAGAATTGGTCATCTCACGGTAAATACACCACCCGAGTACAATACAATATCTTGACACTTCATCCCCGACGGCAGGGTTTGTTCCTGGGCCACTTTTATGGCGTATTTTGAAATATTATAATCTATTATGTTTGTTGTATGAGATGATCATCTATTATGTTGAATGAGATGATCATTATCTATTATGTTGTATGAGATCATCATCTATTATGTATGTTGTACGAGATGATTATCATCTATTATGTTTGTTGTATAAGATCATCATTATCTATTATGTTGTATGAGATGATTATCATCTATTATGTTTGTTGTATGAGATGACTCCAGCGAGTGTAGATATAGTAAGAGTACACGCTATGTCTTGAGTTCGTTTTGTTTGACAGGAAAAGGGTCCTCCCACTTTATAACACAGCACATGGTTTGCCCTTGCACGAGTGTTGTGTGTATACCTCGCCTGACAGTGACAAATGATGTCAACTGGTTGTTGTTGTGTCGAGTGCCTACAATGAGTAGGTTACTCTTAAGTGCGCCCTAAGAAGGGAGTTAAGTGATGGGCTGCAGTAGCTTTCCTCACATCTCAGCGTGCTGATGAAGGTGGACCGGGGTCCTTCAGGCGGTTGTGCTATGCTTGACTTCATCTGTGTGTCGCTCGCTACTACGGAGATCACGTCGAACCTCACCTTGTTAGCCAGACTATTGAATTTGACAACAGCCCGTTTCCAGGACTACCAAGTAGGTCAGGTAAGGGTTTTGACCAGTATATTTCTCCTGACCCTGGCTAATATTCTCTGATCAGTGTGTTTTGCCTGACTAGACCTTAGCCCGTGTCAACTGGTAGCCATATTTGACGCACACTCTAACTCATTTTTTATCACCTCGCCTTGAAAAAAAATCAAGTTATGTATCGGGTGTCCAGAAAAATACTCGCCTACACAGAGGACACATTAATAAAAGTTGTTTCGCAAAGAGATTTTCGCTTCAGTTTTCCCTAACCAGCTATAAATGGGTTATGTCTCAGTTAATGACCATAAAGTGAACAGTAAGGAAACTTTTCACATACTGATCAGACATGTTAGTCAGGGTCAGGCAAAATATACTGATCAGACATGTTAGGGTCAGGCAAAATATACTGATCAGACATGTTAGTCAGGGTCAGGCGAAATATACTAGACAAGAACCGTACCATAACTTCCTCCTAGTTCTCCCTGGAATCGGACAGTTCTTCTTGGCAGCATGGCTAACGAGGGATTGGGGATCGACGAGATTCCCGAAATAGTGTTCCACATGCAGATGAAGCCACGCATATCACCGCCGCCTGGAGGATCCCAGTTCACCTTCAACACGCTCGGAATGTGAGGAAAGCTACTCCAACCCGCCACTTAACTCCCATTTCAATGAGAACAGAAGAATGAACTTACTCATTATGGGCAGTAACACCACCACCACCTCATTACAAATTAAGGCGCCCCAGTACAATACAATTACACCCCCCCCCCCCCCCCGACATACACACACCCAGGACAGTTAAATAAGATTTAGTCACATACGACACCGCCCTCTGTGGGACAACTGTACTAATATGCTTTTAGCTTTCGCTAATGCGGAATGTCCTGTCCAAGGTTTGCTTAGAGGTTCATGAATAATTGTCCGTACGATGCAGCTAAATCGAGCACGAAATTGTGGAGTTTAGACTTTAAGATGCAACAATGTGGTGAGTATTGATGGGGCCATAGCCAGCGAGCAAACAATCCAGACACGGGGCCGCACACATATCCAAACTAAAGAGGTCCGGGATGACCGATGTCTCCCAATCCCTTAACATGGAACAGCCCAAAAGTGATTCGTCATTTGTGTGTGCAGAACCTGTAATCTTTGAGATCTGTGACCAGAGGCAAGCATGTTTTGTCACTGAGGTGTGGTATATGTGAGTAGGAGTGAAGGGGAGAGAGTGAATATGCTTGTAAGAAGAGTGTACATTAGAATGATAGTGGTGTGTACAACATTAGAATGATAGTGGTGTGTACATTAGAATGATATTGTGTGTGTGCGTGCGAACGTTAGAGCGTCCTATGGGAGTTGGAGTGTGAGTGTATGTCGAGAGGAAGGGACAAGTCGAGAGCTATAGAATAGAAACATAGTGGGGTATGAGACGGGGTAGTGGGGTATGAGACGGGGTAGTGGGGTATGAGACGGGATAGTGGGGTATGAGACGGGATAGTGGGGTATGAGACGGGGTAGTGGGGTATGAGACGGGGTAGTGGGGTATGAGACGGGATAGTGGGTATGAGACGGGGTAGTGGGGTATGAAATGAGACAGGTTAGTGGGATATGGGACAGGATAGTTAGATGTGAGACGGGGTTGTGGGATATGGGATAGGATAGTGGGATATGAGGCGGGATAGTGGTATATAAAACAGGATAGTTGGAGCACTCCCAGCCCGTGGCATTCCAAATCCATTGAAAGAATGCCAGTCACCGAGCCTGCACAATTTAATATTGTTTTGTAAAAGTTGTCTCCTTTCGTAAACACAATTTTTTTAAATTTTTATTTTGAGTATATCCGTAGCCCCACTTGTACAGTAATCCCAACCTGCACAGTCGCCCCCCCCCCCACTTGTACAACATCACGTTATAATATCTTATAGTAAAAGGAAACTCATTCTTCGCTGTTGTTGGGTGGGGTAGTATTTAATCAGGTACAACGAGCATATGATATGATGCCAGGTAGTCAAATCTTTAAACTTTTATTTCGGTCTTTTGCCGTGGAATTCCAAGTTGGATTAATGGCTTTACCCTTCATCTCATTGGTGGACGTCGAAATGGACGCTAAAATTAGCAGAGCCGCCGTTACGTCACTGTTTGTGTCCATCTGTGGTCAAGCAGGTTCAGCACATGCATCCGTAGCCCCACTTGAACAGTAATCTCCACTTTCTTACCCAATACCACGTCATTGAAGGATGTTTGATTTAGCGCCTGATTTCGGTGTTGTGAATTCGGTCCAGCAGAGAGGCGTGAATTTGGTCCGGCAGAGAGGCGTGAATTTGGTCCAGCAGAGAGGCGTGAATTCGGTCCGGTAAAGAGGAGTGAATTTGGTCCAGCAGAGAAGCGTGAGTTTGGTCCAGCAGGGAGGCGTGAATACGGTGCAGCAGAGAGACGCTAGTTCGGTGCAGCAGAGAGACGCTAGTTCGGTGCAGCAGAGAGACGCTAGTTCGGTCTAGCAGAGACGCGAGTTCGGTCCAGCAGAGGGACTGATGTCCATCGATTACACTATCATTAGAGCAACTTGGAAGTTGCCCTGCATCTTGGCTTAGCTTCGTTCCATCTCAATCTCCAGCTACCAAACCCTAAAAGGGCTTAAGTAGCAGAATGTAGTCCAGAGAACGGAATGCGCTGTGTCATAGTTTACAGATTGACTGCGATATTTGCATCTTTCGGTCCAACACATCCGACCAGCAATCAATCTGATCTCGTAGGCTGAATACCTTGTAAACATATACTTTAGCTATAATAACCATGCTGTTGAAAGTGTGAGATCTTCTCTGGTTGTTTCTCATCTGTTGAAGTATGAAGAAGCAGTCATACTCCTGTCATTCTTCATGAAATCAGCCGAGGTAAATCTAAAAATTCACGTTTTTGACAGGATACTATTCTAACTACAGCTCATTTTTGGGACAGAAAGTGTTCAGTATGTGCAAGTTTTCTTTCTATTAATGTTAAAGCCAACAGTTTGCGTCTGTGAGCTCATTGAGGCATTGAACATGTGCCTGGAAATATAGTGTCATCAGAAAACGTTACGTGAGTTTACAATTCTCTGTTACCTTATTTTCCCATCTGTAGTTGTCTACAGACTTCAAGTGCTGCTGTAAATAGTTTGAGAGATTGTATCGCCCTGTTGAACGTCATTTTGTATTGGCACGCTGATAGACCGGTAAAATATTGCCATATCGTTTGAGCAGCCCTATGCATTCGTCACTACAGCTATTAGACGTCACTACAGCTATTAGAATGTCTCATAGCCACAACCAAAAGGCACACTATATCATTACAATTACTCTTGTCAAATGCCATTGAACGGATAGAAGGAAATAAATCAGACAGGTTCGCCCGCTTTGTTGGTGTCCTCTTTTGTGAATGAGAATTATTTTTGATGTTTTTCATTGGCCAGGAAATCGTCATTCACTAAGAAAATTGTAGAATAGTTTAACTATGTCTTGCTAGGATTTTCCCCTCCTACCTGAAATGCTTCTATGGTGTTTTTCCTGATTTGTAATGTTTGATTGCATGCAACATCTCATCGATTTCGGTATGTGTTATCGCACACATTTCGTATTGTTATTTTTGTTGTTTTTCAACTAAAACCTTTATTAATCGGTCAGTGTAATAATTCTTCCATTTTCTCTATCCATCATGGTTGTATGATCTTTTAATTTTCATAAGACACTTCGACTGAATAAAATCTTTTACATTGATTACTTTTCGTTTTGTCTCGATAGTTTTTGTAATCTTTGCTGCTCAATATTCCTACTGTGCTTTTCAAGTAGGCCTTGGATCCGATGACCACCACCCTGGACCCGATGACCACCAACAACCCTACATCAACACTTCGCAACGGTGTGGAACACTGTCGAAGGACCCGCAGCATGGCTCGATGAAATAATAATTTCCTTGTGCAAGGGACAGGACTCCCGCCTGGAATGCGGCGATTACAGGCCTATAACACACTACTGTCCGTCCCCGGCAAGGTCTTCACACATGTGCTCCTCTCGAGACTGCAGACCCTTTTAATGAGGCATCGTCGCTCCCAACAGTCAGGGTTCACAGCTTCACGTTCTACCATCGTCGCTCCCAACAAGTCAGGGTTCACAGCTTCACGTTCTACCATCGTCGCTCCCAACAAGTCAGGGTTCACAGTTTCTCGTTCTACCATCGTCGCTCCCAACAAGTCAGGGTTCACAGTTTCTCGTTCTACCATCGTCGCTCCCAACAAGTCAGGGTTCACAGTTTCTTGTTCTACCATCGTCGCTCCCAACAAGTCAGGGTTCACAGCTTCACGTTCTACCATCGTCGCTCCCAACAAGTCAGGGTTCACAGCTTGACGTTCTACCATCGTCGCTCCCAACAAGTCAGGGTTCACAGTTTCTCGTTCTACCATCGTCGCTCCCAACAAGTCAGGGTTCACAGCTTCTCGCTCCACCATTGACGCCAATCTCGCCCTCCTCACAGAACTGCATCGTGAGATGAACCGCCCTCTCCACGACGCACCGGGCTGCCTTCGATTATGTGAACAGACACGAACTGTGGAATGCCCTACAATGCGTGGGATCCCAGGCACCCTGATGTCCCTACTTGAGGAGCTTGTCACACCAACGCCAAATTGCGGCTCGGTCGGGATCTCACAGAATTCTCTACATCATATGGTGACCGACAGGGCCGCGTCCTCGCCCCTGCACTTTTCTGCTGTGCCATGGACTGGATCCCACACAGTCTTCTGCAGAGAGGTCCTCGTCGGCGACTCCCGGGTAACCGATCTCGTCTACGCTGACGTCGTAATACCGGGCTATGATTCTCGGGCCCTGGTAGGCCACCTAGGGGCACTGGTAGGCCACCTAGGGGCACTGGTAGGCCACCTAGAGGCACTAGTAGGCCATCTAGAGGCACTAGTAGGCCATCTAGAGGCACTAGTAGGCCATCTAGAGGCACTAGTAGGCCATCTAGAGGCACCGGTAGGCCGCATAGAGGCACCGGTAGGCCCCCCCCCCCCCCCAGAGGCACTGATAGGCCACTTTGAGGCGCTAGATCGATCGGCTGACAACCTAGGATTGCTTATTTCCTGGACGACGACGAAAATCGAAACCACAAATTTTCATGACATGTAGTTTTTGTATTCCAGCAAAGATAGCTGAACGTTTTCCTCTTACGTTGCTTGTATCGCCACAACACCCGTCGAGGTATCCTTCGCTAGCCAGTTTCAGTTCGAGTCTTGCATTAACATCTGTTTTGACGATTTGTCTAATACACTGGTTGCTATAGCTGTTGTTTAAACAGTTCATATAAATGTATATCGTCATTATTGTACGCACCATGGGGCTCTTCGCACTGTGCGGTGGGTGGGGGGAAATTAGTCTGACCTTTGCAACCTTAGAACTTACAATCTGAACTGACTGAACATATTTGCTGCTTGGCGTCTGATAACAGTAAAGCCAACCCCAGTACAAATGTGGTTTCAGCAATGTCAAACCATTTGGCCCGAGCACAGGTTAGTCCAATGATGTCGTAATTCAGAGATTGAAGACTTTCCATCAATTAGTCTTTTTCAAATCCGCTCTTTTTGCTCTGTCCACCTCTCGCCCTCTTCACTGTGTTCTCCTGTAGAAGGTTGCATGAACAATGTGGTCACAATGGGGTCAAACGAATTCATTCTAATTTGCTCGATGCACTGTAGGCTGGGAATTGTTTCAACCTTCTCCCGAATACTCATTTCTGTCTCTTCTGGTGTTAATCTTTCGTGGACACCGCATATCGCTGGTGGCTAACTTTTGTTACTCTGCCTTATTCAATGCCGATGTCTGGCACTAGTAGCACAAGGTTGGTATGAAGATACTTTTTCTCATCTGCTCTTTTGCTTGGAGACAAATCTTGGGGTGTTTTAGTTGTAGAAACAGCTGGTATGTGACGGGGTTTGCTTTCTGCACTCTCTG
Organism: Ariolimax columbianus; assembly: GCA_036924085.1. Lineage (NCBI taxonomy): Eukaryota > Metazoa > Mollusca > Gastropoda > Stylommatophora > Arionidae > Ariolimax > Ariolimax columbianus. Next base: position 24,385,527 of record JAVGWX010000004.1, on the reverse strand, counting down.
AGTCTGCCATCCTCAATAAAAACAGTTCCCAACTACCTAAATTCTTGTACCTGCTTTTGTTTGTTTCATTCACTTGAATATCAAGTGTGGTGTGCTTTCTACCTATATTCATTTTCTCTGTGTCTGATGTTGATATCCACATCGTACTTTCTACAGTGCAAGTCAGCGAGTCAATAAGGCATTGTAGGTTTTGTTCATTGGAGTGGATCAGTTACTGGTCGTCTGCGAAGAGCAATTCGTTCATACTTTCATGTTCTGTGTTTGCCGCCTGGATGATTTTATTCATATAAGTGACAAAGAGGAGCAGTAATAGAACACAGTCCTGTCTGTAGGATATCATGCTTCATGCTAAATCTGTTCACCTGTAGGTTATATCATGCTAAATATGTTCACCTGTAGGATATATCATGCTAAATCTGTTCACCTGTAGGTTATATCATGCTAAATCTGTTCACATGTAGGTTATATCATGCTAAATCTGTTCACCTGTAGGTTATATCATGCTAAATCTGTTCACCTATAGGTTATATCATGCTAAATCTGTTCACCTGTAGGTTATATCATGCTAAATCTGTTCACCTATAGGTTATATCATGCTAAATTTGTTCACCTGTAGGATATATCATGCTAAATTTGTTCACCTGTAGGATATATCATGCTAAATTTGTTCACCTGTAGGATATATCATGCTAAATTTGTTTACCTGTAGGATATATCATGCTAAATCTGTTCACCTGTAGTATATATCATGCTAAATCTGTTCACCTGTAGAATATATCATGCTAAATCTGTTCATTGGTAGGATATATCATGCTAAATTTGTTCACCTGTAGGATATATCATGCTAAATCTGTTCACCTGTAGTATATATCATGCTAAATCTGTTCACCTGTAGGATATATCATGCTAAATCTGTTCACCTGTAGGTTATATCATGGTAAATCTGTTCACCTGTAGGTTATATCATGCTAAATCTGTTCACCTGTAGGATATATCATGCTAAATATGTTCACCTGTAGGATATATCATGCTAAATCTGTTCACCTGTTGTCTTAACTAGCTGGTCTGGTATATCTCTTCCCTCCTCTCCCCCCCCCCCCCAAGTCTGCCCTGTCGGTCTTAGAATGCATCGCTCCGTGTATTCTTTGCTCCTACTTTCTGACAATTATTTGATAACATATGGTCAATATGTAGGTGGATTTCTTTGTGCGGCTTGCTTGGGGTATAGCACGTAGGCTTGCTTGTGGCACGTCACGTAGGCTTGCTTGTGGTACAGCACGTAGGCTTGCTTATGGTACAGCACGTAGGCTTGCTTATGGCACAGCACGTAGACTTGTTGGTGGCACAGCACGTAGGCTTGTTGGTGGCACAGCACGTAGGCTTGCTGGTGGTACAGCACGTAGGCTTGCTGGTGGTACAGCACGTAGGCTTGCTGGTGGTACAGCACGTAGGCTTGCTTGTGGCACAGCATGTAGGCTTTCCTCTGTGACTATCTGGGATTTGTCATCGGTATGTTTTACTTCTCCTAGATGTGCTGCCTGCCAGGCTAACGAGTCTTCTCTATCCTGTCTTCGCTTTTCACCTCCAGCATACTCGTCACTTGAAGGTAACGATGTCAGCAGTGCACGCGTGTCTTGCCTGTCTGTTTTACCGTGGAAACATGAATATTTCTTTGAAAATCATCCGCGTATTCTAACGGTCACTTGCTTGGGAATCAATGCCTCGCATGCACTACAGCTATTAGGACCCGGTTCGTGTCTCAAGTACGCCTCGTGTTGTAAAAAGTCATTGCAGCCCGTCACTGAAGAAACAGTAAGTGTTAAATTTAACTCGAAAGATCACGCTGGTACTGAGTTGTAGATGATAGGATGTGGATCTCGTGATGACATCCTGGTCGCCTGCCTGACGCATGGCGCCCTACCCACAGCTTTACGGATGTGTGGGACAAACAATAAGAAACAATATTTGAGATATCCGTTTTAAAAAAAAATAATTTTTTCTGCTAGGATCTTAATTCTGAACACATCATTCACTTCTACCATTGACGCTTCTCAAGTGTCTATTTTTCTTTCATTCACGAAATGTTGCTGCTAATGCACATTTTGTCAACGCCCACCGTCCCCTACGGCTCATTTCTTGTGCCCGGACTTTGCGTGGCTGTAGTTTGCAGCAATTACCAGTCGGGAGGTAGTGGAGGCAGGGACAGTTAATGCATTTAAGAATAAACTGGATGCGCATAGCTTTTAGAGCAAAGTGATGCAAATGTAACTGGTTGTATACATACTCTGCAGGGTCTTCTAAACCAGTATAAAGACATTAAGTTAAGTCTCAGCCGTGTATATTAGTAGGCTAATTATTCAAGAGGAAATTTCATTCGAGTGCTCCGCTCCCACATTTCCCGTTCAGTGCTTTATTAGATTGGGATTTCTTTCAGCTAGAGCGCGACAATGCCTTCGACGATGAAGTATTAGTTATATATATACTTTACCTGCTCTTTTATTTCTTTAACGTCTGTCTGTCCAACGTTTGCGGTGAAGATTTGATAGGCTGATAGATTTACGTGATAAGCGGGTTGTGTAGTAAAAAAAATGTAAGGCACAGCAACGATACAAGTAATTTTCAGTAAATTGTTCACACCCTTAACTGCTTCATATCCTCAATGTACTCTTTGGTAGACACAATGATGTCAGGGAAAAGTTAGAGGACAGTTCTGAATCTAAAACAAGCATGGGCGAGTTGAAATGCGAAGAAGAGTCAGACTGGTTGAATGCGGGAACGGTGGAGATAAACGGCTTGTTTAATGGATAAAACATGATCGGTTTGGAGGGTTAAGTGATGGGTCGGTTGGTGGAAGAGGCGGGCGGTTTGATATGGGTGGGGATATGGGCAGAGAACCGTGCAATGGCATCGTGAAGCATTGCAAGGGCGCGGGAAGGTTATATATATTTCATAATTCTCACGCGCAGAACCTGGTTAAAGGCTAGTAGTAGGGCAACCAGATATAACATTCTCGCTGTCATGCAGACTCTAAATGGGGTGCTGATTTAGGTACCTGGAAGCGAACACTGCACTTTTACTGTGTCATTCTATCCAAACCATTTTGCTGCAGAATCACTGGCATTCTTCATTCTGTAGTCGGGACTCGATCGTGGTTATGAATACTGTAGGCTAAATCGTTATGTATACTGTAGGCTAGATAGTGGTTACGTATACGGCAGGCTAAATAGTGGTTTTGTATACTGTAGGCTAAATAGTGGCTATGCATACTGTAGGCTAAATAGTGGTTATGTATACCGTAGGCTAAATAGTGGTTATGTATACTGTAAGCTAAAAGGTTACGTATACTCTAGGCTAAATAGTGGTTATGTATACTGTAACCTAAATAGTTATGTATACTGTAGGCTAAATAGTTATGTATACTGTAGGCTAAATAGTTATGTGTACTGTAGACTAAATAGTTATGTATGCTGTAGGCTAAATATTTAGGAATACTGTAGGCTAAATAGTTAGGAATACTGTAGGCTAAATAGTTATGTATACTGTAGGCTAAATAGTTATGTATACTGCAAGCTAAATGGTGGTTATGTATACTGTAGGCTAAATGGTGGTTATGTATACTGTAGGCTAAATCATGGCTTTGTACAACGTATTGTCAGAACCGAAGAGAAGCGGATGTCATTATTTTAGCCTAAGAAACCTTCGTACACGTAACAGGGCACACATGGGCGGAGAAGTGTGTGCTCCCAGAAACAAAGACCCACATGGGCAGAGCAGTGTGTGCTCCCAGAAACATAGGCCCACATGGGCTGAGAAGTGTGTGTTCCCAGAAACAAATTGTTTAATGAGCGCTGCTCGTAGCGACGACACCTGTGTGAATTTAGAACATTGGTCACATAAGCTAGCCATGTTGTGTGAATGATGTGTGCATTAGGCTGTTTGTGTTATTTAATGTCTTATGATAATAATAAAGGTGATATAGATTAGAGATTGACAATCAACAAATAGAAAGATTAGAGATTGACAATCAACAAATAGAAGAGTTTGAGATAATTTAATCGACTGGTAAAAACTCCAGAAATATGTGCACACGATTAACCATTATTTTGTTGTCGCTAAAGTCATCGTACTGAGTTAGGAACTCGACAACTTTTTTGAGGAGGGGGGGGGGGAAGAGGAGGGGGTGCAGTGGCTCTCTTTCCGAGGTGTACTTGAAAAGGTGGGCCAAGTTCCTTATGGCTGCAGTGTAATGCGACGCTCCTCATCAAGTTCGGTACATCGTTTGTTTTACATAGGTATTTCATTTGTTTTGCATCCACAAAAGCAAGCAGACTTTTTGACTATTTATGACTTATGAATGTGGTTTTATGATCCTGTCTTAAAATGTGTAAATTTATCACCTATGAATGTGGCTTTATGATCCTGTCTTAAAGTGTGTACATTTATGAATCTAATAGAAGCAATGGTCAGCTCTGAAGTTCTGGATACGATTTCTCATGGAAGGAAGCAGACTACCTCCAATTGTCACTTTATCACTTACGTATGCTGGGCAGGTCTGCAACAAATGTCAATGGGCACACGACAGACCCGAAGCTCGTCTTGAATTTATTATAGAGATACTCCTCAGTCTATTGTGCCCTGTTCGTAGTCTGCAGATGATCACATTGTTTAGCATGTCTGTGTGTTATCCTATCCTGCTTAGTCATTGTTTTATTAAGGATGCAGCATTGTTCTTTACATCCTCTTGCTTTATAAATGAGTTCTACTATTCCACCCAGATTGCCCGACTTAGACCACTTGAGCGGATTGTTATAAATGAGTTCTGCTATTCCACCCAGATTGCCCGACTTAGACCACTTGAGCGGATTGTTATAAATGAGTTCTGCTATTCCACCCAGATTGCCCGACTTAGACCACTTGAGCGGATTGTTATAAATGAGTTCTGCTATTCCACCCAGATTGCCCGACTTAGACCACTTGAGCGGATTGTTATAAATGAGTTCTGCTATTCCACCCAGATTGCCCGACTTAGACCACTTGAGCGGATTGTTATAAATGAGTTCTGCTATTCCACCCAGATTGTCCGACTTAGACCACTTGAGCGGATTGTTATAAATGAGTTCTGCTATTCCACCCAGATTGCCCGACTTAGACCACTTGAGCGGATTGTTTCCCTATTATTTTGACTAGTCATTTTGAGTGCTAACAAACTTGTTATTGCTACCATTCCAATAATTATTACAAGATTCGATTGTCTCTGGTTTTAAAAAATAAAATGTCGTTACTGTCACATACAGAAATATTTCTTGCATTTAGAGTTTCACAGATTTTATAGGGTTGTGTTTTTATAGGTTTTTTTTTTTATAGGGTTGTGTTTTCGTGAGGCTGTTTTTACTGTAGCCACGTGCTAAGGTTTCTCAAATTACAAAGAATCCTTGTCAATCACAATTATTTCCAGCTTATTTTTCAGATTGCAGAATCGTTTACCAAAAGTAACTCGCCGTGAATCCTTCTGCTCTCTTCTGTCACATGAGGGGAAGTTTTACAACATACGCATAGCTATAGTGGTTCACTTGTACAGGCTATACATTACTGACAATATTACTGAATTGGGTGCACCGAAATGAAACTTGGTGATTCAAATTGTCATCTTATCGGCTAGACATTACTGACAATATTACTGAATTGAGTGCACCGAAAGGAAACTTGGTGATACAAATTGTCACCTTACCGGGTAGACATTACTTACAATATTACTGAATTTGATAGGGACCATTAGAAACTAAAATTGGAACAACACTTTTGCGGATACAAATGCAATAATACAATAAATTGTGTCTGTATATGTATCCTGGTTGCTCTTACGACAGGTTGTATACTTAAACTGGAGGACACGTGGAAGGTTGTGGGTGGTTGTCGTTTCCTGGTACATCCCTGAGACATCACATTCCAAGTCTCACTTCGTTCTTACTCTGTCCCTCTTTTTTCACATTGAATACTCCAGGAGTCTTTTTTTAATCAATACACCACTTTTAGATTATGTGTAATCAAGTGATTATATGCCGGACCCCTCCTTTTGCACTTCAGCTAACAAATACTTGCAACTCATTATGTTGTTTACGAATGCCCATGAGTTGCTCACAATGAGTAGGTTACTCTTTTATGCTCCTTAAAAAGGGCGTTTAGTGGCGGGTTGTCGTAGCTTTCCTCGCATCACGAGCGTGCTGATGAGGATGGAACGGGGTCCCCCAGGCAATTGTGCGATCCTTGGCTTTATCTTCGTGTTAGTCACTACTACGTGGATTACGTCGAACCTCACCTTGTTAGCCAGACTGTTGTCCTCAACAGCCCGTTTCCAGGACGACCAACCAGGAGGTCAGGTGAGGGTCTTGGCCAGTATAGTTTTTACTGACCCTGCTAACATTGTTTGATGATTGTGTTTTGCCTGACCAGACGTTAGCCTCATCGTCTCACTCATTATGTAAAGCAGCTCATTACTTATGACAGTTTACGGTTGTCTCCCTGCTTCTATAATCCTATATGATCCTTCCACTCTTCACATGCGTATTACACGCACGCCCGCACGAAATATAGCAAATGCACTTTGCACAGCATGTGTAAGATAGCATGTGAATGTTAGTACATTGAGCCTAGTTGTGAACAGTTAGCTCAGTCAAGTTGGGCGATTTCAAATACATGGAAAGTATTTTTATGGAAAATTTAATGTTTGAGAGACATCGAAACAATATATTGGAAAGTATATTATGTGACTTATCAGCTGTCACCACTACTTAAACACCAGAACGTCATCATGCAACAAAACAGATAATCTGCTGATTTCAACCAAGTTTGTGATGGATAATATATTTTGTCCACATTAAAAGGCATGCCACTCTTGTCAAAACCATGCCTGAAAGAAATATCGATGGCAGTTTAGCACGAGGTAGGCAGCGCTACAAGTGGCAGGATGACGTCAAACGATGGACGAGCACTAGTATGTCTGTGTGAACCACCTGGACGAGACATACAGAATATTGTCGATCTATTGCAGCCAAGCTTCATTGTGCAGGCGTCAATTGAATTCAACGTTGATTCCAATGTCACACTGGGTCGTTAGCCAAGAAACATACCCACATTTGTTTCCTTCACACCATTTTCCCCCTGCAATCACTTTTACCTTCTATTATTACCTTGTGTTTGTAACAGTCAATCTTATCTCCTTTTCCCTTCTTTCCCAACGGTTACTTATCTAAATCCTGTGGACGTACGTCCGTGTTGTTTCTGGGGGAAGGACGTGTGTTATCGGGGAAGGACATGTGTTATCGGGGAAGGGCATGTTTTATAGGGGAAGGACATGTGCTGCAGGGCTCGTGATAGGTGGAGAGAGAATACCATAACCTCCAACCATCCCGTCTGCGGTGACTTAGGTCTCGGTATTGGTCTGGTTACCCCGTCCTAAAACCTCTTTAAGCTTCAAGAAACGTAAAAGCAGATCACTTTCCGCTACATAGGCAGAGAGAAACTCCCAAGTCAAACAAACACTCCATGCATGTCACATGATCAAAACAGATAGGACCATCACAGACCGATGTGCGCACATGTAAATCATGTTTAACATCTGACACATGGTGCTACAGATATGCGTAGGAGATTCAGAGAATACTTTGGACGATAATATCTTGCTAAAGTTTGCTCAGAATCTCTATTATTGTTAAACGGCAGTTTTGTAGGTCCTTATCTGAAATTTGCCTGGCTGACACTTCACTGCTCCTTTATGTCCCGTTGAATCTGCGCTAAGATTGTAATTGTATTCCAAGATTTCTTGTGTGCAGTTTATCGATTATAATCTCCAGCAGGCGCGTGCAAATTGTAAACAGCTTTCTCCAAGCAGCCACACTAAGCAGAAACGAAAACAGGCAATCAGAGTGTAATACACATTTGTTAAGTCATATTGTCATTACCTGTCTGATTAGCGTAGTGACAGAGCGCTCCCATTTCACGGCATAGGTACCGGGTTCAAATCCCGTAATTGTGGTTACTGTCTGACTGCGTACGAAGAAGAAATCCCGTTATTGACACGTTCCAGTCGTCCCAGCTCAAAATGGATGATTGGCTTACGTGCTAGGGGACCAAAGGCGCGAAGGAAGGGAATTGGCTAATTTATCGTATAAAATAATTGGCCTGGAACAATAAAGGCTCCTAACACTATATCCAAGACATCACTGGCTGATGTGGGAGTACCTTTGTTATGTGGATCCTGGTTAGTTTGTGAGCATGCCTTGGTTCAACCAGTGTAAAGGTACATGCCTTGGTTCAACCAGTGTACGAGTACATGCCTTGGTTCAACCAGTGTACGAGTACATGCCTTGGTTCAACCAGTGTACGAGTACATGCCTTGGTTCAACCAGTGTACGAGTACATGCCTTGGTTCAACCAGTGTACGAGTACATGCCTTGGTTCAACCAGTGTACGAGTACATGCCTTGGTTCAACCAGTGTACGAGTACATGCCTTGGTTCAACCAGTGTACGAGTACATGCCTTGGTTCAACCAGTGTACGAGTACATGCCTTGGTTCAACCAGTGTACGAGTACATGCCTTTGTTCAACCAGTGTACGAGTACATGCCTTTGTTCAACCAGTGTACGAGTAAATCTATTATATAATTTAAAAGGTACCGCTTATTGCGTGTAAGTGTAGTGTTATGTATTTATTCTACACACTCAACTTCATTGGGTCCCCATTGACCGGTTACCTTCCACATCTTTTTGACAATAATTTACAGCTGCGTAGACTGGTTCGTGTCTGGAACGGGGTTCGAGCCTAGACCAGGATCAAGATGATGAGCAGCACATGAGCTGCAGTGGTCAGCGACCCAAAGCTGACTGCTAGCGTCAGGGCTAGCGAACCATAGCTGCCAAGACCCTTCTACACCTCCACGTGGTGATCCTGGTTAACAGGCTGCAGCCCGGCGGACTGGATAAGGAGAAGGGATCGAAGAGGGAATGCTAACCCAGTAGTCAAAAAATGCTTTGCTGAGGTCGGATGTGTTGGACCGAAAGGTGCAAATATCGCAGCCAAGCTGTAAACTACGACACAACGCAATCCTTTCTCTGGACTACATTCTGCTGCTTAGGCCCTTTCAGGGTTTGGTAGTGGGAGATTGAGAATGAACGAAGAAGAAGAAGAGGAAAATGAACCTAGACCCAATTTACCGTAGTATTCTGATGCTCAATCATCAAATCCCTCAGACATTCAGCTAGACGTAACACTAAGACAATTTGCATACACCAAATAGTTTCATTGATCAAAGAATGCTACCGAATCTCCCCTCGCCCCAATCTCATCAGTGATATATTTAGTAAACGATAGATATATTTTGTACACAGAACTGAACTATCATGTATGGTAAAACGGTCGTATACAAGTTTCAAAGCAGTTCTGAGTTGCTTTATGTAGGACTTATCTCAAATTCATGCCTCTCATTCAATGCACCTCTGATTCCTCTTATTTAAAATAATCTGTCTCACTCGTATCGTTTAATGTTCTTTTTCTGCGTTTGTTCTCAATCTCCTGCTACCAAGCCATGAGCAGGGCTTTGGAAGTAGCAGGATGTAGTCCGGAGAACAGAATGCGTTGTGTCACTAGTTTACAGCTTGACCGCGATATTTGCACCTTTCGGTCCGACACATCCGTCTTCGGCAGCGTTTAATGTTCTAATTCACGCCTAATATTTGATGTTTCTCTAATTTAGGTCTTGTCACTTTTTATGTTCGTGTAATTCATTCCTGTTTTATGATCTTCCAATTCACTCCTATCATTTGATATTCTTCTAATTAATTCCTATCCATTTGATATTCTTCTAATTAATCCTATCCATTTGATATTTTCCAATTCGCTCATGTCATTTGATATTCTAATTCACTTCTGTCATTTGATGTTCCAATTCACACCTATCATTTGATACATTTGATATTCTTGCAAATACGATCTATCACGGAAAGGTGCAAGGCAAACGTCCAAGTGCACACACCCCCCCCCCCCACACCCCCCACCCCCAGTGGTAAAACAAACGTAAAAGAAATGACCAATCTCCGACCAGATGAGGCACAGCCGCTGACAGAAGGATGGCCTAAGTTGGTGAGGATGTCTTCATGTGTGCCCCAACGACCTCACCGGTTACGGGATGACCTGACCTGATTTGATATCCTTCCAATTCACTCCCGTCATACGATAGTCTAAATGTCTCCTGTCATTTGATGTTCAATTCACTGCTATCATTTGACGTTATAATTCACTGCTATCATTTGATGTTCTAATTCACTGCTATCATTTGATGTTCTAATTCACTGCTATCATTTGACGTTATAATTCACTGCTATCATTTGACGTTATAATTCACTGCTATCATTTGATGTTCTAATTCACTGCTATCATTTGATGTTCTTCAAATCCACACCTGTCATTTAATATTCTAATTCATTCCTAGGTCTATAGGAGCAATTATTGGAGGAGTTCCCTCCCTGAAAAAGCTTCAAGGAGCGAGCAACGACGACTGGGTTGACAGACTTAACCATGTCTGGACAGTGTTTCTACTGGCCTTGTTTGCCATCGTGGTCAGCACTGGGCAGTTTGTGGGAGACCCCATTCACTGCTGGTGCCCGGCAGAATTTACTGGAGCATACGTTGACTACGCCAAGAGCTACTGCTGGATAAAGAACACCTACTACATTCCAATGGACACTCCTATCCCACTCGACCACGCCAACCGAGAGTCTGAAGAGCTGACCTACTACCAGTGGGTGCCCTTGATACTGTTATTCATGGTAAGGTTATTGTTTTGTTCCTTCCAGCCTGTGCTGTCAAAACACTCCGTTTTGTGACATTACATGATTATATTGATATTGTCATTGTCAAAGTAACGCAAGTTTTGTTATCTGAGACATTCGTTTATACTGATACCACTGTCAAAGTAACGCAAGTTTTGTTATCTGAGACATTCGTTTATACTGATACCACTGTCAAAGTAACGCAAGTTTTGTTATCTGAGACATTCGTTTATACTGATACCACTGTCAAAGTAACGCAAGTTTTGTTATCTGAGACATTCGTTTATACTGAAACTAACATTTGACGTTGACTAGCACTTGAACTTTAATTCATTTTCAAGAATCTACTGCTAGTCTATGGGCCGAACATTCGCTTTTCACTAAAGAAGTGCGAGATTCAATTACAGCAACCGTTAACGCTTCAGTTGATCCAAACTATAATGGGTATGTGACTTACGGTTAGTGAAGGAAGAGACAGCCAAAAAGGGAACTGCCCATCCCACCACACAACCTGGCTTACTGTAATGGAAGTTTCTAACACTTCATTTTCGAGCACCGGTAAAAATGTTGAAGGCCCTTTACCTTATTACTTGTGCTGTGGTCTCATCAGGCGGTTCCTTTCTTCATTTTATGACTGTCCTTTCAACCATGCCTCCCCATCATACGATGCCTCCCCCTCCTACGATGCCTCCCCCTCCTACGATGCCTCCCCCTCCTACGATGCCTCCCCCTCCTACGATGCCTCCCCCTCCTACGATGCCTCCCCCTCGTAGCATGCCCCCCCCCCTCGTATCGTAGCATGCCTCCCCTCGTAGTATGACTTTGTTCCTCGTAGTATGACTTTGTCCCTCGTAGTATGACTTTGTCCCTCGTAGTATGACTTTGTCCCTCGTAGCATGCCTTGTCCCTCGTTTTATGCCTTGTCCCTCGTATTGTGCCTTGTCCCTCGTATTGTGCCTTCCCTCCCTCTCCCCACACTATGCCTTCCACTACTAACATGCCTTCCCCTAAATTCAGACACCCCATGTCACTGTTGGCAGCTTTCTTGGACGTTGCCGCCAGATATTGTGTAAACACTACGCTCATCATATTTGATTATAAGTGGGTTTTTTTTGGTGGTCGTAAAGTAGGTTGCGCGCCCCCCCCCCCCCCCCAATACACACACACACCAATTTAAAAAAAAACTTAGTTTTAAACACGTGGAGTGGGATAAAAGTGCTCGTGAAATGAACTTTGAAGATTGGGTCACATTTGTGTGAGAGGGGTGTTAGTATTTTGTTAATATAATTTCTCAATATGAATTTCAACAGGATTTCATCTGATATATCCATCCTCCAAATCATCCCAACCGTATATCTGTAATAGGGGGGCACGTGAACCTAACCATACATGTCCACTTTTGTTTTGTGTAGATTATTTGTGCTTGATCTACTTTACTTGGCCTTGCCATATTGGTTTTTGGAAGGATTTGAAAACTAGGTTGTTTGTAGCACTCCTTCATAGAACAAACCCAGTCGACTTTGTTTTGGCTTGCTTGTCCCCCTTTATAAAGGGTGACAATCCTTATCAGTAGACTAATAATTTTGGAATGTCAGACTAACAAATCCTGCTGTAGTTTATATATAATGTATTCATGTGCACATAAACCTTACACACCTACATACGCACATTGAAAAAATAAATATTTGTTCCTCACCTGAAGGAGGCTCACCCTGGGGGCCACTCTTCCCCTTCTCTCTCTTCTCACCTCACTGTTTCATTTGACTCTGTCCCACAGTCACACCCTTGCACAACTTACACACGCGCCCTCATGGTGAGGCTCTTCCATTGCACTTTGGTTGGGCTAGCTTCTGAGGGCGCACAGACCTAGCATAGGTACACACAGATGCACACATGCATCCAAGCACTGGTTTATGCGTCCTGATATCGACCAATTGACTACGGTCTGAGGTGGAAAATCGCGCGCCTCCGCCAGTTGAAACTAGTGAGGCAAACATCTAAGCAAAAAAAAAACCAACTCTGTACATTTATTCATATGGAAACATGCACACAAGCACTGGTTTATGCGTCCTGATATCGCCCAATTGACTACGGTCTGGGGTGGAAAATGGCGCGCCTCCGCCAGTAAAAACTAGGGAGGCAAACATCTAAGCAAAAAAAAAAAAATGCTTACCTACATAAAACAAACAAGATGTGTACACACACACGCGCCCTCATGCGTTCGGTTTGACCAATGAGATCGCCTAATTATCATAGGTTCATACAGACGCGCACCAAAGCACTGGTTACTACGTCCTGGTATCGCATAAAAGACTGCGTTCAGGGATGGAAAGACACATGCCTCCGCCAGTAGAATGCTGAGAGGCAAACATTTAACGAAAAAAAAAATACATGCATTCATACGTCACCAACACACTCTGACGTCGCCAACACACACCATACACGCATGCCATGCCGCCCTCATACTCGATATACCACACACAAACGCCACCATACCCCACGCATACACACCACGCTTACACGTCACCCCACACACACACACACATACGTCACCCCCCACACACACACGTCACACCACACACACACACACGTCACACCACACACACACACACGTCACACCACACACACACACACGTCACACCACATAGACGATTAGTAACATAAAAAAGGCAAGTGGAGGGAAATTATTATTAATGGAGAATTTCAACTTTCTAGAAATAAAATGGGATATGGCAGAAGCACTTGTGGAGTCAAAACCTTTTAAGTGCATAACTGACAATTTTGTAAATAAATGTATAAGCAGCCACCAGAGGCAAAAACACACTGGACTTAGTTTTTACTACAGAGGGAAATTTGATTGAAAACGTTACCGTTGGGAACTGTTTAGCACAAGTGACCATCAAATCATCCGTTGGGATCTTATAGCACGGAAAGAAGTATTCATAAACACGAACATACGACTACTCTAAGGCAGATGTTAAGATGATGAAAGAGGCAGAGAGCCACATAATCTGGAAATATATTGTCGGAGGAAAGATGTTGAACAAGAGTGGGGGAGATTTCAATCAGTTCTAGAAAAGCTAAAAGAGGAATGTGTTCCATATAGGGAGGTAGACTCCAAGCGTAAAAAGTGGATAACTAGATGTGAAGTTAAATGTAGAAGAGCTAAAAATAAAGCATGTAAAAAATATATATAGAGGTAGGTAAATCAAAAGAAACATTAAAAATATTTGGACACGCAAAACATAGCCCAGAATGTGAATAAAACAGCAAAATTAGACTTCGAAAAAAAATTGCTCAGAGGATCAAGACTGAAAGTGAAAAGCTTCTTTTCTTGTGTTAGAAATAAATAAATAAAGAATGAAAGACAAAGAAGGCCCTCTCATAGACAGCACAGGAAAAATAATGTGAGAATATGGAGGCAGCTAATCTACCCAATCATCACTTTGGCACAGTCTACACAAAAGAGGGATGCTCAAATAGCCCAGAGCTTATAGATATTTTTCAAAGAGACGCGGATACAGCGGGATTAAGATCAATCTGTATTACAATGGAAATGGGTATTTTTTTTTTTACGGGTTGAAAAGGATAAATGTTCCGGTGAAGATGGTATTCATCCAAAATTGCTGTTTGAAATTAGAAACCAACTAGCAAAACCATGAGCTATATTATGTTCTCAATCACTTGCAAAAAGGATTGTTCCACGGGATTGGAAAGATGCAAGAATGATCCCCTTTTTCAAAAAGAGCACAAAATCAGATCCAGCAAATTATAGACCGGTGAGTTTAACGAGCATAGTCTGTAAATTGTTAGCTCCAATAATCAAAGAAAACATGGTAATTCATTTAGACAAGTTTAATCTAATTAGAAATACCCAGCATGGGTTTACTAGAGGGAGATCATGCTTAACAAATCTATTATAATTCATGGAGGAGGTTACTAAAATAATAGATAAGGGGGAAACCAGTGGATGTTATTTATCTAGATTTTGCAAAGGCCTTTGATAGAGTACCTCAAAGTTAAAATCACATGCAATAGGTGGGGAAGTTGCCAAATTGGTTAACGGGAAGAAGGCAGAGTGGGCATAAATAAGTACTCTGAGTTATGTGAAGTGAAAAGTGGAGTGCCACAGGGCTCGGTTTTGGGACCAATTTTGGTCTCTAATCTATAAACAATTTGGATATTGATATCGGATCCATGATTGCAAAATTCGCTGATGACACAAAACTATGCAGTCGTGTCTCATCTAAAGCAGAAGTGGATATATTGAGGTCGGATTTAGAACAAAATTCGAGAATGGTCTGGAAGCTGGCAAATGGAGTTTAATGTAGAAACATGTAGTCATCCACATGTGTAGATCCAATATGGAGCATAATTACAGAATGGGAGAGAACAATATTATAAAGATAGATAAGGAAAGAGACCTAGGGGTTATAATAGATCATACAGGTAAGATGGGGGGGGGGGGGGAAGAACAAGTTCAGGAGCAGTGAAAAAGGCAAATGCAATTTCAGATATGATAAAAAGAAATATTAGACATAGGTGTAAGGAAGTGATAGTCAAACTGTATAAACCTTTAGTTAGACCTAGATTGGAGTACTGTGTACAGGTGTGGAGTCCTTATCTAAGAGGAGATATAAACATGCTGGAAAGAATACGAAATAGAGCGTCCAAGCTGATAGTGGGATTCCAGAATTAGAGTTATGAGGAAAGAAAAACGGCCTATAGTGTCTAGAAAAGCGAATTCGAGGTGACTTAATACATGTTTATAAGATCAAAGGAATGGATAAATTAAACTAAAACAATTTTTTTTTCAAAATACAACCACCTACAAGAACAAGAGGGCATAGCTACAAATTAACTAAAGAAAGGTCCAGGTTTGATATTAGGAAACATTTTTTTAGTTAGAAAGTGGGGAATGCTTGGAATGCATTGGCACAGGAAGTAGTGGAGTTACGGGCAATAAATGCATTTAAGAATACATCGGATGCGCATAGCTTTTAGGGCAAGGAAATGTAAATTAAACTGGTTGTATACAGACTCTGCAGTATTCTAAACCAGTATAAAGAAAGTTATACATACCCAACTCATCATACACTCATCATACACACGTCAATGAACATGCACCCCACGTCAACCCACATGCACACCACGTCAACCCACATGCACACCACGTCACCCCACATGCACACCACGTCACCCCACATGCACACCACGTCACCCCACATGCACACCACGTCACCCCACATGCACACCGTCACCCCACATGCACACCGTCACCCCACATGCACACCACGTTAACCCACACGCACACCACGTTAACCCACATGCACACCACGTCAACCCACATGCACACCACGTCACCCCACGTCACCCCACATGCACCCCACGTCACCCCACATGCACCCCACGTCACCCCACATGCACACCGTTAACCCACATGCACACCACGTCACCCCACATGCACACCACGTCACCCCACATGCACATCTGTTGTGTCTGAGCCATACTGTAATGTTGTTTCCAGCCACTGTCCTAGTCGCCGACCACAGCCTGTGTAAAAGTTTCACTGTACATAATCTAGTATGACCCAGTTTCTGTTGGCACTGGTCGGTGCTGGTACGTGCCTTATTGTGCCTTATCATGCTCTATTTGTACGTTGGGAGCCCACAGTTAAGTAATTAGGTTTAGCAAAACTGCTGTATACCGTTTATATGCAGAAGCACAAATCATAAGCTCTCAAGCGGACAAACATCCCCTTCTGTTGTTCTGTTTGTGCATTTTTCTTCTCGCCTGTGGGTTCCATAGCACGTAATGTCTGACGTACTCGACATAACCTTAATATATAGTACGCAGTCCGTCCTCCTTTTGTTTTTCAATCTATTTTTATGTTTATCGATGTAGGCACGTTTCATGATCTTAGTGTTTGAGCTAGACCTCCTGGCTAAAGGCTTTCTCAATATTGCGTTACCGTTCAGATATACCATTCTGAAATCTTCTCTTGGGCGAATAATATAGTTTGCAGAATGAACTGCAGGACAGCGAGGAAGAGAACTGGTCACCCCACTGATAAACAAGATGTGAGCATGTGCAATAAATCTATACACATTTAATCTTTGACTGCATTGTCCTCTATTGGACCACATTTACCGTTATAACGTATATACGAGTAGTACCTGGTTATTTGAAGACCATATTTCTTGAAAAACTTTTATAGTGACAGTTAGAACAATATGTATATGAGAGCAAACGTCTAGGACCCAGGGCAAAGAGCCAGAGCCTACGCTAGATACGGTCCAACTAGCAAGTCAAAAAGACTTGAAGAAAGAAAAATCACCGAGATGTGACGGTTTACCGACTGCATTCTTATAAACAGAGGAAGTCAGCGTCAATATCTACCTCGCTTCATGCAAGAAGGTCTGGCACAACACTATGGCCAGCCACATAGACAAGATCTGTGTTTATCCCACACCCAAAGACCGGTGATCTGAAGTGATGCACTAATTACCTCAACATCGTTCTAATTATTCATCCTAAAAATATCATACCCCGAATCGTCATGACAAAGCTAGAAAACAGTCAGCTAGGAAGTACATATGGTTTAGGCAGGTATTCGACAAGAGCAATAGCACGAGGGATCACATCCTTAACATGCGAAGTATTATTGAAAAGTGCAAAAAGTATCGACTGACACACCTATTTCACAGACTATACCAAAGCTTTCGACTGTGTGTGTCACGAAAAGCTATGTAAAATCATGACAGACACGGGGTTCGACACACACCAGATTCGACTAATCGAATCATTGTAGGTACCAAACAACAGAATAGCCGGAGAGACGTCGGACTGGTTCGAGGTGCACAAAGGAATACGCCAAGGACTCCCTTTATCTGTTCAATCCTTTATCTGTTCAATATCTATGCAGAGAACATAAGGAATGTCAAAAATGACAAAACGTATGAAATGTTCGACTTGTTTACAATCGACAGCAAGGAAATACCAAACTAAGATATGCAAATGGTACAGTTGGAACATGATCCTGTCGATCAAGCGACACAGGCACAAAATCTACTAATAAACACGGACAAGACTAAGAAAATGAGCACTGACTGACAAGGCGACAAGAACTAAATTTGTCTTAGAGAAGCAAAAAGTGACGTTCTGAGTAGCACGGCTCGAACATAAGCAACAACGGAAATTGCCAAAAAGAAATAGAGAAGAGTGAAGATGGCACTATAGAGTAAAACAAAAATGAAAAAAAAAACGGTATTACAGAACAATAACAATTATAAAGATCCTGATGCCTTGCATCTTCCTAATAGCAACGTACGGAAGCGAGATAAGGTTAATAACAAAAACATTACGGAAGAAGATTGAATCATTCGAACTAAAATACTACACGAGGCTGCTCAATGTGGGTAGCGAAAAAGCACAGCGCAGAAATACTCCAGTAGTTCGGTATAGAACAACACGAGCTACTAAACATCACGTCTAGGGAATTAACTTACGTTGGTCACATCAAACACCACAATAGCATAGAAAGCATACTTCGGTCACATCAAACACCACAATAGCATAGAAATCATACTTCGGTCACATCAAACACCACAATAGCATAGAAATCATACTTCGGTCACATCAAACACCACAATAGCATAGAAAGCATACTTCGGTCACATCAAACACGACAATAGCATATAAAGTATACTTCGGTCACATCAAACACCACAATAGCATAGAGAGAGAGCGATGCTGGAGGGTAGGGTGCCTGTTAATAGAGGCAGAGGTAGACCGAGTGAAAGATGGGCAAGGGAGATTAGAGGCTTTAATGTTAACAGTGGCAGAGGCGGGAGAGATGGCTAGGGATCGAGTGTCTTACGGATAAGCTGTAACGAGAGCGACGTTCTGCAAAGGGCATGTTAACGACGATGAGAACATTTCTGGGTGTAAACTGTTTTCTGGGTGCAAACTGGTGTGGGTGCAAACTGTTGTGGGTGCAAACTAAAGCTATGTTTTATGGGTGCAAACTGTTTTCTGGGCGAAAAATTGTTTTCTGAGTGCATGCAAACTATGTTTTCTGGCATTTGTTTAAGATCTAGGAATCAGGTAGATTGCTGGATATACACGATGGGGAAAATTGTGCAAGTCAATAGGACACACTGATCCTTGAATGATTGGCGCCATCACATCTCAAGGCCTCTTGCCGACCTTGCGTCTGGGATTTATCGTGCATGGTTCTATGGTACACCGGTGTGATCTAATGTCAACGCTAGAGGGTTATGCATACGGCTAGCAACACTAATCATAGTAAACCATTGCTATTAAAACCACTATTGCAGATCTCTGTTTGCAGGCTTCAGTAAATGGGCTATATGTATGTTTGGGCATATGCTTCACTTGAAGGGAAATGGCGAATCATAAGTTTTACCTGGGATGATATGATAGGACAGTTTGGAAGTAGTAAGTATAGAAATGTCTGATTGGAACTAGATCTATGAACAATAGTTGTGGAAGTAAGTATAGACATATCTGATTGGAACTAAATCTATATACAATTGTTGTGTTAGTAGTAAATATAGAAATATATGATTTGAACTAGATCTATGTACAATAGTTGTGGAAGTAGTAAGTATAGACATATCTGATTGGAACTAGATCTATGTACAATAGTTGCAAATTTGACGTGAAGAAAGGCTAAACTAGCAGTAACATTTTATTTTGAGTTTAGCTTGTCTTGTAGGGAAACGATTTCTTCTCCTAGAGCACCAGGGCTCGATTCCTCATTGTATATACTTTCTTTTTCTTTGTTCGGTGTGTTTTTCTGTTCGGTGTGTTTTTCTTTTCGGTGTGTTCTGTTGCTAGAGGTAGAAAAAACATACCAACTAAAGGCAAGGATGCTCTCATGTACATCCGTCGGAGATGAATTTTCGACTTTATTATACTATATCTCAACTAGTTTTGTTGAGGTTGTGTGGCCAATTAGTTCCCTTCCTTTCTGAATTTCCTTGCTTTCTGCTTTTCCTTCTTCCAGTCAGTCCAGTGCCCATTTGCACCTGGTTAGGTAGCATAGCCATGGATTTAACGGCGAGAAGCAACAATTCAAAATAAACGCTACTATACCTACCAAGAATGGTACACGTCGACGATCCTCATACGCCAAGTTACAAGATGCGTGGCAGACGAGTGAAACGTGTGATAGCAGACGAAACATTTTGTCGCATAGGCTAAAGCAAATATGAGACCAGCGCCCGACAAATATAGGAGATCAACAGTGGGAATAACACGCACAAACGCTTATAAGGAAGGCGATCTCTGTTGAACTTAGGCATTGATGTTGGGAAGAGAAAAAGGGAAAACGGCATCACAAATACAGGAGGCTTCACTAAAGGGTGGATAGTAACACAAGTAGAGGGACGGGTTGGATGGAACTGTGTAGTTACATCACGTACATGGCTGGAGTCAGGGAGTAATCTCTTGATTGATGGACAGGGGACATGCTGACGTGAAACTTTCACCTTTCTAAGTAGGCAGGCATGTGATGTTTTTTCCTGACACATGCAAATACCAGAGGTCATGGACTGGCCGGTTGTGGTTGTTGCGTTACATTTTAACCACAGGATGCATTCTCTCCTCTCGGCTGCGCGCGTGCACACTCCACCCCCAATCTGTGAACGTCTGGTTCTACTACACTTTCCAGACACATGCATGTCTCTTCTCCTCCTCCCTTTTCTCCCCCCCCCCCTCCCGTATATTGATGTTGAACGCCCACAAGAAAGATTTACTAATTTGTTATCCATGAAAAGGGTGATAAGTGGCGAGTTGCAGTAGCTTTCCTCACATCCCGAGCGTGCTGATGGTGGACCGGGGTCCTCCAAATGGTTGTGCTATCCTTGGCTTCATCTGTGTGTCGCTCATTACTACGGGGACCCACCACCTCGTTTTGTACCGACAACAGCCAGTTTCCAGGGAGATCCGCGTGCAGGTGAGATGAGGTCTTGGTCAGTAAATTTTACCTGACCCTGGCTACCTTCTGCCTACTTGTCCAGCACCCCATTCCAACACCATCATGCATTTTCTATCCGTTTCTACCCCTCATCCATATCTCTCACTGTGTACACCTGCCTCACTGTGTATATCTGCCTCACTGTGCGACGCCTCAAAATCTTTTCACCTCCACCCATCTGCGTCTCTTCACCCCCACCCATCTGCGTCTCTTCACCCCCACCCATCTGCGTCTCTTCACCCCCACCCATCTGCGTCTCTTCACCCCCACCCATCTGCGTCTCTTCACCCCCAACCCATCTGCGTCTCTTCACCCCCAATCCATCTGCGTCTCCCCCCCCAACCCATCTGCGTCTCTCCCCCCCAACCCATCTGCGTCTCCCATCTGCGTCTCTTCCCAGTAACACAGGGTTCATTTGTTTATTTAATTCGCACACATACACACACCCACAAAGAGATTTTGCAAGCCAGTTCAAATAAAAGCAAACGCCTTTGAATATTCTTCTGTTTCTTATTTAACAGTGGCATCATTTTACTACAAACCTTTTTCATACTTTATTTACAATAAGCATTTGCCTGGTGTTGTATAATTATTATTTAGGTTGCATTGCTGAGACTGTGGCTGTACATACTGAATTGCTTAGACCAGAGTTTTTTAGACCAGAGTTTGATTGTGCAGGCTGAATTGCTGAGATTTTGTGGTTGTGCAGGCTGAGTTGCTTAGATCAGACTTTGTGGATCTATTGAGACTTTGTAGTTGCACAGGCTGAATTGCTTAGATCAGACTTTGGTTGTGCAGGCTGAACTGCTTAGATCAGACTTTGGTTATGCAGGCTGAATTGCTTAGATCAGACTTTGTGGATCTATTGAGACTTTGTAGTTGCACAGGCTGAATTGCTTAGATCAGACTTTGGTTGTGCAGGTTGAATTGCCTAGATCAGACTTTGGTTGTACAGGCTGAATTGCTTAGATCAGACTTTGGTTATGCAGGCTGTTAGATCAGACTTTGTGGATCTATTGAGACTTTTTGGTTGCACAGACTGAATTGCTTAGATCAGACTTTGTGGTTGTGCAGGCTGAATTGCTTAGATCAGACTCTGTGGTTATCAGACTTTGTGGATGTATTGAGACTTTGTGTTTGAATTGAGACTTTGTGGTTGTGCAGGCTGAGTAGCTTAGACCAGATTATGTGGTTGCACAGACTGAATTGCTTAGAATTTATTTGGTTTCCCTAGGCTTTCATGTTCAAGCTGCCCAACATCTTCTGGAGACTGTTCAATGGAGGCTCAGGGATAAACTTGGATAAGATTGTTGATATGGCTGAGAAGACACAACTGGGTTCACCTGATGACAGAGACAAGACCATAGACCACATTGCCAAATATATGGACAGGTTCGTTTGTTTCTTGATCATTTGTGAGGGTGTCAAAATCTACCATTTGTGAGGCGTCAAAATCTTTCATTTGTAAGGGTGTCAAAATTTACCATGATTTGATAAAAATAGAATTTTTGTTAAGTTGACTGAAGAGACTACACATAGATTTTACATCACTATTTTTGCTGTTTCTCATCATTATCTCAAGTAATCACTTCTATTTCACATTATAAAAAATAGTGAAGGGTGACCTAGCAAAGAAATACACATTCACATATTTGAGAATCAGTTATGTCAGGTTGAATCATGCAAAAAATGAACAGGTCCAGAATAACCTTTGCCAGCTTGAACAATATTTGAAAGTCAATTGCAATACAGCACAAACGCCAATGCATATTCAAGTTGCATTCTTTTTGAGCTTTTATGACCTGCAGAGTTTTGGAGAGTAACAACTCATATTCTTTTGATTTCCACACAATTGACATAAAGAAGTCTTTGAACCTGTACCAATCAAACAATGCTACTGTGAGCAACCAAGAAATTCTTGCCTGCCATTATGAAAGGTCAAACCTGCCATTGGATTGGCCATGTTCTAAGAACAATCAGCCAATTTTGAACCGAATACCAACCTTGGAATCAACACTATTAACAAAAAAAGCAATCAAGCTAGCGGGAGAGAGCCATTGGAAGAGATGGGTGCCTTTATGTATTTGTGTAGGGATTCAGATATAAAGACCAAAGGCAATGCTGACACTAAACAACGAAATAAAATCTAGAGGAAACAAGATTCACAGCAAAGTTAAAATATTCAACCTCAGTGTCAAGTTGGTGCTGTTATACACAGCTGAAATATGGGAGAATGACCAATGTGATGCATGAAAATCTTCATTCATTTGTAAAGATATTTACAAAGGACAACGGGTAAAAAGGGGGAGGACATGGTATGGAATGAAGACCAATGGGAAAGGAGATGACAACAGTCACTAGAATAAAAAATTAAAAGAATAAAATAGGGATGCATATAAAATACCCTGAGGATGGAAAACGTAGCCAGACAGGCTCTCAACAAGGAATACTCGAAGGAAGAATAAGATAGGATCGACCTAAAAATTTATGAAGAGAATGTGAGAGGGATCCACAACTAAATGTTAATTAGGAGAGAGAGAGAGAGAGACAAAATATAGTTCATGATTGTGTATGTTGACCAGATGTGGTCAATGGGTTTTGATTGTTTTATAAAAATGGATTTGATCAGTTGGGATATGTCCATTATATGTAATTGACATAATGAACGTAGACATAACCTTTTTATGTAATGGATGTAATCAACGGAGGCATTCATTTTATGCAGTGGATGTAATAATTTAGAATTAAGAACTTATGTATTATGTTATCTACCAGGACAAATTCATTATTTATAATGGATGGAATCAAAGGTACATCATTATTGTGTTTAATGATATAATCAGCTTGGAAATATCCATTTTATGTTATGAGCGTAATCTACCAAAATATGTAACAACTGTTAAGTGTTTTGAATCAGCTCTCCGTGTGGAAAAATAATGCTGTCATCACCTCACTGTGGTAATGGTTACTAGCACTAAGCATTGGACTTCACAGAAATCTGAATTGGTCTAGTCTGCAGGACCAGAATTCATTGAAACAAAAGACTTCACGGAAGTTTGAATTATCAACTCTAGTCTGCAGAGTCGGCACTTGGAGATGGAATAAGGTCTTGGTCACTATGGCTGGCTTACCCTACGTGATATCATGTATGTGGGTAACATAACTGTTCACTTATATTTAACATTAACCCTCACATCTTATTGTCTTTAGATGGCTGGAGACACACAGAGAGTACCACTGGAATAGGCTTGTCAGAGCCAAGCAAGCACTGGCAAGATGCTGCTGTTTCTTCTGCAACAAGCGGGCAGGAACATACCTGACTGCTTTTTACCTGTTTGTCAAAGTCCTATATGTGGCTAATGTTATCTCCCAGTTCTTCATACTGAATGCTTTCTTGTCCCAGGACTACAACTTGTATGGCTTTGAGGTAGGGTAGTTGTCTTCTGATACAATGTGTGCTAGGGTGGGTGTGCTAGTGTGGGTGTGAGTATGTATTGATAAAAACTGAAGGTGTCTATTGAGATATGGTAATATTGATTGTATATTGACATGTGATTTAAAGGATTGTATACTGATATGGGATTTAAAGAATTGCATGGGATTTAAAGAATTGCATGGGACTTAAAGAATTGTATATTGATATGGGATTTAAGTCTGCTTCACACCTAGGGCTGCATATTTCCTGGACGAAGACCAAAATTCCAAGTCTTGGCAGTGGTCCGCCTTTGGCTGGAATCACTGTCAACCATAGTGACATCAATTTCTCTGAGGACCTCATCTGCTTGAGCAGCAGAGAGAGGTCTACTGCACTCAGTAACTCTGACATCACTTTGACCTGTTTTGTGGTGTCATCCATGAGCTCTCTGTACAGAGTCTGAACCCAGCAGAGGCTTTGCCTGTAAACCAAGCTGCACCACTATAAATCAGGTGCCAATTTTTCTGTTCAGCTCTTGAATCTGGATGATTTGAAGCAGCTTGAGGCCTTCCACGTGCTAAACCAAAGATGTATCTTTGGAGTGCGCCGGTAAGACCTAGTCATCAAGACCAAGGTCTGATGGACACAACTCAAGCATGTCTTCATTGCTGGATCTGTGGTTCCTTTATTTGTTCTGCCATGTGGCCATCTCTCTGACATGACAGATCACCAACTTCTACACCTGTCTCTGGAAATCAGGGGGGTGTTTGGGGAAAGACCACACCCCTCATGAAGTCATCACACCTGTCTTGAGACTTATCACCTCCACCCCATATGCTCTGCACTCTCTCTGGGACTCTGCCATCATATGTCAGCGTGACATGTCATGGTTGTCCAGGAAGATAACTGTTTCATAGGGATGTTGTGCACAGCCGATACTCTCAAGCATGTGGTGGTCGGATTCCGTTGAGTAGACAGTTGTACATGTTGAAGGTGAAGCTGGAAAATTGGTTTTATCTCTCCTATTCAGGAGGTTGATGTTGTCTTTGGAATGATTGTAGATTTGTCTCATTATCCCCCATTTATTCAACCATGTCTCTTTGTTCAGTCTTTAGTAGTTTTTTTACTGTATGTATGGTTAGCTGGTGGGTATGGTACTTTCATTTTTAAGCATGTTATCTCTTCAAATATATACTTTTATTATCTCTTTAAATATATACTTTTATTATTTTCAGTTACATTTGTCAAATGTGAGCATATTAAAAAAATAACTTTTGATACTGATGCTTCAACTGAGTAACCTCCTTTCTCATTTATTTATCAGATGGCTCACATGTGAGTACAAAAAGCTAAAGATAGGTCCAGATACGCACTGCCACCTTCCTTAACTATAAATTAGGTAGCCATTTAAAACGAACATCCTGAGGCCAGGTATCCTCATAATAACCATCACCAATTCTCCAGGCCTGAAAACCTTCCCTTTGTTTTACCTATAGGTCCTTCAGATGTTGGGCTCCAGTAACAGTGAATGGAAAGAGTCTACCCGTTTCCCTAGAGTTACCTTGTGTGACTTCAAAATTCGACAGCTACAGAACATTCAGACCTGGACTGTGCAGTGCGTCCTTCCCATTAACCTCTTCAATGAAAAGATTTTTATCGTCATTTGGTTCTGGTTGGTTCTGGTTGCCACCTTCTCCTGCCTCAACTTCATTACGTAAGTAGTAGTAATTTGTAGACTTAAATGCTGTCACGCTATTGTTTGAGGCCATGTTTTATTGTTAGGTAACTAGTAAAAAAATTATTGATAAATAATGATAGTCATTAATCTCGGGTGGGTAAGAACTGAACATATGTCAGTGGGATTTGACATAAAAAAAAGGCGCTGGCATTAGATATGACACTCAAAATGGGAAAACAACTGATAGCTAAGGGAAAACAGCATTAGACAACAGCCTTTGTTCTGGAATCTCCAAGGTAAGAGAAGAAGAGACAACTGAAAACCAGAGCTGGAGCAACAGATGAAAGTTAGCTGCATACTGAGTGAAGTGAAGAAGTTTTGCTGTTTGAAAGTCACTGACTGCTTCATCGGTCATTGGCTGACTGTGTCATCGGTCATTGGCTGACTGTGTCATCGGTCATTGGCTGACTGTTGTCATCGAAAATTGGCTGACTGTGTCATCAGTAGACGTTGCTGGCTCAACATCGAATACATGCTGTGGTTGTTTGCTCTCTGTAAAACCGTATTATGTGACACTCTTGCCACCCAATCTCCAATATACACTGTAGACACATCATTTTGCGTTCGCCTAATTTCTCAAGGCGGTGTGCGTTGTACTGCGGTTTTTATTTTGCGTCTGTCGGCCCAGTGCATCCAACTTCAGCATGCATTTTATGTAAGGGTCTGCTTCCCCGAGGTAACGGCCAGTGCTGTGATGGGGATCGAACCCAGCACCTTCTGGTTGTGAGCCATGTCACTTGACCGCTAGCCAAGCCATCCCCTGAATCCCCTGACACATCATGTGAAAGGTGTTCAGCTGCCGTTCCTTTTTAGTGTAAGTGCTCTCCGTTCCTTTTTAGTGTGTGTGCTCCAAGTCCCGCTTCCATACATGAGTGCCAAGAACGCAGGTCTGATAGACCCGGACCTTGATGTAGTGAGACAGCGCAATGTTTTCCCAGACTATCTTTGTCAGATGGGCCATGAGGGTACTTGCCCTGCCAAGCCTACTGTCTATCTCCTTCTCAAGCGAGAGTGTTGCTGATGGCAGACCCCAGATAAGTGAAACTGTTGACGACCTCCAGAGTGACGCCATCAATCTTTATGGATGGCGAAATGGTAATGCCCTGTGCGCAGATCTTCTCTTCTCCAGACTTATGGTGAGACCAAACTGCTCGCACCCCTCTGCGAATCTCCCAGTCTCCTCCTCACTATTTGTCACCAAAACTGCATCATTCACAAATAGCATCTCCCTTATGAGCACCATCCTCACCTTGGTCCTCACATGCAGTCGGGACAGGTTAAACAGCTGCCCATCTGACCTAGTGTAGAGATAAACACCGTCCACAGATGTCATAAGCATAGGATATGATCATAAAGATCCCAAAAATCGTTGGCGTGAGCACACATCCCTGCTTCACTCCACTCTTGATGGGAAAAGTGTTTGAAAATGATCATCATATAGAACTGAGCCCTTCATATCAGTGTAAAAAGAAAATATGCTACACAGTTTTGGGGGGCAACCGATCTTCTCAAGGAGTTTGAATAGATCCTTTCTACTAACGAGTCGAAGGCCTTAGTTAGGTCTAGAAACATCATAAAGAACGGCTGGTCTTGTTCAATCATATGCGTTGTTGATCTACCAACTCTAAAGCCACACTGAGATTCTGGGTACACCCTGTCCGCGAGCAGCCTCAACCTGTTTAGAAGCATACCATCTCTCCCTAGTGCTTTGCTATTTGTCTGATAGTAGGTGTAGTGAATAAATGTTTAGAGTTTGAATTGATTTCTCATATTTTCAGTGGTGTTTTGTCTGAATCTATTTTCTCAGCTGTATTATGTTCAATGAATTTTTTTCAGTTGGCTGTATCGTGTAATCTTCAAGAGGAACCGTGCAGGTTACATCAAGAAGTACCTGAAAATCAACAATGAACTTCACACTGGCTTTGACAGGAAACTATGCCAGAAGTTTGCAGATGAATATCTTAGAGATGATGGTGTCTTTGTGATTCGTGTGATTGGTAAAAACTCTACAGATCTTGTGGCCACTGACCTTGTGGACAAACTCTGGAAACTGTACCGAAGTAAAAAGATGAAAAAAGATGAGGATGAGCCCCCAGTTATAGAACCCACTTTGCCTATATCAGATAAAGAGAAGGAAGCCTTAAATCCAAATTGATGTGAACATTAAAAAATGATCATTAGCAGAAATATTTTCTTGTTCACATGATGGAAAATTGTGAGATAACTGATTTTTATTAGCATGTCGATGCAGCCCATTTATATTTTGATACGATTTTCAGAAGTATTAGTACACTGAATCAAAAGTTTTACATTATAAGAATATTGTTATATTAGAAAAGTACAGCAGTCAATTTCTGTTAAATTTGTATGTTACTAACAGGTGTATATTAACACTTGAAAGTGCACATCTAATAATGTGCAGAATCATAATAGCTAAACATTTTGTTACACAGGTAAGGATTTTTATTGTGATCTAAATTAATAATACTTTAAATATTACAAAAAAAAAGGAAAATGTAAAATGTCATGCTTTCACCTGAAGCATCATTGCTGTAACATGAATTTTGTTGTACATTATAAACTGGAAAGATGCATGTATATCTTGTACTTAATTCTGCTGAATAGCACATTCTCTAGGTAATATTTGAGTCCATTGAAATAGTGATTGCTGTTCTGTTCATAAGTTTGATTTCAGGACTTGTTGTTGAGAGCTGTTTTTTAATCTACGAAGCAACAAGGCTAATTAGGATGTCCAAGCATCTATAGGTCAAGCGGTTAAGTTTCATCCTCTGGAACTGTAGCAAGACATTTTAAATCATTCAGTTATCTGTTAAGCATTGATGCTGATTGCTCTCATACAACCATTATAAAGATGTTTGACGGGTCACCCAGCCTCCTGATTTCATCTCCTAATGCTCCAGTTTGAATTTTTTAATGGAAATCCAGAACATTTATCAAATTGAATCTACGAGATTTCCAGATTTAAACATACACATTTAAAAAAGCATAAGAAAATGCTTGAAATTTTCAATTTCTCTTACTTCCCCTACCAACACCACCAGCTATATTTATTGTTTTTCTTTTTTCCCATAACGAAAAATATAAGTGCATCTTGAGTAAAAATGTATTTAACTTTTCTATAGAGACATTTATCAATTTCTATAGAGACATTTATCAATCTTTATAGACTTAGATCTTGAAGATGATTTTGTTAGTAAGTCTAGATCTTTGTTTCAATGACTTAAGGGAAGGCATTGACTTTTCTGTTTCAATGACTTAAGGGAAGGCATTGACTTCTCTAACCTACTTTTTTTTTGGTGTGTATGATACTACCAAGTTTTTCTACAAGGATCTTTTGTTTATGTCAGCATATTTTCCCCACAAAAGAGTTTTGCCATCGAAATATATTTGTATCATTCAGGGGTGTATATGATGAATCTTGTCTAACAGTGACAATGGGGTCATTTTGAAGTACTGTTTGTTATAAGTGGGACGAGTGTCTTGTAATTGATCATTTTCAACTCCAGGCTTATATCAGTTTTAAGAGATGTAGTGATAAGCTGGATTTTGAGGTTTAAACAATGTTTGAATATAGCTAAACCAAAACTATCCTGGTCTTTTCCAATAGATAATGACAAATCAAGGATACTTGTGGGATTGATGCACTTTCTTCAACTTTTTTAAATGTGCATACAAGTAGGCACCTTGAACATGTTTCAGTTATATTGTCTACTATCTTTATTATGTAATGATTGTACTATGATTCTAAATAAGCTTTATTCCTGACAAAATGGACACAATTTAAACAAAACTTATTTAGTTTTTGCTAGGCCATTTGTTCCAATGTGCTTTACTAGGCCTTTTGTTTCAAAATTTTTATTTTACTTGACCAATTGAACACATTCCATTTCAGCCTTGATGACCAAACTCTAAATCATTCCTCTTGCCGGTCTGAAGATTGAAATGATGTTGTTGATAATAGAAATAAGACTTATTGTGTTAAAATATCCATTTCTATTACCTTGTAATAACATTCAGGTGTGTTTCTGTAAATCAAAATTTGTTCTTAAATATTCAATTCCTTTAATTTGTGTTCCAATAGTCCCAAAATTATACTGGGGACAGCACAAGATACCAGCAGTATAGGCCAAGTCAGACATCAATTAAGAGCTACCTTACAGGCAGGATTGGGACAGCCAATGATACTCTTGGACTCCTCTATAAAAACAGGGTGAGGGTGTTAATTGCATACGTAGATCAATGCAGAAGAAATTTTTTTCAAACACCTGATGTAAAAGTTTTAAGAAAAGTGAAAAATATCAGAAAGGAGAAAGTTTGCAAATATTTTAGTGATAAAGCAGAAGATCATCAGGTTTATTAATTTAAGAAACTAGAAAAGAATTTGTAGTTAGTAGCAAAATGCAGAATTGGCTCTATGCTTTATCACATTGAGCAATGGGAGAAAAGTTCATGAACTTCTTAGATGGGTTCACTGTCAGGGGACACATGCATGATGGATTGATGTGTTCAAATCTACGTCGGCATGGTATTACTATTTTCTAGCACATCAAAATGTCTTGTATTTAACTAACAAACATTTCTTGCATTCAAACAAAGCTTGGGAATTTATACTGGATATGTTAAATGCAGCAAAGCTGAATGTCAGTGCTGATGTGTAGCCAACACACACAAAGAAACACATTACAATTAAGTTACACAACAGTACATATAATTATACCAAGATCTAAGACAAATAAGACATTCATGACACTAAACAACAGAGAGGACATTCAAGACACTAAACAACAGAGGAGGTCCAGAGGAATCCAGATTTCCACCAAAGTTCAGTGTTGAGTTGGGTTATACAGTAAATACTCTTCTTTAACAGATGTCTGTGAAGGATACTGGTGAGGAATTTAGACCTGTAAGAAAGAAGCCACTAAGAGAGGAAAATGGGGCTGCATAGGGCATATGCATAAGAAGGCACTGTCCGACATAGCTAGCCAGGCTCTCGCATGGAATCCTGAAGGGAAGGGGAAGAAGTACAGGAATAAAATGTAAGAGGGAATTGTGATTAAATGATTTTAGCTGGAAAGAGGCAGAAAGAATAGCCCAAGGCTGTGTATGCTGACAAGATGTGGTCAATTGAATTGATGGGATCATTGGGTTTTAATTAACATGTATGCTGCGGAATGTAAGAGTTCATTGGAAAACGAATAATTCATATTTTTAAAATTTAAGCCAAGCATAAAAAAGTAACGTAGCTTCCTTAGTGTTGCAGTAAATCAGTGCCAATCTCATATTACTGTCACTCCAGATGGTGTATAGGTCAATTTGGTTTACCCTAACAACCCGTAGGAAAGCCTGAATCTAGTTATGTGTTGCATGGTTTCAATTACAGTGGTTTTTACATAGTGAGGTTGCCAGCTCAATGCACAACCTTCCTTAGTCACCTCAAATGTCATGCTTGAAAAGAAACTGATCATATTATGTTACCATGGGAACCACACAGGTACATGGGTAATAATAATGTGGTTATGCCTCTATGGTTGCATGTGTGATCATTTGTGTTATGTCCTTTTTCAAACTTTATTTATCTTGTACATATTGATATATTTCACATAATTGTTTTTTATCTTTTTTTGTGTGGATTTTGTACTGTAGTTTTAGACATAACGTATATTCTGTTGCATTTTGTTGTATAGTAAAAACCAGAGATATTTTGTTCTGTCAAGAAAAGGGCCAGAAGTCCATGCTTGTTAACAAACAAAAATTCATCAGAATTATTATTTTGAGTCATTGGTGTGGAATAACTACTACAAAGCGGCAATTGCATGCTAAAAAAAAATGGGCTGGTGACATCGAGAGACACTCAAGTATGATTACGACATAAATGACCATATCCATAACACCGACATCTGTGACTAAACTGAGTTCAGGAATGGCGTCAACTTTGTATGAATACAAAAGTACAGATGGGCCAGACATGTGTCATGACTGACAATAGATGGACGAGGAGGGTGTCTTTCTGAACTGCAAACGTGAAGCGGCCGCCTGCCGATGAGATGGAGAGATGATCTGCACCACTCTTTGGACCGTCATGTTGCTCTAAGACGAAGAACAGACACAGATTCAAGCAGCTTTGCTTGATTGAATACCAAGATTCTAGTATATAAGTATGGTGTTAACATAGTAACTCATTTCCATGGCTTTCTTAAAGAATAACTCACCCTGGTAACAACAATCACAAATGTCTTCCAATGATAAATTGTATTCATTCTTAACTTGTGCCTTCAATTTAGAATGCATTTATTGATCATATAACTTTCACATGTTTTGTGGCCTTGTAGCTTCACCACAGCTGCCTTGGTTTATTCCACAATGTTACATTTGTTCAGTCTTGTATATTTCCATGGGAGGTAGCAGCCTGACACCAGTACAGTGCCTATGTTACTCGTTGCCAGATATCCCCTCCAAAAGTGGCACAGATATCCCCTCCAAAAGTGGCAATCTGTTGGTTTGAAATGATGAATCTGGCTAAATATTCTAGGTTTTAGATTTTTGGTACTCTAAGAAAATCACATTTGTACATCAGGAGCAAAAACGGACAGAAAAAAAAAATATTCTGCAGTGTTCACTATAGTAAGATAAATAAAACAGTACAATTGTTTGGAGGTTGTACACTAACAAATGAAATCCAACATCATACATTTAGACAGACCTACAATATCCTTCTGCTGGATAGAAACATTAGTGCTAGGGAGACTGGCATTGATGATAGTGCATTGATATGTAAGCAGGTTAACTGTAGTAGTGGCCTTATGTTCTGGCTGGAATGAAAAAGGTACACGTTTAAGTAAATGGTTAAAACAAACACACAAACAGTTGTGACCATCTAACCATGTAAACCAGTGTCCCATCTGAAATGACTAAACAGCCATACTCCCGAGAAGGTTTCTGGTTGCCAGAAACACATTTTCTTTCTGATTGCCGTTATCTCTTCATGTTTTAAATAATTTAATACACCACAAATAGGTATTTAAATTATGTAGCACAAAAACAGTGAAGATTGAAATCTAGATTTATATTATGTAATTGTTTTACATTGATTCATAATTGCAGAAATGCAATGTTTCCTGAAAGATATTCCGTAAGGTTTAAAATCAATCATTTATTTCACATTCTGTGGTGTATCAAAATCAAGAATTTATTCCAGATTCTGTGGTTCATCAAAATCAAAAACTGTTGCATTAGTAACTTTATTTTAATTGCAAATGTTTTCATTGCAGATATCTATAACAATGCTGACATGTCAGACATCAATTTTAGAGCCGGTAGCCACCACAATCATGATGATTGAACTGATGATACATTTTGTAGATATGTTTGTAAAAGCAAACTTTCTGGTCTAATAGTAACTGCATGATCAGAACTGTCTAAGGATGTTTCCAAAATCAGTCTTTACAAATTAAGTAGATCCTCCATTAAACCGTCTTCCATTTTGTGAGCAAAAAAAAAGGGGGGGGGGGCGGTGGGCGCCCAATTAAGTACTGTGCCATTTTGCAGTACTTCAATGCCAAAATAATGAAGGCAGGTTAGCTTAATGTAGTTTTTAAAAAAAAAAATGGAATTACTAGTGATTGGAATTGTTAATTGACTTTTATATCAAAAATTGAATTATTACACAATCCATTTTTTTGCTTATATTTAAGTGTTTTGAATTTTCTATTTCACAATTTTGAGATTTCTTATGAATCTGTTCACTGACAATGCTTACATAAGGGTGTTTGTTGTTTGTATCAGACTGGCTAGTATACACTGTCAGTGTTCCATATTAGTTTCCTTGTACTACATTGTTGATATGGGAATAGTTTATGTACATACTGCTGATGTGCATGGTTCTCAATTCTTGATATAATCTCGACACCATGTGACTATCAAGTAAATGTGAGCTTATATTTTGATACTTTATAGGGGTGTCAAACATGAGTACTCATCCTAAAACACTCACAGTTGAAGATATACGTTTAAAATATCTCATAGCTCTGTTACCATGAGGAATGAATATATGAGGATGTCAATAAACATTGGGAGTAGAACAATCTGAGACAAGTCAAAGGAGTGAGATCCTCCAGAGTGAAAGATCATGGCTCAAAATAGAAACCAGTGACAAGCACCAGTTGCAGCAACGGGGATGTTGTGGTTGATGTGTGTGTTGTTGAGCCTTATGTGATAAACTGTGCTTTCTTGAGCGACATAGAATCAACATGTATGTTTGTATGAAGAGTTTTAATACTTCTGTAATGTGCCTTGTCAAAACTGGTAATGCATGTTGTCTTATATTTTGATACTCTTGTAATTTGAAAGATAGACTTTCCATTTTATACACAATCAAAATTTAACATGTATTTTTTCTTCTTTTATTACACTACACACAATCCAAATTTCTGTTGTCATTGATTTGAGGACCTGCCAAGGTCATTGCTTTAATGAGGACCTGCCAAGGAATATGAGGTCTATGATCTGACAGCAGAGCTAGGTCACCTTCTAAGCTGTCATATTTTGCTACTGAGTTTGTCATGGCATGTCAAAAACAAGTGACGATATCCAGAAACAGCTGTTGCTGGTTGTGAAGTGTCAAGCTTCAGCTTTCTAAATCTTTGTTTCCTAACACAGTATGGCTGGTTGATTTACTCGTCTTGCAGTCACTAGTTCAAAGCTGTGTTGGGCAGCCATTTTTTCCAAGTGGGTGTAATGAAGCTAACAGCTCTCAGATCACAAAGCTTGACCCTTTGATGCTAGAGGCAAATAACTCTGACCACTCAGTCTTCATACAAAAACTGTGACAGACTTGTATCTTCTCAGTGTCCACAGCCAATGGCACACCTACATTTGTCTGATCCATTACATAACCGACGTTAACACTTCCTCTATTACGTTTGTTTTCTTAAACTGTCTTTGTTCACTCTACAATTAAAATGTACAGCTGGGTCTGTTCACTCTACAATTAAAATGTACAACTGGGTCTTCCTGGTGACCTCATTCCACATTAAGCTCACCTGTTTTCCTCATAAGTATCTATAGTGTAGCTACTGGTTCCCTTAATGACTTTTGATTAATGGGATTCACATCGTTGTTGAATTGTTTCATTCCATTATATCATTACGACAACTGAAAATTGTTTTCTGTAATTCATACATTGCTTAATGTGTACATCAACCAAGTTTTAATCATGCCATGTTCAGTTCTTTAAAAAATAAAAATGAACAATAAATTTAAATCTACAATTACAAATGGCAGTTTTGTATAAGACAGCAAAGTGTCACTTTTCACCAGAAGTTAAATCGCAATTTTAAGTGAAACAAGTTTCAGCTAAGTAATTTAATTACATTATTCGTAGTTGATCCTTTCACTTTGAATTTGATTTGGTTTCTCTTAAAATTAAAGATTGCAGTTCTATGCACACAAATATACAAAATATTAGACCTTTTCAGTTTTTCCAATTTCGACATTTGAACATGCCAGTTTTATTTTATATTTCCCCTTTTTATGTTTAAAAATAACTGTTCATACAATTTTGTTTATTCATATTCATCTTGCATTACAAATGTTTGTTACATAAAGAAATTATAATTTTTATGTTACATTTTTTAATTGGGAAGTACAATTGCACTAAATTAATTTTATGTGAATCAAATGTTGTTAAATATCTTGGCAGAAATTAGGATCTTCTAAATAGGATGTCATCATTGTCGGGAATATATGTGTCATAAAAATAACAAAAAAATTGGCCAAATGCATTTGTCTGACATTTGTAGCTTTTCTGTCAAGGGAAGGAGAAAAGCTACCTCAACCTAACACCTATAAGTTCCGGAAGAGACCTAGAAGTTTCCCAGGTTTAGATACAGAAGCAAGTTGGAAGCAGAGCACACAGGTCAACAACCAAATACTGTATATTACCAGCTCAACAGATGTTCTCTAGACTCAACAGAGTTACAATCTGTTCAACAAACTCAAGATAGGAAATACTGATGAATGTGTATGTGACACTGAAAAACTGACTGCTGAACATCTGCTACAGAGATAGCAATATACGAGGGACAGAGAAAGCACATATGATCATTACCAATACCAATTCATTAAAATTTCATGAAGACATTAATCTGACGCCAACCTCTGCTTTCTTTAGATATATTCAAGTTGAAGCCTGAAAAATATTATACTATATATGAGTACTTGTCATTCAAGTTATTTAGTTTGTATATCATTGTGATGAAGAATGTGAAACTGTTTGTATTGTAGATGTTATTTTGGTGAATGATAAATGTTATTGAATTAGTTTGCTGAAGTTTGTGTTCCTGTGGGGGGTAGGTTTGCTCTTGCTAGACAATGTTGGTAGGAGGTTGAGGAAGGTGGTTGATATGAGTAGTAGGTGGTTCATGAGTGGGTGGTTGAGGCAGGTGGTTGATATAAGGAGCAGGTGGTTGATTTAAGGTGTAGGTGGTTGATATAAGGAGTAGATGACAGGAAGACATATTTGGTAGCATGTTTCTAAGTTAAAAACAAAGATATAGCAATGAACCAATAGAAAAAAGGTTGAAATTGGAGGTATGATAAGAATAGCCAATGTGCAGATGTTTAGGTGGATCTATGCTATGGCCAGTATGAGGATGTTTAGGTGGATCTATGCTATGGCCAGTATGAGGATGTTTAGGTGGATCTATGCTATGGCCAGTATGAGGATGTTTAGGTGGATCTATGCTATGGCCAGTATGAGGATGTTTTAGGTGAATCTATGATGTGGCCAGTATGAGGATGTTTAGATGAATCTATGCTATGGCCAGTATGAGGATGTTTAGATAAATCTAATATTGACCATGTATTACCCAACCATGAAAAACTATGATTAACTCTGAGGAAACTTGCCTGCAGTAATCATCAATGAGATGTGACCTCTACATGTCCATTACTGTCATCATTGATTTGTTCCTTCATAGGCTCAACACAGCAGATGATGATCTTGCAAGAAGCTTTTGCAAAACTACTTTGTCTTTAGTCCCTTTTGTACATGAGTTTGCCAACCTCATGCACAACCCTTGTTAGTCATATTGTACAATATTAATATGGTGGGACATTTCCTCAAAAGGGGTCAATGAGGTACAGCTGGTACGTTGAACATATAATTCCTTATTTATTTTATGACCTCATTACTCATTATCACTCAATAAGCCAAGGTTAGCACTGTGTTCCTTGCTAGGCATTGAACCATTCTAGTATGGGAAATTGTTCTGTTATTCAAAACCAGTTGACTGGATCATTTCATGTGCTGTTATTTCACTTCACTTGGGGTGTACATTTCAGGTCAAAGTGGATTCCTGTATAATGCACAATCAGATTCCTTTATCATGGTGGTCTTGTGTCAAGTCATCTATGATACCATCTGATTACTGAAAACACATTCAGATCATAATTGTCCTCTAGAAGTTGTCTTAATTTCATCATTGTCCTCTAGAAGTTTGTCTTCAATTTCATTGTTGTCCTCTAGAAGTTTGTCTTAATTTCATTGTTGTCCTCTAGAAGTTTGTCTTAATTTCATTGTTGTCCTCTAGAAGTTTGTCTTAATTTCATTGTTGTCCTCTAGAAGTTTGTCTTAATTTCATCGTTGTCCTCTAGAAGTTTGTCTTAATTTCATTGTTGTCCTCTAGAAGTTTGTCTTAATTTCATTTTTCATTGTTGTCCTCTAGAAGTTTGTCTTAATTTCATTGTTGTCCTCTAGAAGTTGTCTTAATTTCATTTTTCATTGTTGTCCTCTAGAAGTTGTCTTAATTTCATTGTTGTCCTCTAGAAGTTTGTCTTAATTTCATCGTTGTCCTCTAGACGTTTGTCTTAATTTCATCGTTGTCCTCTAGAAGTTTGTCTTAATTTCATTTTTCATCGTTGTCCTCTAGAAGTTTGTCTTAATTTCATCGTTGTCCTCTAGAAGTTTGTCTTAATTTCATTTTTCATTGTTGTCCTCTAGAAGTTGTCTTAATTTCATTGTTGTCCTCTAGAAGTTTGTCTTAATTTCATCGTTGTCCTCTAGAAGTTGTCTTAATTTCATCGTTGTCCTCTAGAAGTTGTCTTAATTTCATTGTTGTCCTCTAGAAGTTGTCTTAATTTCATTGTTGTCCTCTAGAAGTTGTCTTAATTTCATCGTTGTCCTCTAGAAGTTGTCTTAATTTCATCGTTGTCCTCTAGAAGTTGTCTTAATTTCATTGTTGTCCTCTAGAAGTTGTCTTAATTTCATCGTTGTCCTCTAGAAGTTGTCTTAATTTCATCGTTGTCCTCTAGACGTTTGTCTTAATTTCATCGTTGTCCTCTAGAAGTTTGTCTTAATTTCATTTTTCATCGTTGTCCTCTAGAAGTTTGTCTTAATTTCATCGTTGTCCTCTAGAAGTTTGTCTTAATTTCATTTTTCATTGTTGTCCTCTAGAAGTTGTCTTAATTTCATTGTTGTCCTCTAGAAGTTTGTCTTAATTTCATCGTTGTCCTCTAGAAGTTGTCTTAATTTCATCGTTGTCCTCTAGAAGTTGTCTTAATTTCATTGTTGTCCTCTAGAAGTTGTCTTAATTTCATTGTTGTCCTCTAGAAGTTGTCTTAATTTCATCGTTGTCCTCTAGAAGTTGTCTTAATTTCATCGTTGTCCTCTAGAAGTTGTCTTAATTTCATTGTTGTCCTCTAGAAGTTGTCTTAATTTCATCGTTGTCCTCTAGAAGTTGTCTTAATTTCATTGTTGTCCTTTAGAAGTTGTCTTAATTTCATTGTTGTCCTCTAGAAGTTGTCTAAATTTCATCGTTGTCCTCTAGAAGTTGTCTTAATTTCATTGTTGTCCTCTAGAAGTTGTCTTAATTTCATTTTTCATTGTTGTCCTCTAGAAGTTGTGTTAATTTCATTGTTGTCCTCTAGAAGTTGTCTTAATTTCATCGTTGTCCTCTAGAAGTTGTCTTAATTTCATTGTTGTCCTCTAGAAGTTGTCTTAATTTCATTGTTGTCCTCTAGAAGTTGTCTAAATTTCATCGTTGTCCTCTAGAAGTTGTCTTAATTTCATTGTTGTCCTCTAGAAGTTGTCTTAATTTCATTTTTCATTGTTGTCCTCTAGAAGTTGTCTTAATTTCATTGTTGTCCTCTAGAAATTTGTCTTAATTTCATTTTTCATTGTTGTCCTCTAGAAGTTGTCTTAATTTCATTGTTGTCCTCTAGAAGTTGTCTTAATTTCATCATTGTCCTCTAGAAGTTGTCTTAATTTCATCATTGTCCTCTAGAAGTTGTCTTAATTTCATCATTGTCCTCTAGATGTTGTCCTAATTTCATCATTGTCCTTTAGAAGTTTGTCTTAATTTCATCATTGTCCTCTAGAAGTTGTCTTAATTTCATTTTTCATTGTTGTCCTCTAGAAGTTGTCTTAATTTCATCGTTGTCCTCTAGAAGTTGTCTTAATTTCATCGTTGTCCTCTAGAAGTTGTCTTAATTTCATTGTTGTCCTCTAGAAGTTGTCTAAATGTCATCGTTGTCCTCTAGAAGTTGTCTTAATTTCATTGTTGTCCTCTAGAAGTTGTCTTAATTTCATTTTTCATTGTTGTCCTCTAGAAGTTGTCTTAATTTCATTGTTGTCCTCTAGAAATTTGTCTTAATTTCATTTTTCATTGTTGTCCTCTAGAAGTTGTCTTAATTTCATTGTTGTCCTCTAGAAGTTGTCTTAATTTCATCATTGTCCTCTAGAAGTTGTCTTAATTTCATCATTGTCCTCTAGAAGTTGTCTTAATTTCATCATTGTCCTCTAGATGTTGTCCTAATTTCATCATTGTCCTTTAGAAGTTTGTCTTAATTTCATCATTGTCCTCTAGAAGTTGTCTTAATTTCATTTTTCATTGTTGTCCTCTAGAAGTTGTCTTAATTTCATCGTTGTCCTCTAGAAGTTGTCTTAATTTCATCATTGTCCTCTAGAAGTTGTCTTAATTTCATCATTGTCCTCTAGAAGTTGTCTTAATTTCATCATTGTCCTCTAGATGTTGTCCTAATTTCATCATTGTCCTCTAGAAGTTTGTCTTAATTTCATTGTTGTCCTCTAGAAGGTGTCTTAATTTCATTGTTGTCCTCTAGAAGTTGTCTTAATTTCACTTTTGTCCTCTAGAAGTTGTCTTAATTTCACTGTTGTCCTCTGCAAACTTAGTCTTAATTTGTTGAGATTTGATGTTCTATCTATCTCACTGTTAAACTGACACAGAACAATGCAAAGTATTCCTACTCTTATCCAGCATGATGAAGCTAGTCAGTTGCCTTTCCTTGTGTGAGGTGCATCTGCTTGTGCTGAAGTCATTTGTCATATGTGCATACTAATAGTAAACATAACAGCAATATTTTTGTCCAGAATTACTGTCTACATGTGAAAAAATAAAGTCTACATAGCCATATTTCAGTAACATTCTCTAAATAAGTAACATTTTGTTCCCTCCCCATTTGCATTGCTTGGAGTTGATAATCTGTGCAGAAATATCAATCCATCTCATTTCTTGATTCTTGTCCCATTTTCATGTTGTCCATTTGTATTTTCCTTGCTTTCTTTTGGTCTTTTCAGTTGTTTTGTTTGCAAGGGTCGAGTGTGACCGTAATGTATATTACTTGATATTTGCTAGATACAAGCTTGAAAGGGCCTCTTGTCTGGCGAACATGTCTAATTTCTTATAAAAACAAGCTGTGTACTTTGTCATCTTGTATTTTCTACTTGCTTTGTTTTCTTACCTACTTTCTTGGCTGGTTTTACGTCTAGGACTAATGTAATGAAATTATTTAGTTAATATTGAGTTTACAGTTGTTCTACAGTTGTTCGTTCCATGATGTAAAAAAAAATAAACACACCTTGCTTTTTAGTATTTGCATTTACTTTTTAGACACTTGTGTGCTGTTATCCATAATCTCCAGACATGTCATGTTTGGAACATGTTTACTAAATTTCAAATACAGACATTCCAGACAAAGTAAGGGACCATTTAACTATATTGTTATTGGCAGTATGTAGATTCTTGTTGTGAATAGTTTCATCCGTGTGTTTTAGATGAATATTACACTTCAGTGTAGACAGTCAATAAGTAGTGTAGAAGTTAGTAGACATATTAGGGAAGTGTTTCTTTTAATTATGTGTATTATCAGTAGTTTGAAAATGTTTGTTTTTGTAGAAAATTGCATTTCAAACACTAAAACATTGTTTTTGCTTTTAAGTTTCAACCTTTTATAATATTGTGCTGTATTGAAGCCATTGTTTAATCCCTTCTGCCTGTCTGCCCCATATTTCTACACCTGATATACATGGGATATGATGCCAGCTGTCAATAAAAACTTGGTATGATGTATACAGTTTACATGTTGTTCATTTGTTGCTAGCTATCTTATTTATATTTTTCCAATCTCTGCCTGCTGAAAGAATTTTATGACTGGTTTTTCAAGTATTTTCTGGTCAACCATGTGATACAGTGGATCAAAGTGTGGAGACATAACTTTCCAGGCATGTTGTAAAAGATGAGGGTTGTGCATCGGGCTAGCGAAACTGCTACTATAAGAATGCATAAAGTACTTTGGCATAGTCTTCCTATAAGTGGCCTCATGCGGTAGTGGCCCAATGCTTCACCAGTATGAGCAGATGATGGTGATGATGTCAGTGATGAGATAACATTTTACACGAGCTGTTATTTACAAAATGAGCCATACTCGAACTGACAAACCTTGAATGTGAGGAGAAACAGGGTTAATACAGATGTCAAA
This sequence comes from Ariolimax columbianus, assembly GCA_036924085.1. Lineage (NCBI taxonomy): Eukaryota > Metazoa > Mollusca > Gastropoda > Stylommatophora > Arionidae > Ariolimax > Ariolimax columbianus. Next base: position 24,343,752 of record JAVGWX010000004.1, on the reverse strand, counting down.
ATGGGATGCCAGCATATCACGAGGAATGTTAACTTTAGTCAAGGTTTCAGGTGTCAATTTCTGTCTGTTTAGGTTGACACAAAGAAAATGTCAAATTTCTTTGACACAACAGACAAGTAAAATATCTCACAGCAAATACATGCAAAGAATAGGTAACATATTGAATAACGCAAGGAAATTAGAAAATTAAAGTGCTGTTTACAGGGTGAAACCTCACACTCAAGCAGTAAACTAGCGACAACTTATTCTGTTCTCCGGACTACATTCTGCTACTTGCAAAGCTTGGTAGTGGGAGATTGAGAACAAACGCAGAAAAAGGATGAAACACGACAAACTAAAGCTCATGCAGTTGAGGTGCTAGGTCTATATACAGACAGATTATTTCTTGTCCTCCTTTGGCATTTGTTCTAATAAAGACGCTTGTGGCATGTCAGTTTCGCGAGGCTGATATATGAGCCTTTTGGTCCAACATATCCGGTTTCAAAATGACATTTTGGGGACCGACTTTGCTTTTCTTCTTCCGATTTCTTAACCAGGCTGCATGGTTACAATATGTTACCAGGGCTGCTACTTAGAATATAGGAGATGTAGAATAGGATCTTGATCAGTCATGGGTCACTGACCATGGAACATTTTGAAAGTGGAAGTGGGAAAGGCTTCCTCAGAAGTGTGTGATGAAAAGCTATTTTATATTCTTCAGGAGTTGGAAGAGCTGTGTCAGTTGTCTCATAAGCTGGAAATGTTAAGTTCTTTACTTCCGGAGCTGGGAAATGTTATATAGGTACTTAAAGAGCTGGGAAATGTTATATAGGTACTTAAAGAGCTGGGAAATGTTACATCGGTACTTCAAGAGCTGGGAAATGTTACATCGATACTTCAAGAGCTGGGAAATGTTATATAGGTACTTAAAGAGCTGGGAAATGTTATATAGGTACTTAAAGAGCTGGGAAATGTTATATAGGTACTTAAAGAGCTGGGAAATGTTATATAGGTACTTAAAGAGCTGGGAAATGTTACATCGGTACTTCAAGAGCTGGGAAATGTTACATAGGTACATCAGGAGCTGAGAAATGTTACATAGGTACTTCAGGAGCTGAGAAATATGAATTACTTCAGGATCTCAAAAATAAAGAGAGATTTATTTAGAATTGCATTTGTTTGTTTTTGTTAGTAAAGTGAAAAGGTGACACTGTTAATATAGCCTGAATTGAAGATTCATTATTGTTCATGATAGTAAACTGTATATACTCTAATACAATATGCCAGTTGTCAGTCTGATTTGATTGTTTAGTGTGGATGTATACTTTTATTGTTGTAGATTGATACTTTATTGGCGTGAATTTAAATAAAGATAAATTCATTATATTTTCAAAATTAAACTATGATTTTGTTATGAGATCTACCCAGAGGTGTACAGTACACATAGTAAATGTCTTTGTTTTTCTTGCTCTTTTACAATTATATATTTAAAAAAAAAAAACATAACTGCTAAACTAGATGAGCAGCTTGTATCACTACAAGTTCACACCCAACTTTCTCAAAAGTTTTAAGAGTAAATCAATTGATGATGATGATGCAGTATTGGTGGTGCCCCAATGACTTTGTGAAATTCACAACAATTAAAATGAAGCACATAATTAAAATTCCAGAACAAAATCATTATTGAATATCAATATAGTCTGTATGTGGGTTCCAACCCACTGTAACATACAAGGCAACGAGGAGGAAGACAGACTCGCAAAAGAAGGGGCAAGACTACCACAACCAGATTCTTGTGTGACCTACGAAGAGTCCAAAAGGTTTATTAGGGCCAGATACATGGCCGAATGGGAAACAGAACATACTGGCTACACAAAAAATTATGCCTATTACCAGTTGAACAGAAGAGAGCAGGTCGTGGTCTTCAGACTCTTGCACAGGCCACAACAGACTAAGGTACCATCTATTCAATAAATTGAAGATAGGTGGCACAAACGAATGCACATGTGGTACATGAAAAATGACAGCTGAACATCTGCTGCAAAATTGCCCGACATACGAGGACCAGAGAAAGCACATGTAGCCATCACCAGTGCCAACACTAGACAAGCTCTATGGCAGTGTCGACAGCTTCAGGATGACAGCTGCTTTCTTCAAACAAATTCAAGTTGACGTCTGACAGCGTACGAAGAAGAATATAGTCTGTATGATAAATAAAAAAACATAACAGATGCACAAATATTTAAAGTAGGGAAGTGATGTATTTTTATAATGCATTCAAAGAAAAGTAGCAGATCATTGTTAGCCCGAGTCAAACGAGACAAATTATTATTGTGGTGATGAAACTGAATTTATTCCAATTCCAAAAACACGTTATAAATTTTAAGATCTCACATGTACAGTTGATTATTTAAAATGTTTTGTGGCTTTCACTAAAAATGGGCTATTGTAAATGTGCTGGTATGTCAACACATCCCTTTCTAATGAAGTAAAACAGCTGCCGAGGTTTGATCAAGAAGCACATTGATAAAGTTGACAAATTTTTTACTTCCAGGATTTAAAGCAAAAGTTTGTAAGCCACAACACAGGTGTGTGTTTCAAAAAAGTTCATAAAGCAGAAAAAAGGAATCATAAGGCAGATTCATCTGGATAAGTACAATCAGTTATGGAATTCAACCTGTCACTACATACCACAATGTGCATAACAACTCAGAAGAAAATGAATCCAATATAAAAACAGCTCTCAGGTTTATATGATGGGGCAAAATTACACCAACAGCTGTCTGAAATTGATGCCAACATAGAATCCATGGATCTAAATTGCAAACGTGCAGTGCTTGAGGCTATAGACTAATATAGAACAGCCAACATAGAACCCATGGATCTAAATTGCAAACGTGCAGTGCTTGAGGCCATAGACTAATATAGAACAGCCAACATAGAACCCATGGATCTAAATTGCAAACGTGCAGTGCTTGAGGCTATAGACTAATATAGAACAGCCAACATAGAACCCATGGATCTTCTTCTTCTTCGTACGCAGTCAGACAGTAACCATTATTTTTTCGAAAAAAGCGGCGGTCATCCTGAGGCTGTCGATACTGCCATAGAGCTTGTCTTGCAGTTCCACTGGTGATGGCCACATCTGCTCTCTCTGATCCTCGTATGTCGGGCAGTTCTGCAGCAGATGTTCAGCGGTCATTTTACCGGTACCGCACGGGCATTCGTCGGTACCACCTATCTTTAATTTGTTGAATAGGTGGTACCTCAGTCTATTGTGGCCAGTGCGAAGTCTGAAGACAACGACCTGCTCTCTTCTGTTCAACTGGTAATAGGCATCGTTTTTGGTGTAACCAGTATGTTCGGTTTCCCATTTGGTCATGTATCTGGCTTTGATAAGCCGTTTTGATTCTTCGTACGTCATACTAGTCTCTGTTTGTGGTAGTTTTGCACCTTCTTTTGCCAGTCTGTCTGCCTTCTCGTTGCCTTGGATGTTGCAGTGTGATGGGACTCACTGTACCATTACCCTTTTTGGTGCGGACTGCTGGCACAGTTGGCAGAGTGCTGCTCATTAAGCTCAGTGTTTTTCTGGCTTTTTAGCGCTGTGACTACGGCGAGAGCATCTGTAAGCAGGACTATATGGCTTTCATTTTCTTTGTGTGTCACCATTTCTCCCACTGCCGCCCTCAGTGCCTCTGCCTCCGCTCTGAAATTGCTTGTGTACTTACCAGTAGCGAATGACAGTGTTATTTTTCTGCCATTTGGTAGGTTCAGGAATGCTCCTGCCCCTCCGTTCTGTGTAGTGTTTGTTACAGAACCGTCGGTGTATGCTTGGGTCCAGTCCATGCTTGGGTAGCTTTTCGATATAAAGCTTAGGAACCCATGGATCTAAATTGTAAACGTGCAGTGCTTGAGGCTATAGACTAATATAGAACAGCCAACATAGAACCCATGGATCTAAATTGCAAACTTGCAGCACTTGAAGCTATAGAACGATATTGAAGAACAAGACAACACCCACAAAATAGTTATATAAAAACTTAAAATCTATTAACACGTTCAAACAAAAGTCCCTGATACAAGAAGGAATAATTTAAACAGAACAAAATCATCTCCCACTAATACGAGAAGTAACACAAAAGTGCCAAATCATTTACATAGGAAAAGAGTTAAAACCACCTACAGTACAAACCCTACTTTTGGAAAGTACAATGACAAGAGAAACCAAATCAATAATACTAAAGACAGCAACCTTGGATACAATAGACAGCTCTGTTTTTGAAGCCACTATAAATGCAGGGTTTGCAACCTTATTAAAGTACACAAATTGCGATACATTAAGACTAGTTAAATCACGTGGAGAAAACTAACCACTACTAAGCAGAAATTACAACAATCAGGACCTGACATACACTTACTTTGCTTTGACGCCCCGATTTACACTTAAACCTGCCTTTGAGGACCTGATGTACACTTACACCTGGCTTTGAGGAGCTGATGTACACTTACACCTGACTTTGAGGACCTGATGTACACTTACACCTGGCTTTGAGGACCTGATCTACACTTACTTGTGGATTTGAGGACCTGATATACACTTACACCTGGCTTTGAGGACCTGATATACACTTACATCTGGCTTTGAGGAGCTGATGTACACTTACATCTGGCTTTGAGGACCTGATATACACTTGCATCTGGCTTTGAGGAGCTGATGTACACTTACATGTCGCTTTGAGGACCTAATGTACACTTTCACCTGGTCTGTAATAAATTCAAGTACTAGCACACCTGATAACAAAATAAGATAACATATCTCCATGCTGTTTCACAGAGCAGAGGGGACATGGTATAGATATATTATCTGTCACTTGATAAAAACATGGTATGGTCTGAAATTAGCTAGCGTTTGTCCAGGACAATTTGTTTTATTGCTAAACGTATCACTATCTGCACCTGAAACTAAAAAAAAGAACTAAAAATATCACGGTATTTTCAGTCATTTTGCTTCATTCCACTGTTTTATGAATGTGTACCTGATACACATGACGGATATGGCTATGAGGAAAGCAAATGGTGAACACACATGAATATCATACTAATTACAAGGAATTTCTAACACTTTATCCCTGACTGCAACCATCACCATGCGAATCGCAAGGTCTTATCCCATGGTCCGCAGTATGAGCACCATTAGGTGCGTAGGGGAATACATGATATTTACGGTTGAATAGAACAGATTTATAGTATTCACAACCATAACACATTTGATGACAGCTTTTATTCCCACTGTTGTGGTCCACTGGGTGAACTTATTGGAATGTGGAATAAAGACTGCTTGCTTCTATAGTCACGACGCAGTGTTTTCAAGTGTTCCTAAAAGTGGAACGAGAAATATAATACAGGAACAAATAATAGAAAGTTAAAAAAAATAATATGGAAGAGTAACACATGATAAAAGAACAAATAATATGATAAAAAAAAGGAACGCAAATGATAAAAAGGAACAAATAATATAATAGGTAAACAAATATGTTAAAAAGGAACACATAATATGATAAAAGATAAACAAATTATATAAAAAAAAGGAACAAATACAAGAGGAACACATATGAAAGAAGAACAAATAATATTTAAAAAAACAATTATGATTAACAAAGGAACAACTAATATATAAAGGGAACAAATAATGTAAAAGATGAACAAATAATATAAAAGAACAAATATGATAAGAGAACCAAACAAATAACAGAAACAAAAATGATAAAAAAAAGGAACAAGTATTATAAAAGAAATAATTATAATAAAAGAGGAATAAATACTATAAAGGAGGAACAAATAATATTTTTTTTAAAACAAATAATATATGATGGGCAGATATGATAAACGAGAAACAAATCAAATAAAAGAACAGATACAATATAAAAGGAATAACAAATCACAAAAGAGGAATAAATATGATGAAAGGAAAAAATAATATAACAAGAAAAAGGACCACATAATATAATTGGAAATTGAATAATATGAGAGGAACAAATAATATAACGGAAACATATAATACAAAAAAGAAACAAATACAATAACATGAAAACATATAATAAGGAAACTGATATAAAAGAGGAACAAATAATATAACTGGGAAACATAATACAAAAGAGGAACAAATAAAATAACATGAAAACATATAATACACAATATAAATAAATAATGTAACATGGAAACAAATAGTATAAAAGAGGAGCGAATAATAAAACAGTGAAACAAATAATAGAATAGAGCCACAAATATGATAACAGAGGAATACATAATATAAACGATATACAAATATGATAAAATAGTGGAACAAATAATATGATTAAAAAAAAGGAAAATATAATTCTTGATTCTAGGAACCAACGTCATCACACAGGGGACATTACCATAAGTGCTCCTTTCTCCATCCAAGCAGCCAGTCAAGTGTTGATTTCGAGTTCTTCCGATCTTTCCAGAAAATACACTTATCTTCCCTCTCCGTTAGTCACTCCCAAATCTATATTCCTCTGCACATATTCATTTGTCCGACTTTGTCTTTTCATCATTCTGTAGAGTGTTCATAACTGCCCTGATCAGTTCAAACTTGTCCCTCGTCATTCTGTAGAGTGTCCATAACTGTCATGAACAGCTCAAACTTGTCCCTCGTCATTCTGTAGAGTGTCCATAACTGCCACGAACAGCTCAAACTTGTCCCTCGTCATTCTGTAGAGTGTCCATAACTGCCCTGATCAGTTCATACTTGCCCCTCATCATTCTGTAGTCTCCATGACTGCCCTGATCAGCTCAAACTTGTCTTTTATCATTCTATAGAGTGCCCATGCCTGCCATGATCAGCTGAAACTTGTCCCTCATCATTCTGTAATCTTCATAACTGCCCTGATCAGCTCAAACTTGTCCCTCGTCATTCTGTAGAGTGTCCATAACTGCCACGAACAGCTCAAACTTGTCCCTCGTCATTCTGTAGAGTGTCCATAACTGCCCTGATCAGTTCATACTTGCCCCTCATCATTTTGTAGTCTCCATGACTGCCCTGATCAGCTCAAACTTGTCTTTTATCATTCTATAGAGTGCCCATGCCTGCCCTGATCAGCTGAAACTTGTCCCTCATCATTCTGTAATCTTCATAACTGCCCTGATCAGCTCAAACTTGTCCCTCGTCATTCTGTAGTCTTTATGACTGCTCCTATCAGCTCAAACTTGTACCTCGTCATTCTGTAGAGTGTCTATGACTGCTCCTATCAGCTCAAACTTGTCCCTCATCATTCTGTAGTCTTCATGACTGTTCCTATCAGCTCAAACTTGTCCCTCATCATTCTGTAGTCTTTATGACTGCTCCTATCAACTCAAACTTGTCCCTCGTCATTTTGTAGAGTGTCTATGACTGCTCTGATCAGCTCTAGCTTGTCCGTCGTCATATCCGCCTCGTTCACCATAGTTCGTCCCGCCACTGCAACAGCTCTTTCGTTGCCCCAGACGCTTGCATGTCCAGGGAACACATGATTTAAAAAGAGAATCACATAATATGATAAAAAAAGAGGGACATATTATAAAAGAGGTAACACGTGTGCAATGGTGTGTTTTACGCTCGGCATCGCAATCCAGCGATGTCGGAGTCGGCTAGTCCTTCTTCTGAGGGACAAAAAAGTGAAATGAGTAGCCTGTTGATAAAGCGCACACAAGTCAACCTCGCCTCCAAGTGGTGCACACTGCGAAACTATGGCCGCGAGGCTGTAGGCAAAAGAGGCAATGGCTCGCCTGGGGAGATGGGCTCCTCCAGGTCAGATGCAGATGTTGGCCCGCACCGGCTTGGAGAGGAGATGGGCTCCGCCAAGAGAAAACCGCCCAAGATTCACACATTAGGACACAACCACAATCAAACATACCGGCTCGGTCGCAGCCCCGGTTAACAATGACCGCGCCTGCCGTCCCACACCAGGTCGGAGGCGATAAGTGTGCTACTGGTGGAACCATCAAACTGAGGAAAGACAAGCTCACAATAGGTACGTGGAATGTTAGAGCACTGAACCCATGTGGCAAAATCAATGAGCTAACGCACGAGATGGAGAACTACCGGTGGAACATCCTTGGTATATGCGAGGCTCGATGGGAAAGCTTTGGAGAGTTTACCACGGAGAAGGGCCACAAGTTTTACTTCAGTGGCAGGGAGGACAAAGATTTACATGGAGTGGGGTTACTAGTGCATAAAGACACAGCCATATGCATATTGGGTTTCTGCCCAGTATCTAGCCGTTTTATCATCTTACGACTAAAGGCAGCACCGTTTAATATTACCATAATACAGTGCTACGCACTCACTGCAGACTACGAAGATTGTGAAGTAGAGGCATTCTATGATCAAATTCAAAGTCTGATACACGAAACGCCAAAAAAACCCCAAAAAAAGACATATTGGTAGTCCAGGGTGATTGGAATGCAAAAATTGGAGAAGATGCAGTCTACGACTGGAAGGGAACATGTGCCCCATACGGAAAAAAAGAAACCAATGACCGGGGCCTCAGACTCCTAGAATTTGCAAGATGCAACCAGCTGTTGGTGGCAAATACGTTTCGGTTAAACAAGCCGTCGAGACGCTGGACATGGCATAACCCAAGCAAGGAAGTACACAGCCAGATTGACTATATACTGGTCCAGAGGAGTTTCCGCTCGAGCATCAACACCGACAAAACGAGAAGTTTCCCCGGAGCTGATATAGGAAGCGACCACGATCCTGGTTATGATGACCATGCGTCTGCGATTGAAGGGAGTCGCAAAGAAGGATGTGACCAGGCTAAAGTTTGACCTGGACAAACTAATGGACCCAAAAATCACCGAAGTGTTCCAAGCAAGGGTGGGAGGGAGATTTGCGCCCCTGTTGGCTCTCAGAGAGGAACTGGATATAGATACAGTTACATAGTCTCTTAACGCAGCTCTCATAGATACAGCAACAGAGATCCTGGGATGCCACCAAACAAAAAAGAAGCCATGGGTGACCAAAGACATTCTAGACCTTTGTGATAAAAGAAGGTCACTGAAAAAACACAATCACCCACCGGAGGAGGTCGGCAGTTATTAAGCGGTCAAGAAAGCCATACAACAAAAGATGAGGGGCGAAAGAAGCGTGGATATGTGAGCAATGCACACACATCGAAGAGAGACTAAACAGAAATGATGCTAAAGGAGCATACAAGGTTGTCAAAAAACTGGTAACACCAAGACAAAGCAGGAACCTTATGATCCCTGATAAAAGCGGCAAGTGCCTTATTGAGGAAAATGACGTACTGGCACGATGGACAGAGTACTGTTCCGAGCTATATAACTATGAAGGACGAAACGAACCTGAGAAAACAATCCCCCCAACACCAACAAATATAGAGGATAACCAATTGAAAACGAAGGAAGAGGTAATTGCAGCGGTAAAGACATTGAGAAGAGGGAAGGCGGCCGGCGTGGACAATATACCAGCAGAGCTCTTACAAGCAGGTGGAGAGGTAGTGGTGGAAGGCCTGACACACATCTGCAACAAAATATGGGTGACAGGAAACTGGCCGGACATATGGACGAAATGAATAGTTATACCGTTACATAAGTCTGGAAATCTAAAGCGGTGCCAAAATTACAGAACAATAAGCCTCATTAGCCACCCTAGCAAGGTCATGCTTAGATTAATCCTCGACCGATTGAAACCCCAAGCAGAGAACATCATTGCCGAGGAGCAAGTAGGGTTCAGACAGGGAAGAAGCACTACAGAACAGTAATTTAATTTACTGCTGCTAAGCGAGAAATATCTAGAACAGCAGCAAACACTATCATGTGTTTGTGGATTTTAAGAAGGCGTTTGATAGGGTATGGCATAAAGCTCTTTGGGCAACCATGAGGATGTATAACGGAAGTATTATAACGGTCCTTGAACACCTGTATGACAAGGCGTCTAGCGCAGTTCTTGTGAATGGGAGGCGAGGGGCCTGGTTTCGCACATCAGTTGGTGTGAGACAGGGGTGTACACTCTCTCCAAGTCTTTTCAATATATTCATTGAAGGAATTATGAGTGAGGCACTATGAGGTCACGTTGGTATTGTCAAGATAGGGGGCCGAACGATTACCAACCGTCGTTTTGCAGATGATATCGACGGGTTGGCGGGTTCAGAAGCAGAGTTCCAGGAATAGGTCAGAAGGCTCGATGAAACAGCTCTTTACTATAGTATGGAGATAAACGCTGGAAAGACAAAATTAATGACCAACAACGCCACGGGCTTCAACCGCATGATAAAAGCTAACGGTCAGGAACTCGAAGTGGTTGACCGTTTTAAATATCTAGGGTCGATTGTCAGTGATGAAGGATCAAAATGTGATGTGTTGGCCAGAATAGCACAGACAATAGCTGCGCTTGCACGGCTTAACAAAATCTGGCAAGAAACGGTTAGCACCATGCACGAAAATCAGATTAATGCGTTCACTGGTCCTGTCAATATTCCTCTATGCGTGTGAGACATGGACAGTTACAGCTGACCTTTAACGAAGGATACAGGCATTGGAGATGAGATGTTTCCGAAAACTTTTAAATACTGTAAGTAAATACTGGCCAATCAGACAAAACGACCTCTTTGAATGATATGCATTAGAATGCAAGGTAGTCAGTAACCAAAAAAAAACTGAATTAGAAAATACACTATTTCAAAATAAAATCAGTGTAAGCTGTATACAATAAACTCATATACCGGAAGGAAAACAGTTTAAGATACGGGATTATCAATGCTTCAGAGTGGACAGAAAAAATAGGAAGAAGGGAGGGATTCTAACCTTAATACGGAATAGCATAAATGCTATAGAAACCAAGGTGCACAAAGAAGGTCCAGAGTACCAAATAATCCATCTTTAACAGAACACTCTGGAACTGGACCCAGCGACATACCGCTGAATATAGCAAGTATAGGTGTCCCCAGTGGAAACTTCCTATCGGTGAGAGACTTCAACAGTCATTTACAAAGCTTGGGATATGGTCAACTAGACAAAACGGGAAAAGAGGTATACAACTGACAAGACGACAACAATCTAACCATATTAAACAAACCTAACGACCACCCAACATTCTACTCCAGAAGATGGCACAGTATCTCTACCCCAGAATTGGCATCTTGCACTCCGGATTTGGCAGGAATAGCAGAACGAGAAATTGGAAAACAACTGGGTGGAAACAATCATCGCCCTGTATTCATAAAAATTAGCAGAACAAATAATCTTAATCCAGGGCAGCCAAGATGGAAGTATAAAAAAACAAAATGATGCACACATCAACATAGAGTAAACCTGCTGACAAAGGAAATTAGGGTACTAAACAGAGACATTAGCAGTGTCAGCAGGTAGTTTAATAAGGGAGTGCTTCAAGCAGGAAAAGAGACCATACCAAGAGGAGTGAGGAAGAATTATGTACCACATTGGACTAAAACTTTCCAAAAATTACACGAAGAGATGAATGAGGCAAGAGACATTGCAGAGCTACAACCATCACAACAGAATCACATCACGCTGCAAAAGACCAAAGCAAAATTTCTCAAAGACAAACTAGAAGCCCAGAGAACAAGCTGGAAAGAGAAATCTCATGAATTAAACTTTGAAAAGGAAGGCAGGAAGTTATGGAACCTAACTAAGCAACTAAGTGACGATAATAATTCTCAACGACAAACAACTACACTAGAATAAGCAGGTAAACTATACACCGGCAAACACGCAGCCAATATATTTGAAGAATCTTGCTGGAATGAGAGCAACATCACCGTAAACCCATGCAGACAAAGAGACATTCGACAAGGCATAACACGCACAAAAAACAGCGAAAACAGTCCGGATGTAATGTCAAAACCTTTACTATGGAGGAGCTAAAAACAGCCTTATGGAAACTAAAAGACAAGAAATCACCAGGCCCAGATGGCATAACCAAAGAAATGCTCAAACATCTTGGACATGCAGCAATGAACAAACTGCTGCAAATATACAATTATAGCTGGATGACAGGCAATGTGCCGCAGATATGGAGATATGTGTGTTCTATTTTAAAGAAAGGACAAGATCAGAAAAGGGCCACGAGTTACAGACCAATAAGCTTAACCAACTGTTTCTGTAAGACAATGGAGAGGATGGTCCACAGAAGACTGAAATGGTATCTAGAAACAGAGAGAATACTAATACCAGAACAAGCAGGGTTTAGACAGTGTAGCAGCATAGAAGACCAGATCACATACTTGTCCCAAATTGTTGAAGACTCTTTCCAAGAAAAGAAAAAGGTCCTTACACTATGGATAGATTTCCAGAAATCCTTCGATAAGGTATGGAAAAATGGACTAATGGCAAGACTGCAAAGGAATGGCATCAAGGATAACCTGAGAAAATGGATCAAGGCCTTCCTACTCAACGGGAAAACTAGAGTTATCATGGATGGTTATAACAGCAAACAATGCCTTCCTATACAACGGGAAGGCTACAGTTACCATGGATGGTTATAACAGCAAAAAAATCCCCATAAAACACAGTTCCTCAAGGCTCAGCACTGTCTCCCACATTGTTTCTCGTGTTTATCAATGATCACCCACGATCTGTCACAAGGGGTGAGAGCTGCTCTATATGCAGCCGACTTGTGGTGTGGTGTGTAGAAGCACACCCAACAATTGCAAATAAGCAAATACAAGGAGCAGGAGACAATATAGCGACATGGTAATAAGACCAATAGTAGACTATGGATCCGCAGCATGGTCCCACGGCAGCCAAATCACACCTACAAACTTTAGATAAGGTATAAAACCAAGCGCTTAGGGTGATCACGGATGCCATGAAATCAACTCTAATAAATTAAATTTAAAAAAATCACAGACATCACATCTCTATCCTATAGAAGAGACAACAAGACCATGATACAAGCAGAAAAAATACAAAAACATGACAGCACACCCAATGAAGACCAGATTGGAAGGTCTTGCCTGTGGAAGTTGAAGAGAAGTGGCTTTGTACATCGGTCCCAAAAATTAATGAGAACATATGAGGATGAATTCCCAGACACCACTAATGGGGTAAATCCAAAACCCCTTCCAACCCTATGGAAACATCACCAACACTTCAGCATAAAAACATTCATAACTGACACCTACCCCATGGGAGACCAAAATGCTATCCAAAAGAAAGCAGCAGCATGCGACATGATCCGTAAACTGTACCCCAGAAAAGCATGAATCCAGGTATATACTGATGGATCAGCAACAAGAGCAGTGAAGAATGGAGGCGTAGGAATCTACGTTGTCTACCCAGATAAAGAAAACCAAGCGTCTCTCAAGGGAGGCCTGGGTAACTCTTAATTTGTCCTCTAGTTATAAGACAACATCAACGCTGGGCATGTTGTCAATAATGAAAGCATACTAATACCAACCTGTTCAGATCATCTGAACCCCCACCCCAAACGCCCTCCTATCCACGTTACCCCCTCTTACAGACTTACTACTCTCAGAAATTGGCCATGCTGTCGAGTCAATGCCATCTAGAAAATCACCAGGTGAAGATGGCATCACTGCGGAGATCATCCAGAACTGTAGTCTATCCATTCAGCAAGCCGTAGCACAACATTTTACACGCTATCTTTATTCAGGAGGAGCACCTGCTGACTGGCACAACTCGAGGACAACACTCTTGTACAAGAAGGCAGACAAAGAGGATCTAGGAAGCTATCGTCCAATTACTCTCCTCCCGGTCACTTACAAGCTGTTTACAAAATGCATCATTGCCAGAGTCCACACCACTCTCGAAGAATCGCAACCAGTCGAACAGGCAGGCTTTCGGTGTTCGTACAGCACAATAGACCATATTGCAGCCTGTTGCCGCCTTATTGAGACAGCCCGAGAGTTTCAGATGCCCTTGATATTCACCTTCATCGAATATAAAAAAAGCTTTTGATTCCGTAGAACCACATTTTGTGTGGTGTTCACTGTTAGAACAAGGTGTAGATCCTGATTATACCAGAGTTGAACATAAATAATTGTTTCAATTCTATATTACTTAACCACGCAGCACATTTGACACCGTCAGTTCTTGTCCGATCGCTCGCTTCCCCCATGACACCAAGTCAGAGTGGTGTCAGAAACAGCCATTTTCAGTAGTAGATGTAAGAGACACGTGGGACTCTCTAGACCTACAACAAAACGGCTTGTGGAGGGTTTTAGTAGGTTTCTCACCCGACAGTGCTAAGAAAGACGTCTCATAATTATAATGTATCCGAATGGTATCGTTGCCTGTCTGATCGAAGTCCACTAAGGCATAAGCTGTTTTTCTGTTGGCATTGAAATAAACAAACGTAGCCAATACACAACGCGACGACAGCTGTGGCGAAACGACCTTTAGTGCTCTGGTCTAAAAACGCTCGACTACCTCAGAAATAAGAAAACAGTTACAACGACATTTCAATCTCTCAATTCTGTGCAATCATTTTGAATAGTTATCATTAAGCATCGTTAGTACTAGTAAATGGATCAGTAAATGGACCAGTTTCAATCTTCGACCCCGTCACGATAGCCTCCCGTGCTGTAAATGGATACCTAGCTCATAGAGAAGACAAAGAAGCAAGAGAGAAATCGTGTCTCCCACCTCAATAAAAGCTTAGACCTTGTACAATGCATTATCTAATAGACTGTCACCGATGGCAGCATCTCACTACCTTGAGCTGTTAACTGCTTGTTTAACTCTTTAAAAATAAGTGAGCGAATAACTTAATTTTCATGTCTGCGAAAAACACCTTCCTATGCATGCTGTAAGCGGACAATAAATTAAGTATAGATATCTTACCAATAACGACATTTAAGTACGAGTCAGTTTAGCCTAGATACATATAACAATAAATTCATATCTATTTTACGACCAAAACGTCTTCATCAGAAACAAAATTGATCCGAAATTATAAAAACTAGCTACTCATACAGTGGATGAAAACTAATGAATAAAGGGCATATCTGGCAATATAGTCCTTTTGGGACGAACGAAATTGGTTACGTCGATCTGAGTGGTTTTATACCATGGATACATCTGGGGTAGTTGTCTCGCCGCAGCGACTCAATTTCAACCAGTGTTCGTAAAGCGATCTCAGTCCCGCCAGGCGGAGCGATAGCGCGGGCTTGCGGAAAACGCTCGCCTGCCTTTCCCCGTAGTGCGAATTGGGTGCGGTTTGTGGTAGTGGCTCCTCCACCGAGGTGTGCTAGTCTGGTCCGTATCAGGAAACGTGGTCCGTCCGTGGTGATTTATCTAAGGCTTATAGCAGAGCTCGACAGTACGTCTCGCTGGTGGTCCGACTCTCGCAAAGAGCTTGTGACCGGCAAATGGAAAGCAGGAATCGTTGCCTCGAGGCCCTGCGTTCTCCCTACGGAGAAGGGCAGGCCGGCAGGCCAAATTGTCTCTAGTCCCAGTGAAATTCATCGCCGAGGTCGTTGGGATCCGTTCTGCACAGAGCGCTGCCATCCCTCCTCGAGCGAGCCCGGTCGGTCGGTCGTCTGGTGCGTGTGGGAGGCCCCTGTCAGGCGGTCCTAGGTCGACGGAGTGAGGGACGGGTGGAACAACCGTCCGTCCGTCCCGTCAGTCGGTCCCTGCGGCCGTCCCAGTGAGGCTTTTTACACACCCTTCCTCCGCCGACCGGTGTGCGCAGTACGTACGTCTCCGACAGATATCTGGTTGATCCTGCCAGTAGTCATATGCTTGTCTCAAAGATTAAGCCATGCATGTCTAAGTTCACACTGTCTCACGGTGAAACCGCGAATGGCTCATTAAATCAGTCGAGGTTCCTTAGATGACACGATCCTACTTGGATAACTGTGGCAATTCTAGAGCTAATACATGCTTACCAAGCTCCGACCCTCGCGGAAAGAGCGCTTTTATTAGTTCAAAACCAATCGTCGTTTCCCCTCGCGGGGTTGCGGCGTCCCCACTGGTGACTCTGGATAACTTTGTGCTGATCGCATGGCCTCATGTGCCGGCGACGCATCTTTCAAATGTCTGCCCTATCAAATGTCGATGGTACGTGACATGCCTACCATGTTTGTAACGGGTAACGGGGAATCAGGGTTCGATTCCGGAGAGCGAGCATGAGAAACGGCTACCACATCCAAGGAAGGCAGCAGGCGCGCAACTTACCCACTCCCGGCACGGGGAGGTAGTGACGAAAAATAACAATACGGGACTCTTTCGAGGCCCCGTAATTGGAATGAGTACACTTTAAACCCTTTAACGAGGATCTATTGGAGGGCAAGTCTGGTGCCAGCAGCCGCGGTAATTCCAGCTCCAATAGCGTATATTAAAGTTGTTGCAGTTAAAAAGCTCGTAGTTGGATCTCAGGCTGTTTGATAAAGGAATTGACGGAAGAGCACTATCAGGAGTGGAGCCTGAGACCTAAGTTAACTTACCACGCCAATACTGCAGAATGACTATCAAAAAGTACACCTTAGTGGGGTCTAATAGAGAACATGTGCTGGAATTAGACCCTCGAAAATCTTTGGGGCTACCCTTTAAGAAACTTGATTATCTCGCTAAGGGAATTGACGGAAGGGCACCACCAGGTGTGGAACCTGCGGCTTAATTTGACTGAACACGCCAATACTGTAGAACAACTGGCAAATTGAGAGCACTGCCGTCTGGGTCTAATAATGAACGTACGCTGGTATTAGACTCACGGACGACAAGTCAGCTCAAATGAAAGAACGCTACGGAAATCGTGTTTAACTCCGCAGATTTCAAATACCTGGTCATTGACAAACAAAAGCCCTCAATAAATTCGTCTGACCAAATAGTGAACGGGTGCTGGAAATAGATCTGAAGACAGGTCAGTTTTACCCTACAAATGACAGGGCGTTGCTACGGAAAACCAGCTCAAATCGAGAGGAGCCGCAGACACTTTGGTTCACGTACCAGGCTGATAAGCCAAGGGCGCGAGGCTACCATGTGGGGGATTACGGCCGAACCCTTGAAAGCCGCAATCCCGCCCAAAATCTCAGCACCACTGCAATGGGAGGCTCCTACATGCTCGGGACCTGGGGTTTGCGCCCCAGCCCTATCAGGTAGAGCCACAGTAAGAGGTCCTTGCCGCCCGCAAATCAAAGCGGGCGGAAAACTGCTTGATACTCACCCTATACGGCGATGGGGTGCGAAAAACACCAACCAAAGACTTAGAACCTGGTCGGGGTGTCGAAAACAGTAGAGCAGCCACCACACTGTGAACTGTCAAGACTCAACGACTGACCATGAGAGTTGCCCGCACACCAGGCGATCAACATCTCTGTGACATTACCAGGCTTGTCCTCTGGCTAAATGCACTCCGGTTACGATATCTACCTCTGTACGTTATCAGCCATAACTATCATGCTGGACGCAGAAGAGATGCAGACCAGCGGACATTGCACACCTGCCCCACTGTGTCAACACCCCAGGTGGCGGGGAATGCTAGGCGTACCATCCCTGCATAGAAGCCAAGAAAATAAAGGGAAAAAGAGATACCCCACTCACATGCAAATGCTACGTTTCTGGCAGGACGTGACGATCCTGGGATACAGACACACTGGACTGCCTCTCTTCCGGGTAAACCAGTCCATCTCATATATCACATACCATCATTGCACCCTATAGACACGAGTAGTGAAGACTCGATAGTCTGGTAAGACAACTTCCATAGGAGAGAAAACTCTGATCGTAAACAACTGCTGCCTTGCAGATAGGCTGGGGACAGCCAAAGGCTAAGGAGGGCATCCCTACAGAAACGCCTGTTGAAATCGGATGCACGGGGCCGCAAGCCTAACAAAACAGTGCAACGTAAATCGCAGTATGATGGCAGCACAACCTATTCGAAAAACGTATGGCGCTCATCCTGAGGAGACCCGCCAGGCAGCGATAGCGCCGGGCCCCACGCCTCGAAGGGGCCCACCCTTGACTACTGGTGGTCACCCACCCATGTGTCGTGGAGTCAAGGCACATGGCTATGGGGAAACGACTATTGGCCAAAACCTCAAGACCCTCAGAATATTACAGTGGAATGCGGAGGGAGTCATTAACAAAAAACTTTCCCTAACACATCACCTGCATGAAGGTAAGATTGACGTGGCATGTATCCAGGAAACGCACCTCAACAATAACCATAAATTCTCAATCAGAGGATACCAGACTTTCCGTCTAGATAGAGAAGGCCACAAAGGAGGGGTCCTGATACTGACCAGAAACAGCATACCGAGTAGCGCGGTACCTGTCAATCACACCGGACAAGCAGAAATTGTAGGAGTTGACATAATGGCTCAAGAGACGAAGCTCCGCATTTTCAATCTGTACGGACCACCAAACAGAGACCTATCGCTCTCGAGTATGGAGGTCAGAGACTCCAACTGCATAGTGGTTGGAGATTTCAACAGCCACTCGGAGAGATGGGGATACTCTGACACAGACAGCAGAGGTGACGAAGTGGAAGATTGGGAGATAGATGCAAATCTCTCCCTAATCAATAGGCCGGAGGATAGCCCTAGCTTCTATTCAAGAACATGGCATACCACCTCGACTCCAGATTTGGCCTTCTCCACACAGGACATACACTATAAAATAGACCGCCAGGTGCTAAACCAACTGGCAGGTAGCGACCACAGGCCGATCAGGCTAACCATTGACATGGAAGTAGGCCCACAGGAAACAAAACCGCTCCCACGTTGGAATTACAAACGAGCCGACTGGGACAGATTTGCAATCCTGACAGATGGGCTGTGTGAAACCATCAACACACGAAACACCAAAATGAAGCCCATGGTAGAGAGCCTAAGCAAGGCAATAATGCAAGCCGCCACTGAAACCATCCCAAGAGGAGCTAGGAAAAACTATAAGCCCTACTGGAATGATGAGTTACAGAAAGTGGAAGATGCGGTAACAAATGCTAGGAACATGGCAGAACGAGAAAAATCCGTGGAGGCAAACATCGCCCTCAAAGCCGCCGCGGCGAAGTACAAACACACTCTCAAGCAAACAGCAAGAGAAAGTTGGAAAAATAAAACGGAAAGTTTAAACCTGGACAAAGAAGGGAACAAGCTATGGAAGCTAGTCAGAGCCATGAACGACGAAACCCCGTCAAATAAACAAATTACTTTCAAGCAAGGCGAGAACTTGATCACAGGTAAGAAAGCCGCAAACGCCTTTGTCGATCACTATGCCAGAGCAAACCACATCGAGGTCCCTGCAGATAAGCATACAGACATTAGCGAAGAGCTAAAGGGGCACGAAAACATAAATACGGCTCCTGAAGAGCACATGATGGCCAAACTAACAATGCGCGAAATGGAAGAGGCTATGAGAACACTAAAGAGAAGGAAATCTCCCGGAAAAGACGGGATAACAAACGAAATGCTGATGGGGCTGGGCCAAACAGCGAAGAAAAAACTACTATCAGTCCTGAACCAAAGCTGGAAAAGGGGTATTGTACCCCAGGCATGGAAAGATGCAATACTGGTACCAGTACCAAAAACAGGAAAGGACAAAACAGATCCGAATGGATACAGGCCCATAAGCCTACTGAGCTGTGTCGGCAAGCTGATGGAACGGATGATAAACACCAGACTGATGTGGCATCTGGAAGAAAAACGAATACTAATTCCACAGCAAGCCGGCTTTAGACAGCACAGATCCACTGAGGACCAGGTCATCCTCATAGCCCAGGAGATAGAAGATGCCTACCAGGCACAGAAACACACAGTAGCTGTTTGGGTGGATCTGGAAAAGGCATTTGACAAAGTCTGGAAGGATGGACTTAGAGTCAAGCTAAGAAGAAGTGATGTTTGTGGGAAGATGTACAAGTGGATCAACCACTACCTCAAACAAAGAACGGCCAGAGTCCAAGTACAAGGGCAGATGAGCAAAAAGGTGACACTCGAGCAGGGAGTACCCCAAGGGGGAGTACTGTCACCCACACTCTTCCTGGTATATATAAACGATATTACAGAGAATATACCAAGAAGAGTCCATAGCTCAATGTTTGCAGACGATCTGGCTATGTGGACCTCTGAAAAGAATCTCACCATAGCAAGAAATCGGATGCAAACGGCCCTAACATCGCTGGAAGAGTGGGCGAACTCATGGCTGGTCAAAATAAACGAGGAGAAAACCACGTGCACAATATTCTCGCTCTCATTAAAACCCCAAAGTACCAAATTAAGCCTAAATGGCAAAATCCTGCAGCCAAACGACAACCCAACCTATCTGGGAGTCACATTTGATCGGCGCATGACATGGAAAAGTCAGATTGAGAGAAACCGAATGAAAGCCAGAGAAAGAATGGCGATCATGAGGAAACTTGCTGGCACAAGCTGGGGAGCAGACGAAGGCATACTAAAGAAACTGTACACTGGAAGAGTGAGACCAGTTCTCGAGTATGGCATCGCGGCATGGACAACAGCAGCGAAGGCGAACTTCGATAAAGTTAACAAACTTCAAAACCAAGCCATGAGAACCATAACAGGTGGCATGAAGTCAACGCCAATTGTAGAACTTGAAAAGATTACAAAACTGCAATCCATGACCGACAGAAGAGACTGCAGAGCCCAGCTGCAGTCAGAGAAACTCCGAAGACTGACGGACCATCCAATGTACCAGAGGCTAAACAATTTGGGAACTGGGAAACTAAAGCGGAGAAACTTTGCAGAAATAGCCAAAGCAAAGATGCACGAAGATCCCATAAACGCACTAACAACACCAAAACCCATCACTACTGTACGAAAACCTACTTGGAGGCAGGATATATTTCCAGAGGTGGTAGAAAATATACCAGGTATTGCAAACAAAAACTGCCAGACCGAAAAAGAAAGGAGAGACACTACCCTAAGCTTCATAACGAAAAGCTACCCAAGCATGGACTGGACCCATGCATACACCGACGGTTCTGTAACAAACACTACACAGAACGGAGGGGCAGGAGCATTCCTGAACCTACCAAATGGCAGAAAAATAACACTGTCATTCGCTACTGGTAAGTACACAAGCAATTTCAGAGCAGAGGCAGAGGCACTGAGGGCGGCAGTGGAAGAAATGGTGACACACAGTGAAAATGAGAGCCATATAGTCCTGCTGACAGATGCTCTCGAAGTAGTCACAGCGCTAAAAAGCCAGAAAAACACTGAGCTTAATGACTTAAGAGCAGCACTCTGCAAACTGTGCCAACAGTCCGCACCAAAAAGGGTAGTGGTACAGTGGGTTCCGTCACACTGCAACATCCAAGGCAACGAGGAGGCAGACAGACTGGCAAAAGAAGGTGCAAGGCTACCACAAATAGATACCAGTATGACGTACGAAGAGTCAAAACGGCTTATCAAAGCCAGGTACATGTCCAAATGGGGAACCGAACATACTGGTTACACCAAAAACGATGCCTATTACCAGTTGAACCGAAGAGAGCAGGTCGTTGTCTTCAGACTTCGCACTGGCCACAACAGACTGAGGTACCACCTCTTCAACAAATTGAAGATAGGGTGTACCGACGAATGCCCGTGCGGTACTGGTAAAATGACCACTGAACATCTGCTGCAGAACTGCCCGACATACGAGGATCAGAGAGAGCAGATGTGGCCATTGCCAGTGGAACTGCAAGACAAGCTCTATGGTAGTGGCGAGAGTCTCAGGATGACCGCCGCTTTTTTCGAGAAAATAATGGTTACTGTCTGACTGTGTACGCAGAAGAAGAAGAAGATACCATGGATACGGATAATGATGATAAAATTGGATTGAGACGTTGAAAATGGAATAATACGACCCCATTGAGGTCTGACTACTGAAATGGGTCAAAACGACCACATTGGGCTTTGACGATTGAAATGGGTTAAGACGATCACAATTGGTTTTAACGATTAAAATGGGTTAAAACAATAAAATTAGATTTTAGCATTTGAAATGAACTAAGAAGATTATACTGGGTTTTTAACGATCGGAATGGGTTAAGACTACCACATCTCGTGAAGATTGAAATGGATTAAACGATCACATCTGGTTCTGTTGATTGGCTTGGCTTCGTTCGTTCTC
This sequence comes from Ariolimax columbianus, assembly GCA_036924085.1. Classification (NCBI taxonomy): domain Eukaryota; kingdom Metazoa; phylum Mollusca; class Gastropoda; order Stylommatophora; family Arionidae; genus Ariolimax; species Ariolimax columbianus. Next base: position 24,321,693 of record JAVGWX010000004.1, on the reverse strand, counting down.
AATCTCCTGCTACCAAACCCTGAAAGGGCTTAAGTAGCAGAATGTAGTCCAGAGAACGGAATGTGTTGTGTCGTAGTTTACAGATTGACTGCGATATTTGCACCTTTCGGTCCAACACATCCGACTTCAGCAAGCATTTTTTGAGTACCGGGTTAACAATCCCTCTTCGATCAATTCTCCTTAGCCAGTCTGCCCTGCTGCAGCCTGTTATACAGGATCACCGCGTGGAGGTGTAGAAGGGTCTTGGCAGCTCTGTTTCGCTGGCCCTGACGCTAGCAGTCAGCAATGTGTCGCTGACCACTGCAGCTCATGCTCTGTTCAGCTTCTTGATCCCGTTGTGTTGATTGAAATGGGGTTAGATTTATGCAGACATAAGTAGATATCATCATCATCATCATCATCATCATTATCTTCTATAAACTTTGTTGTTTGTTGTTGGACGACGTGGGGAGGTGTAGCTTTCTGTCGTGTGCCAGCTTCCTTGTCAATGTTGTCGATGTTTCTTCAGTGTTCCTCTGACATCATCTATCCATCTTTTTCATGGTATGCATACGTAGCTATTAGCTTGTATAAATTAATTGTGAACTTTGACAATTATTTTGTAAGCTTAAAAATGTCGATTGCTTATTTAAGTTGACAGGTTGATAGATTCTTTGCATATGTTTACTAATTTTAAGGTCATCCATTCGGTAAGATCGACTAATTACGTATTATGACATAAACTTTTATTGATGGATACATTGGATAGATTGTTTAAGTAGAACGACATTCATTTGAATAATGATTTAAATGACTTGACATGAATGTTGACAGAGACACATGCAGAACGAACGCGGCGTCGCGTCACATTTCCAAATTGGCGGTAAATATCTGCTGATTGAAGACTTGTACACGCTGCGTAACTGTGGGGGTTGGGCCTTGTCACGTTATGTTAAAAGTGCACATTACTTTTAAGTGTAGTGCGCACTGGATACCGTCATAACATTACCATATCTGCTGTCCGTGTGATCAGTGGGAATAATCATTTTGTGTATGTTTACATTGTGAGTGCGCTTCGTGTATTCTGATTTGGTATTTATTTATGTTCATTAAAAAGTTTCCAGTTCAAAATCAGAATTATGTCCATATGGCGTTTTTTTTTTAACATTGACATTTTCATTTTGAACTTAACAAAGATCGATTTGGTTGCAGGGAATTTTAACTTGATTGAAATATTTATTGTCAATTTAATTTCTTCATCCTCATCTTGCTCTTGTTCTTGCCATTCTTTTTCTTCTTCTTCTTCTTCCTCTTCTTCTTCATCTTCTTCTTCTTTCTCTTCTTCTTCTTCTTCTTCTTCGTTTTATCGTTTTCAAAAGGGAACGAAAATATATCTAAAGGATTCACTGTCAAACGTACTTGTTGAAGAACATATGAAATTTCATTTCTTGTCTCACTTTATATGCTGTGACAAATTTCATGAAGAAAGTGAATCATACATTCCTTCTTAATTTGTAAAATACATCATTTCTGCCTAGCAGAAAACAATTTCATGAATTATTTCATGGACTTGATGCAGAAGGATATGGAATTAGGTTCATTCAAAATCCATTTGGCTTCAATTATGATAAACGACCATGACCGTTTCAAATGGAAATTACTGATCTCCAGATGGCACTGACATTCTATAAAACATAACTTACGGGAAAAAAAGTTTTGGATTCCTCGCAGCAAGAGAAGGTGTTGTTGGATCTCCGCAGAAAGAGAAGTTGTCATTGGATCTCCACAGCAAGAGAAGGTGTTGTTGGATCTCCGCAGAAAGAGAAGGTGTTGTTGAATCTCCGCAGCAAGAGAAGTTGTCATTGGATCTCCGCAGTAAGAGAAGTTGTTGTTGGATCTCCGCAGGAAGAGAAGTTGTTGTTGGATTTCTGCAGCAAAAGAAGTTGTTGTTGGATCTCCGCAGCAAGAGAAGTTATTGCTGAATGCCCACACTGGGTATGTTTACTCTTATACGCCCTCAAAAGTGCATTAAATGGCGGGTTGCAGTAGCTTTCATCACATCCCCAGGGGACTGATGAACTTGTATCGGTGTCTTCCAGTCGGGTGTGCTATGGTTGGCTTCATCTACGTGTCGCTCATTACTTCGTGGATCACGTCGATTTCCCACCTTATTAGCCAGGCTGCCACCCGGTTCCCAGGAAGAACTGCGTGGACGTGAGGTGGGAGTATTGGTCAGTATAATCCGATGACCGTAACTAACATTGTCCGTCGAGTATGTATTGCCTGACCAGACGTAATTCTCCTGTTTTCACATTAGAAGTAAAGGCAGATCTAATCGATCATGGATAGGAAAGTTTGCGATAAATATAAAGGTAGCACAATAGACGTGAACAGAGCTGACAAGGATTGCATATGGAGTAATCACTTGGATAATGTTTGTTGAAGACCTTTACCCCGCATGGAGCTGAAAGGTTTTAATGATGGTCAGATGGCATTTTTAAAGACAAGTACAAAGAATATGATTTAATTTTTTAAAATGTATTGAAACAGTTTTCATGTGGATTCGTGCCCGTTTTTGGTACACTCGACCTGTTTGAAGATACATTTTCAGGAACGAATTAAGCCAAGTCCGACTTTCGTAATAATTTTTCTACTGAACGAAGTAGGCAATTTCACTGCTCACAACCCAAACATGCACATTTTAGGATAAAGCAATGCTCCACACGACAAAGGTACCGTTTTAAACTGATCAGCGCATGACATGGACAAGTCAGATCGAGAGAAATTGAATGAGAGCCAGAGAAAGAATGGCAATCATGAGGAAACTTGCTGGCACAAGCTGGGGAACAGACGAAAGTATACTAAAGAAACTGTACACTGGAAGAGTGAGACCAGTTCTCGAGTATGGCATTGCGGCATGGACAATAGCAGCAAAGGCGAACTTTGATAAAATTAGCAAACTTCAAAACCAAGCCATGAGAGTTATAACAGGGGGCATGAAGTCAACGTCAATTGTAGAACTTGAAAAGATTACAAATCTGCAATCCATGACCGACAGAAGAGACTGCAGAGCCCAGTAGCAAGCAGAGAAACTTATAAGACTGACAGACCATCCAATGCATCAGAGACTAAATAGATTTGGAAATGGGAAACTAAAGCGGAGAAACTTTGCAGAAATAGCCAAAGCAAAGATGAGCGAAGACCCTATGAACACATTAACAACACCAAATCCCATCCCTACTGTACGCAAACCTACCTGGAGGCAGAAAATACTTCCGGAGGTGGTAGAAAATATACCAGGTATTGGGAACAAGAACAGCCAGACTGTAAAAGAAAGAAGAGACATAACAATGAGGTATATAACGAAAAACTACCCAAGCATGGACTGGACCCATGCATGCACCGACGGTTCTGTAACAAATACAACACAGAACGGAGGGGCAGGGGTATTCCTGAGCCTACCAATTGGTACAAAAATAACTCTGTCAGTGGCAACTGGAAAATACTCAAGCAATTTCAGAGCGGAGGCAGAGGCACTGAGGGCTGCAGTAGAAGAAATGGCGACAGGCAAAAGAAATGAAAGCCATATAGTCCTGTTTACAGATACCCTGGCCGTAGCCACGGCACTAAAAAGCCAGAAAAATACTGAAATTAATGATTTACGAGCAGTACTCTGTCAACTATGCCAGCAGTCCGCACCAAAAAGAGTAGTGGTACAGTGGGTTCCATCCCACTGTAACATCCAAGGCAACGAGGAGGCAGACAGACTGGCAAAAGAAGGTGCAAGACTACCACAACCAGATCCTAGTGTGACCTACGAAGAGTTCAAAAGGCTTATTATAGATAGTAACATGACCAAATGGGAAACAGAACATACTGGCTACACCAAAAACGATGCCTATTACCAGTTGAACAGAAGAGAGCAGGTCGTGGTCTTCAGACTCCGCACAGGCCACAATAGACTGAGGTACCACCTATTCAATAAATTGAAGATAGGTGGCACTGACGAATGCACGTGTGGTACCGGGAAAATGACCACTGAACATCTGGTGCAAAACTGCCCGACATACGAGGATCAGAGAAAGCACATGTGGCCATCACCACTGGCAACACTAGACAAGCTCTATAGCAGTATCGACAGCCTCAGGATGACCGCTGCTTTTTTTGGGAAAAAATACAGGTTGACGTCTGACACCGTACGAAGAAGAAGAAGAAGAAACTCGGCTTCAACACGTTTCAGTCTACCCTGTTGCATATAGGGTGCGCATTTAGTGTTAGTAAAGACATTGTTACGAGAAAGGGAAATAGCTATCATCGCAGTAATATCATACGAAGCCTATCACAACGAAGTGTCTAATACTTTATCCTCTACGGCAGTGGGGACGACCTTGACCTGTATACACTCGGTATTAGTGTATCCTGATGTCATCATTGCTGATATTCCCTATGTAGCACGGACCACCACTACAGTTGACAACCTTGTAGGAAGCCAGCACAAATAACATTTACTTTCGTTGCTTTCAGTAGCAGTTTCTTCTTCTTCTTCTTCTTCTTCTTCTTCTTCTTCTTCTTCTTCTTCTTCTTCTTCTTCTTCTTCTTTATCCTGAAAAATTCGTGTGCGACGTTGCATCGTAGTTTACAGCGAGGCTGCCATATCTGCACTTTTTGGACCGACACATTCTACACAAAAAATAATGTCTACTACCAGCTGAACAGAAGAGAGCAGGCCACAACCGACTGAGGTACCATCTATTCAATAAATTGAAGATAGGTGAAACTGACGAATGATCGTGTGGTACAGAGAAAATGACCGCTGAACATCAGCTGCAAAAATTGCCCGACATAGGAGGACCAGAGAAAGCACCAGTGTCAACACTAGACATGCTCTATGGCAGTGTCGACAGCCTCAGGATGACAGCTGCTTTCTTCCAACAAATTCAAGTTGACGTCTGACAGCGTACGAAGAAGGACCGACACATCCGACATCACCCTGGCATTTTTGGAATCTGGTTTGCCTTCCTTCTTCGATTCCAAATTTGTTAGCCAGGTTGCATGATTCCGTCCTGCTTCCGGGGCAGTCACTTGAAGGCGGAATACGGTCTTGGTCTGTTAGGATCATTGCCCAGGATGCAAGCAGCAAACTATGCTGTCAGCTTATTCACTGCTGCATCTTCAGCCGCTGCACTTAATTTGACATGCCAGTATTTTAGCAATTGCTTTGTTGGGTTCCGTCACACTGCAACATCCAAGGCAACGAGGAGGCAGACAGACTGGCAAAAGAAGGTGCAAGACTACCACAAACAGATACCAGTATGACGTACGAAGAGTCAAAACGGCTTATCAAAGCCAGATACATGACCAAATGGGAAACCGAACATACTGGTTACACCAAAAACGATGCCTATTACCAGTTGAACCGAAGAGAGCAGGTCGTTGTCTTAAGACTTCGCACTGGCCACAACAGACTGAGGTACCACCTATTCAACAAATTGAAGATAGGTGGTACCGACGAATGCCCGTGCGGTACTGGTAAAATGACCGCTGAACATCTGCTGCAGAACTGCCCGACATACGAGGATCAGAGAGAGCAGATGTGGCCATCACCAGTGGAACTGCAAAACAAGCTCTATGGCAGTGGCGAGAGCCTCAGGATGACCGCCGCTTTTTTCGAAAAAATAATGGTTACTGTCTGACTGTGTACGCAGAAGAAGAAGAAGAAGAAGAAGAAGAAGAACTGTTAATGGATCTTTTACGTGCATAACTGCTGACTATACTGGGCCGCCTAGTTTATCGCATGTCTCCAATAGAACTAGGCGATGATCTCATCTTTCACGGATGCTTGTTACTTGCGGGATTCGAACCCGCACCATTTCTCGAGTGTCGAGCGCCTTGCTTGTCAGCTCTTGTAACCATTCTCTACACACATATTGAATTATTTGAAAAGTATTCACATCACTACAGATGATGGTTTATGAAAAAAGTTTGATTTTTACTAACAATGGTTAATTTTCCTTCAGTGTGGATTCTTGTTGACCAATTTGTAGATTGAGTATAATTGCTTCTGTTGAAGATCATTATTGGTAGAAAGTAATGAATGTCGCACTAAACAATGTGGAACATCATCAATAACAATGCCCATAACAATATCACGATATATTTTAACACAGAACAAACGATTTGGTGACAAGCCAGTGCAGATTATAGCACAGACAAGGTTGTGACGCCTCGTGGTCGATTACTTTATACGACAGAGCAACTAGCTGCTTCTGACAACATACTTCAAGACTTCAGTGACACGTGAAGATCAAACAAACGATTTGGTGACAAGCCAGTGCAGATTATAGCACAGACAAGGTTGTGACGCCTCGTGGTCGATTACTTTATACGACAGAGCAACTAGCTGCTTCTGACAACATACTTCAAGACTTCAGTGACACGTGAAGATCAGCCAAAATGTCGTACGTATAATGTTGTTTTCTTCTGTAATATTTATGTCATTCTCTCTCTCTCACTCTCTCTCTCTCTCTCTCTCTCTCTCTCTCTCTCTCTCTCTCGCTCTTTATGTTGTTAAATCTTAACGTGTCGTTCTCATACTCAATTAATCTAATTTTCTCAATCAATATGTCTATTAATATATTCATTTCTGAATCTCGCTTTCTCTTTCTTTAATTAAAAATATACCTCTTTCTAAATCAATCTTTCTCTGCCAATATCTTACAATCTCTCTCCCAATCACTTTCTCTCAATCTATTTCCCAATCACCATAAATCGCCTCTTTTTGTATCTTCACATTGTCGAGGTAGAGGAAGTAGGGTCTTACAAGTTGGATGGGTCGAAAAATAATGGTCAGACCAAGTGAAGACACACGCCTGCTGTCCTGCAGGGGGAGGAGGGGGTGGGGGGGGGGGGGTGGGGGGGACAGGCAAGCCACAATGAGCACAAACATGTCAGAAATGTCTTGAAATCTGATATAATTGGGATACAGACCAAATGGAACAGTGCAATGTTCAGGTGCCGCCATAGAAGAGAGGTCGAGAGTTCGCCTATCAAGAAACGAACGTAGAATACTTGAAATCTTGATATTCAAACAGGCAGGTTATGCTTGTTGGCACGTAGCCGAAAGCTACATGCAGTACCTTCTTCATTATTGCAACTTGTTTATTCTTGCCGCTTACTAGTCCTGGGAAAAGACAGATTCCGTATTGAGTAGGAATTTCATTATTTTCTAGAATTTTACCCGGCCTTGGCTAACAACATCCAAGACACGAATGAAAGCATGAAACGCTAGAAATTCGAAGTCTAAACGTTTCAAGTGACCCCTTGTCTCAAGTTAGGTGAGATCCTACGGATACTCATATCGGATACGGACGATAATTTCGAAGGTCCCGGGCGCATACTATGCGTGTAAAAGAACCCATGACAGTTGGAAGTGGAAAAAAAAATGCAGGCTGTTGGCAAACGATTGGAAAAACATAAAAAAATATAACGACATTCACACACTAAACCCCACCTACCTTGCCCATGACCTAGTTAGATGTATGAATTAATATCGCAAAAAACAAGGACATACTACGAATAGCACCCGGACACATGACACGGTGGCATACACCTGGCTGTTAATATACCAGGATTTCAAGTATCCAAGTTCGAGAACGTCTGGAATAAAGGACCAGCAGCGCTATGCTCGTCCCGTACAGTTCAATCAGTCGGTGAGAGTGGGACTTCCACCTCAAAGTAGTCCACTGGTCTAAGAGCCATTGACCAAGAATACTAAACAAAGCGAAGTGGGATGTAGATGGTGTTACGAATAAAAAAGAAGTCCCACTATTCCCACTTCTACGTGTATATCAATTTGATTGTGCATGTATTCAAGCGACCCACCTTCATATGAACCACATATTTTTGCTAATAGGTTGTTACCGTTGTTTAATACCTACAGTGAGTAAGTTTTCTCTTTTGTGCACCCTGAAAATGGCGTCAAGTGGCCGGTTGTAGTAGCTTTCCTCCCATCCCTCAGGGATGTTGTGATATGCTTGACTTCATCAAACATGGTGAAAACTGGAAAGACCTGGACAGATGTAGCAGACCCCACTATTTTCCCTGGCCGTTATTCTAACTTAGAACATTCTCACACTCATCCACATCATCATGACCATACTCAGTAAATGACATATCACACAGCAGGTGGCATATTTATTATATCATACTCAAAACATAGAATGAGTAGAGAAATTACAAACACAATATAATATCTTAACTAAACATTCTACTAAAACGGGAATTGTAAGCATTAGCTATTGATGGAATTCCCAACTATCTAAAACCCAGTTCTATTGTCTTGCAATTACATCACACACACATCGCCTTAACTGCGTCCTCAACACACCTTATCTTCCTCACTGAAATCCCATCAGGCGGGCGATCTCGACATAACTCGTTCACAATGTGTCCTTTGCTTACAAATACACGTTCAGATTATCTATTAATGCAAAACTCACACACCTATTTGAGCGATCCTGTTCTATCACTAAACATTCGTCCAACCGTCTATCCATCGCTCCTCTATCTAAGTCGGTGAGTTAAACCAACTATCTACATTCAGTCGCTCTCTCTCTCTCTCTCTCTCACTCTCCTCCATACAGCCACTCTCTCTCCAGCCTCTCTCCATCCCTCTATCCAGCCTCTCGAGCTAAACTTTGTCTCGAGTTATATATCCTCAAGCAAGGCCAGAGCTTGACCAATCGATCTCAGGTGATGGTCATCTTCAGTCCCATTGGACGAAACACTTTGCACACCTGTCACTCATTCTCTCGCAGCAAGCCCCGCTGCCAATTTCGTCTGTCAATCAATCTCCCCCAACCAAAATCGGAAGGCCAGTGGTCAGTTTCTACCTGTCCACATTCCTTAACCCAACTCTGTTCCCCTTTGCTGAGACGGTGAGTGACCTTGACATGCATTCAGGTAGCTTTCAGCTTTAACATGTTCAGGCATCCTAAACTCCCCTTGCTCCGGCGGGAACTGTTACACAGAGCTGAACAAGATGGTACAAAGCAGAATGACTTGGCATCTAATTATTGGAGACCTGTGAATAAATTAGCTGTAAAATGTTAATTAATTGATATATCCCCCAGCAATGCCAGTTTGTGGTGTCATAACAGTGACGTTACATAATGAGGTTGCTAGCTCTATGCACATCCCTCTTAACTTTACATTTAAAGGATTACAGTAGTTCAGTTCTGTTAAACCATAGTATAGCTGGGCTGGAAATGGCTTTTGGCGTGCATTGTCTGACCCATCATCCAGCTACCACCGACAGCCATTCTGTGAAACGTCCTGCTTGTTTCCGTGAAATGACGTACTTCTCTCTGTGTTTTCCGTGAAATGTTGTACTTGTCTCTGTGTTTTCCGTGAAATGTTGTACTTGTCTCTGTGTTTTCCGTGGAATGTCCTACTTGTCTCTGTGTTTTCCGTGAAATGTCCTACTTGTCTCTGTGTTTTCCGTGAAATGTCCTACTTGTCTCTGTGTTTTCCGTGGAATGTCCTACTTGTCTCTGTGTTTTCCGTGAAATGTCCTACTTGTCTCTGTGTTTTCCGTGAAATGTCCTACTTGTCTCTGTGTTTTCCGTGAAATGTTGTACTTGTCTCTGTGTTTTCCGTGGAATGTCCTACTTGTCTCTGTGTTTTCCGTGACATGTCATACTTGTCTCTGTGTTTTTCGTGACATGTCCTACTTGTCTCTGCGTTTTCAGTGTAATGTCCTACTTGTCCCTTTGTTTTCAGTGAAATGTCCTACTTGTCTCTGTGTTTTCCGTGACGTCTCCTACTTGTCTGTGTGTTTTCCGTGAAATGTCCTACTTGTCTCTGTGTTTTCCGTGACATGTCCTACTTGTCTCTGTGTTTTTCATGAAATGTCATACTTGTCTCTGTGTTTTCCGTGAAATTTCCTACTTGTCTCTGTGTTTTCGACTTCAGAGACGTTGAGGTGAAGATACAGGGACAAGTCGTAAACAGACCAGCACTCAAAATGACGCATATTAAGATCTTGACAGTAGTGAGCAAGTGGTGATCTTCAAACTCAAGGCAGGCTACACAAATTGATATTGAACAAATGAAAAATATGAATGACTTCTGATCACGAGATGGAAACGTGTCCAGCGTACGAAGAATAGAGAAATCATATATGACCATCTCTCCATTATCATTTTTGTCAAACACTAGGAAGATGGCAAATGCCTCAGGTTGATCACGTATTTCTTTAGATATATCCAAGTTAGCATCCGAAAGAAGAGGAAGAAAACGAAGAATAAAAAGAAAAAGAAGACGAAGTAGAATAACGTAATACATTGTTTGTACTCCAACCACAGACAAATGTACAACACGTGGCAGTATTTCTGAACAAATCCATGGATTTCAGTTTGCTGTTTTTGTGCAACCTTCCTTCATCGGTTCTCATTCTTCAAGTACAGGTCTCGCGCTGGTAATGAACCAATGTTTCTCTAGTTGGAACAAGCCCCCAAATGGCTGTCAATGGCTGATAGGCGATCTTCTGTGACCTGTCGAGAAATTCTTTAGCCCCTTGAAAATGGAAACACTTTCATCTTGCTGTTCACGACACCACACATCATATTATCACTATTGTCACGTGACTTCAATGACAGTCGTCAATCTTTTTAGGCTCAGTTATCAAGCTTCTAAAAATACCTACTTGTTTGCTGTTATCGTATCTAATTGACAGTACCTGGCAACTTTTACGAGGACAGTTCTTATCACGACAATAAAGAAAAATAACAGGATGACTCTTGTTTTTCGCGGTTTTTAAGTCATGATTTCTTCACTTCTGACACGATGGCTACAAATGTAGATTTGACCACTCTTCTAACCGACTTTTTTATTCTACCCAAGAGAAAACGAATTATATATTATTTTATTTGCGCATCATACACGAATTAATGTGCATAGAGCTTTCTTTCAGATGCAGTTGGCTATTGATCCAGCAACCAGTGGGCTCATTCCCTTTGGCCCAATGCCATATAGTGGTATCTACAAGTGTTTGTGAGCTGTTGTTTAGTTCCGTACAAAGTGTTCCATTTGTCTGGTCTCAGAGGAAGAAGCTCTTTCCTATCACCGACAAACACATGAGATTAAACAAATGGTACTCAACAGTTTCATAGGGATGTATGCACAACCGGCACTCTGGAGTATGTTGGGGTTTGGATTCTGTTCTAATGACTGCTTAGTAGTATGTGTTGCTTGCAAAGTCGAAAGATGGTGCTTTGTTCTTTCCTTTTCAATAGGTTGATGTTGTCTTTGGGATTTAGGACACCCATGTTTGCAGGTTTCTCTCCCAGTATTCCCCATTGTCCATCTATTCAGCCACGCCTCTTTGTTCGCAGTCTTCAGTAGTTTGACTGTTTGTAGGGTTGTTGGTGTGTATTTTTGTTCTTTACTTGAAACTCTCTTAGCCAGTCTGCCTGCCTTGTTATTCCCTTGTAACACATGCAACTAAACGTCAGACATTCCCCTGTAACACATGCCACTAAACACCAGACATTCCCCTGTAACACATGACACTAAACACCAGACATTCCCCTGTAAAACATGGCACTCAACACCAGACATTCCCCTGTAACACATGCCACTAAACACCAGACATTCCCCTGTAACACATGACACTAAACACCAGACATTCCCCTGTAACACATGCCACTAAACACCAGACATTCCCCTGTAACACATGCCACTAAACACCAGACATTCCCCTGTAACACATGACACTAAACATCAGACATTCCCCTGTAACACATGACACTAAACACCAGACATTCCCCTGTAACACATGCCACTAAACACCAGACATTCCCCTGTAACACATGCCACTAAACACCAGACATTCCCCTGTAACATTTGCCACTAAACACCAGACATTCCCCTGTAACACATGCCACTAAACACCAGACATTCCCCTGTAACACATGCCACTAAACACCAGACATCCCCCTGTAACACATGCCACTAAACACCAGACATTCCCCTGAAACACATGCCACTAAACACCAGACATTCCCCTGTAACATATGCCACTAAACACCAGGCATTCCCCTGTAACACATGCCACTAAACACCAGACATTCCCCTGTAACACATGCCACTAAACACGAGAAATTCCCCTGTAACACATGCCACTAAACACCAGACATTCCCCTGTAACACATGCCACTAAACACCAGACATTCCCCTGTAACACATGCCACTAAACACCAGACATTCCCCTGTAACACATGCCACTAAACACCAGACATTCCCCTGTAACACATGCCACTAAGCACCAGACATTCCCCTGTAACACATGCCACTAAACACCAGACATTCCCCTGTAACACATGCCACTAAACACCAGACATTCCCCTGTAACACATGCCACTAAACACGAGAAATTCCCCTGTAACACATGCCACTAAACACCAGACATTCCCCTGTAACACATGCCACTAAACACCAGACATTCCCCTGTAACACATGCCACTAAACACCAGACATTCCCCTGTAACACATGCCACTAAACACCAGACATTCCCCTGTAACACATGCCACTAAACACCAGACATTCCCCTGTAACACATGCCACTAAACACCAGACATTCCCCTGTAACACGTGCCACTACTCACCAGACATTCCCCTGTAACACTTGACACTAAACACCAGACATTCCCCTGTAACACATGCCACTAAACACCAGACATTCCCCTGTAACACATGCCCCTAAACACCATACATTCCCCTGTAACACATGCTACTAAACACCAGACATTCTCCTGTAACACATGACACTAAATACCAGACATTCCCCTGTAACACATGACACTAAACACCAGACATTCCCCTGTAACACATGACACTAAACACCAGACATTCCCCTGTAACACATGCCACTAAACACCAGACATTCCCCTGTAACACATGCCACTAAACACCAGACATTCCCCTGTAACACATGACACTAAACACCAGACATTCCCCTGTAAAACATGGCACTCAACACCAGACATTCCCCTGTAACACATGCCACTAAACACCAGACATTCCCCTGTAACACATGACACTAAACACCAGACATTCCCCTGTAACACATGCCACTAAACACCAGACATTCCCCTGTAACACATGCCACTAAACACCAGACATTCCCCTGTAACACATGACACTAAACATCAGACATTCCCCTGTAACACATGACACTAAACACCAGACATTCCCCTGTAACACATGCCACTAAACACCAGACATTCCCCTGTAACACATGCCACTAAACACCAGACATTCCCCTGTAACATTTGCCACTAAACACCAGACATTCCCCTGTAACACATGCCACTAAACACCAGACATTCCCCTGTAACACATGCCACTAAACACCAGACATCCCCCTGTAACACATGCCACTAAACACCAGACATTCCCCTGTAACACATGCCACTAAACACCAGACATTCCCCTGTAACATATGCCACTAAACACCAGGCATTCCCCTGTAACACATGCCACTAAACACCAGACATTCCCCTGTAACACATGCCACTAAACACGAGAAATTCCCCTGTAACACATGCCACTAAACACCAGATATTCCCCTGTAACACATGCCACTAAACACCAGACATTCCCCTGTAACACATGCCACTAAACACCAGACATTCCCCTGTAACACATGCCACTAAACACCAGACATTCCCATGTAACACATGCCACTAAGCACCAGACATTCCCCTGTAACACATGCCACTAAACACCAGACATTCCCCTGTAACACATGCCACTAAACACCAGACATTCCCCTGTAACACATGCCACTAAACACGAGAAATTCCCCTGTAACACATGCCACTAAACACCAGACATTCCCCTGTAACACATGCCACTAAACACCAGACATTCCCCTGTAACACATGCCACTAAACACCAGACATTCCCCTGTAACACATGCCACTAAACACCAGACATTCCCCTGTAACACATGCCACTAAACACCAGACATTCCCCTGTAACACATGCCACTAAACACCAGACATTCCCCTGTAACACGTGCCACTACTCACCAGACATTCCCCTGTAACACTTGACACTAAACACCAGACATTCCCCTGTAACACATGCCACTAAACACCAGACATTCCCCTGTAACACATGCCCCTAAACACCATACATTCCCCTGTAACACATGCTACTAAACACCAGACATTCTCCTGTAACACATGACACTAAATACCAGACATTCCCCTGTAACACATGACACTAAACACCAGACATTCCCCTGTAACACATGACACTAAACACCAGACATTCCCCTGTAACACATGCCACTAAACACCAGACATTCCCCTGTAACACATGCCACTAAACACCAGACATTCCCCTGTAACACATGCCACTAAACACCAGACATTCCCATGTAACACATGCCACTAAACACCAGACATTCCCGTGTAACACATGCCACTAAACACCAGACATTCCCATGTAACACATGACACTAAATTCCAGACATTCCTCTTTATCACATAACAGCAAACACTAGACATTCACTCTCATCACATGGCAGTAGACACCACAAATTCACTCTCTTCACACAACAATAAACATTAGACATTCACTCTCATCACATAACAGTAGACATCAGGCATTCACTCTCATCACATAACAGTAGAGACCAGACATTCAATCTCATAACATAACAGTAAACATCAGGCATTCACTTTCATCACATGACAGTAATCATCAGGCATTCACTCTCATCACATAACAGTAGATCCCAGGCATTTACTCTCATCAAATACAGTAAATACCAGACATTCACTCTCATCTCATGACAGTAAACACCAGACATTCACTTGTATCACATAGCAGTGAACATCAGGCATTCACTCCTATCCCTTGACAGGGAACACCAGACATTGACTCACATCACATAACAGTGAACACCGGGCATTCACTTACATCACACAACAGTGAACACCGGGCATTCACTTACATCACATAACAGTGAACAAAAAGAAATGCAACTATTTACTTATAATTTTTTAAAAGTATAACAGATAACACAACAAAGTTTGATTTCTTGTCTCAAGTCAAGCCTAGACATAACAATCGTCCTTCGGGTATAATGCGGTGCATTAATAGTTATTGACTTTCTTGAGCGGCGTTAAAGAGCACTAAAGAAAGACAATTATAGACAATAGCTTTCTTCAAATGAGAGCAGGCGTTCGTAAAATCAGTTGCCGTACTTATCCGTTATCGGTAATGGTACTTAAGACTTAGACTTGAAACCACTTGAGGAAAATCGTTGCTAGTAGTTACCGTCTTGCAGACGACTTCAAGCGTGCACATACCGCTATTATCATTGGTTGCAACTGTTATCAGAAGCGCGCCAGTTAAGGTCATCACGCGACCGAGATCTATGACTTGACAATATCGCCCTTCATTTAACGGTTCATTATCAATAAGTGGTTCGTACTAGTGATAACCAGTGGTTCCGTTATTGTGTATCAAAATCACGAGGATGTGATTGTCGACTTATTAAACCACTACATTTGCATCAATACTGTAAACCATAGATTTATATATATATATATATATATATATATATATATATATATATATATATATATATATATATATATATATATATATATATATATAATAGAGCATAGGAGAACACAGTGGTCCCAAGGTTTCAATTTTTTCACTTGGATCTTCTGGTAAAAATAACTCTGTTCTCTGGGTAGTGAGATGGGACTCCCGTGACCAGTGTCGCGCACGTTAAAAAATACCTTTGCAAAAATCGAAAAAAAGCATGCCTAACAACTGCTGCTCGATCAAAATGCATAAATTCTAGTTAAAAATCTACCCACATTATTTGTGCCTTCTCCCGGGCTTAGTAAGAAGCAGGAAGTTTAAAATATTTGCTACGGATATCCTTCCGCTACCTGGCAATATACATGAACAACCTGCCTGTTTGAATAGCAGGAATCCTAGTATAAGTGTCCAGCTATAAGCCATGTTAACTGTGCACACTTTGTGGGCTGGAATTTGAATAAAATCATATTATGATTAGTATGGATTTGCAGTCCAAGTTTTCTGCCGAGATCTTTGTGTATGACAAGGACAAGAATATTACCACTGCCTCACAGAGAGCATGTCGTAAAAGGCGACTAACTGTGCGACATGGCATAAAACCGGCCATGGTTAGATGGTTTAAAGCAGCAAAGATGGCGCCTAACAGGCTGTGGGTCTACTTTGCTCTAGTGTTTGAGTCTATTAAGATGGACTCACATATCGGTTAACCACCCTCTGTAAGCGCTTCTCCCAACACAGCGGAGTATTTAGCTGCTGGAGCCTGGCACACTAAGCAGGAAACCCTTCTCCCAGCTACATCCAGCTCACACCAGAGCTGGGGCATGCACAGCGGCATCTGCCCCTATAGAAGTACAATTCCACTAAGAACTAACAACTAAGAACATACACACACAGCCCCACACACACACACATTCATACACATACATACATTGGCTCTTTTATTCCAAGTTACGTGAAATGTTTATAGAATTTTCAATTTTACCCGGAAGACAACTGCATTTTCTACAGCTTTTAGGAATGGCAAGGCTGTGAAAAGATAGTATTATCTTTTGTTCACATGTACTCAGTCTAGGTCAGTAAATATAGAAAGGTGTGGTGGATATTGATGATTAGTGTACATCGTTGGCTGAAAGCACTTCTGCTCCATTCATTCATGCATCTCGCAACAGCTCGCCCCAGTTTCTTTTCAAAGCTCTGCAGTCTATGTATCTTGGATTAAGATATTGCAGCGCAGGCCGTCATTCAACAGGGGGTTCTTAATGTCCTTCAAAATGTCCGACTTATTCCTACGCTAACTTCACATAATCTGGCCAAAACGTCAGCTCTGTGACTGTCCGGTGCTCCAGCATAACAGGACAGTAGACCCACACCACTCGGTCTAAACCACTAGGTCCAAACTAGAAGGTTGACATAGTGGGTCCACATCAGTATGTCCACAGTAGAAGCTCGACACAGGCAGGTCCACACTTCTAGGTCCACATCAGTAGGCCCATTGGCAAGGAAACTCCTGCCCGGCAAGCCGAACAGTGAATCCAGCGGCAATGCTACACCTGGGAAGGAAAGGATATAACAGAAGCTAACTTTCCTTTAAAGAGCCCAGATCTCGCACCAGTTTAATATTCAGAATGGTTATTGAGAGAAGAATATACCTTAATGTTTAGAATGGTTATTGAGAGGAATATAGCTTAATGTTTAGAATGGTTATTGAGAGGAATATAGCTTAATGTTTAGAATGGTTATTGAGAGGAATATACCTTAATGTTTAGAATGGTTATTGAGAGGAATATAGCTTAATGTTTAGAATGGTTATTGAGAGGAATATAGCTTAATGTTTAGAATGGTTATTGAGAGAAGAATATAGCTTAATGTTTAGAATGGTTATTGAGAGGAATATAGCTTAATGTTTAGAATGGTTATTGAGAGGAATATAGCTTAATGTTTAGAATGGTTATTGAGAGGAATATACCTTAATGTTTAGAATTATTATTGAGAGGAATATAGCTTAATGTTTAGAATGGTTATTGAGAGGAATATAGCTTAATGTTTAGAATGGTTATTGAGAGGAATATAGCTTAATGTTTAGAATGGTTATTGAGAGGAATATAGCTTAATGTTTAGAATGGTTATTGAGAGGAATATAGCTTAATGTTTAGAATGGTTATTGAGATGAATATAGCTTAATGTTTAGAATGGTTATTGAGGAAAGACAACCAATTGACAGAGCGCTTCCTAACCAACACTTTGAATAAGAATGGCATTGACAGTGCAGGAAGCCAATCTCAGACGTCAGCCTTAAACTGCAAAGAGTTTCTAACTGATATCAGCAATCTCTTCCACTAATTAAAAATGCCCAATGAATTACTCACCGATGACTTTGTGAAAAGGATAGCTAAGACACTCCCCCAAGAATTGCACAAATGACTAACAATTGCCATCGCTATCTGAGCTCTCCGCTGTAACTTGTGGAAATTAATGATCAGCACCACCAAAACAGTCTATTCAATCTTTGCCCTCATCAACTACAACAAAAAGGGTGCTAGAACTAATACTGGATGACAGAAAGCTGAAAAAGGAAATAAAGCTAACCTGCCTGTGTGTACAGCTGGATACATAGATCTCGTATAGAAGGCAGATAGGCTATGATATAAGATAACGAATCTAGACGACTAAACTTAATAAAGCGGCTGGCCGGGACAACTTGGGGAGCACACCAACAGAACTTCGCAATCTGTGTCTGGGGCATGTACAATCTCCTCTCTCTCCAAGCCACCGTCAGACCTTTAGTTGACACTGAAAGTAGGTGGAATCCAAAAACCAAGTTTTAAGATTTATCTGCAAAGGCTTACCAACCACCCCCAGCAAACGCATACACAATATCTGTCAATGTCTAAATTCTATACGAAATCTTGACAGTTAAAAGATTCCCGTTAGCTGAAGATAACAAGGCTTGTAAGACATTGTCAGAAGATTCCTGTTAGCGGAAGATAATAACCAGTTCGGAACATTGTCAGAAATGAAGACAAGGAAATTTAATGAAAAATATCGTTTGTACAGAAAAAAAGAATAATCAAGAATTAGCAGAAAAACTCGACATGCTAAAACTCTAATAACGACCCAAACTGTACCTGCTGCCCTATCACATTTTGAGCGTAAATCACCAAAGTTAAGAAATAAACATTTTGATATTAACAGACAAGATTCTGGCACCCACAATGCTGGAACAATTGGTCAAAGATACAATCTCCGCAAATGGAGAGGATATCATACACGTCTTTCCTGATGGATTAGCCATTAAAACTACAACCAATCTGGGATATTGAGCCATCCCTACACCCCACCCCCCCCCCCCTTCTCCTTGAAGTAAAAGACAATGTATAGTCTTCTAAACCAGTACAAAGACATTAAATTAACTTAAGATGATCATTTCGAAATCACAGGCCCATCCCCTTGAATGAAGAGCAAAAAAAAAAACAGCCAGAAGAGCCTCAATGCTACAAATGGGCCAATCAGTAGACTTTCCTATAGCACTATATCCGGTAATACAGAGCACCTGCAAAGAAAAATGGTTAAACACCTGGCCAATGGTCAAAACTGGAAGCAAGCTTATAAAACATCGTATATCAGCTGCGTCTAAGAAAGATGTTTTCAATGGTCTTGTGTGTAAGCAGAAAGAAGAAATGTTCGTTGTAGAAACATGGCACTGCTTAGTCAACCCACATATAAATAGAACAGACCCAATGAACCATCTACAATGTAGACACTGTCTATATCCATCTGATACAAGAGATTATCACCTGCTGTTCTGTCCAGCCCTGAAAGTGATGCAACAGCTACGTCTACCTCAGAATCTAACCATTGAGAACAGCCTTTAAGGCAGTCCTCCTTGAGATCAAGATGATGAGCAGCGCATGAGCTGCAGTGGTCAGCGACCCATAGCTGACTGCTAGCATCAGGGCCAGCGAACCAAAGCTGCCAAGACGCTTCTACACCTCCACGCGGTGATCCTGTATAACAGGCTGCAGCAGGGCAGACTGGCTAAGGAGAAGGGATCGAAGAGGGAATGTTAACCCGGTACCCAAAAACATGCTTGCTGAAGTAGGATGTGTTGGACCGAAAGGTGCAAATATCGCAGTCAAGCTGTAAACTACGACACAACGCATTCCGTTCTCTGGACTACATTCTGCTACTTAAGCCCTTTCAGGGCTTGGCAGCGGGAGATTGAAAACGAATAAAGCCAAGCCAAGCCAAGCCAAACCAAGCCAAGCCAAGACAAGCCAAACCAAGCCAAGCCAAGCCAAGCCAAGCCAAACCAAGCCAAGCCAAGCCAAACCAAGCCAAGCAAGCCAAGCCAAGCCAAACCAAGCCAAGCAGCCAAGGCAGTCTTCCACAGTACCAAATGATGCCATCAAAGTTACAAAGGGATGACGTTCATTGATGGTGGCTAGATCAAGTCAAGTCACATCAAATCCATTCAAGTAAGGCCACATTCAAAGTCAAATCAACGTCGGAAGTGCTACAAGTAGCTAAAGGTTTGGAGCAGTTTGCTTTGGTCTCCACGTCTTCGTGTTCTCGTTTTTCTGCAAAACCAGGCTCTTCCACCCCACCCCACCCTCTCTCTCCCTTTCCCTTACATAATCATTTAACTGTTTTTACTTTGAAGGTCATTAATTCCTAATGTATTCTAATGTGTAAGACAAGCAACATCACCAGACATATTGAGACCAAAGTTGAAAAATAATTGCGGTTTCGGCTTAGATTGATAAACAAAAACAAACCATAAACAAGTACGCGCTGCGAAGTGTGCAGGCAAGGCTTGTATTGTACGCCAGATATTAAACAAATATAGGAAGAAAAACAAAAGTTAACTTCTAAATATGTCGTACCAAAACACGGCTACCATTATCTATTAGAAATGAATATATGCGAATCTAGGTCAACGATTATCCTAGTCATTATCAATAAATTATGATTTAGCTAGATATACTTAATTTACATGTTCTTTCTCTTGTACGCCTCTTAAATTTTAGGAGGACATGTATAGCAGATATCTAGATCAAGGACATATATTATTGTTACGATATTTCGTGCATTTGTGATTTGTTAGATATTTAGTGTACGCTCTGTCGCCGACGAAGATCTTGTGCTCGTAACGTAGGTTCTGTTTTGTTTGCATACAGATGTGGGGATTGAGCGATACCTGTATATATTTTTATCTGTTTTTTACATTCTAAACTGCTGCTGTTTCGTATATATGCAAACTTAGACTTCTAGATTGTATAAATGGTGAAATGGCTCAGTTCTATAATTTGAAGAGTCTACCACCTTAGATTTTAGATCTAACTTGTATATATTCTCTTTTGACATACCCTAAGAAGGCCAGAGTATCTTTTCTCGTTTGTGTCACAAACAAATCCTCCTAGAATCAACTCATGTCATGCGGCAGCCATGGTTAATTAGCTTCACAAACATCCTTACATTGATTCATAAGAGTAAATTAGCTTTACAAACGTCATTATATTGATTCATTCATGGCCCTGGGTTACAAAATAATATTCGACTAACACCATATTTCCTATGCGCCGCATGGCGTGACGGGATCTTTACTTTTTTTACATGATCGATTAGCTTCACAAACGTCATTTTATTAATTCATGGATGGTCAATTATCCTCACACACGTCATCCTATTGATTCATCTATGGACAATTATCCTCACACACGTCATCCTATTGATTCATCTATGGACAATTATCCTCACACACGTCATCCTATTGATTCATCTATGGACATTTATCTTCACACACGTCATCCTATTGATTCATTTATGGACATTTATCTTCACACACGTCAACCTATTGATTCATCTATGGACATTTATCTTCACACACGTCATCCTATTGATTCATCTATGGACAATTATCCTCACACACGTCATCCTATTGATTCATCTATGGACATTTATCTTCACACACGTCATCCTATTGATTCATCTATGGACATTTATCTTCACACACGTCATCCTATTGATTCATCTATGGACAATTATCCTCACACACGTCAACCTATTGATTCATCTATGGACAATTATCCTCACACACGTCATCCTATTGATTCATCTATGATCAATTAACTTTACAAACGTGACCCTATTAATTCATCTATGATCATTTAGCTTCAAGCACGTCACCCTATTGATTCATCTATGATCAATTAGCTTCACACATGTACTCACCATTGTATGTCTGACGTTGTGGTATGTGCTCATCGCAAGAACTAGTTCTCATAATATTTCTAATGTCGCCATTTTCCGTCCTATCTTTCCCTGTGGCATTAAAGCTGTTCTCGAACATTTCATTTCACATGTTGTAATTTGTCTCTCCTGTGTCTAGGATAAGTATCCAGTCTTGCACTAGTAAACAAGGTGTTGCTATAAATATATAGTTGATCAGTTGTTATTTTGATTCAAAATTTAAGTGCGGGTGTTTAACTAGAGGGGGTAGTTGATAATTGCTTTCTTGCATCTGGTGTCAATTTCTCTATGAAACCTTCGGTTTTCCCTACAATTTCTCTATGAAACCTTCGGTTTTCCCTACGCCCTACATTTTCTCTATGAAACCTTCGGTTTTCTCTACAATTTCTCTATGAAACCTTCAGTTTTCCCTACAATTTCTCTATGAAACCTTCGGGTTTCCCTACAATTTCTCTATGAAACCTTTGGTTTTCCCTACAATTTCTCTATGAAACCTTCGGGTTTCCCTACAATTTCTCTATGAAACCTTCAGTTTTCCCTACAATTTCTCTATGAAACCTTCGGTTTTCTCTACAATTTCTCTATGAAACCTTTGGTTTTCCCTACAATTTCTATATGAAACCTTCGCCCTACAATTTCTCTATGAAATCTTCGGTTTTTCCTACAATTTCTCTATGAAACCTTCGCCCTACAATTTCTCTATGAAATCTTCGGTTTTTCCTACAATTTCTCTATGAAACCTTCGCCCTACAATTTCTCAGAAATCACATGCAAATATTGCACAGAAATGCTGAAAGCACATGCAGCTATAGAACGTTTGTGGTTTTCTCCAAAGCATAAATGATTCCATCAGTTGTTTTGCCTACACTATGATCCTTGGGGTACAGCGCTTTCCCATTATTTGAAAGTAGTCTTTGCAGTTCTCAGTCGTTTAATGTCCTATACTCTTACGAACGTTTTATCCTGATCAATAAATAATGTGTTTGAATACTTGCCATATTCATTTATGCGTTTGCTTAATGTCTTAAGAAAGGTATATAATTCATGTGTACAAACTTTTCCTGTACTGAATCTAATCTGAATTTTGCACAGACGAGGTTTTTTTTAAATTTAAAAAAAAAATGTTTTGTGTTTACCTCACTAGTTTCTACTGCGAAGGAGCGCCAATTCTACCCCATACTGTAGTCAACTGAGCGATATTAAGACGCATAAACCTGTGCTTGGATGTATGTGTGCATCTGAATGTACCTATGCTAGGTTTGTGCGCTCTCAGAAGCCAGCCAAACCAAAGTGCAATGGAAGGGTCTCACCCTGAGAGCACGTGTGAAAGTTGTGCAAGAGTGTGATTGTAGGACAGAGTCAAATGACACAGAGTGAGGTAAGAAGAGAGAGGAAGGAGAGAATCTTCCCAGAGCTCCAAGAGTCAAATGAGGTTCCGCGATCTAATTATTTAAATACATTTTTTCTTGTTTGACTTAGTAGTAAAATGCCTCTCTATGTATCACTGCTTTTATTACTGAATTTTTTACTCTAGATTGACACTACAGTTACTTGGTGCCAGTGATATAGTACACTTTTTTTCTTTCCATGCTCTTGTAAATATTCGTTATATCCACTTCCCTCATGACACCCCACAAATGTTAATTGTTTCAGTTGTTTTTGATCTCCATCTGGTGACGTATTTCTAGGACTGATCTTAACAGCACTTTCGTTTTATTGAATCAATACACAATGGTCCCAAATGATCTATTGTTCTTGGAATATTTATTGAATGTGCCTATTAGACTGAGACGTTTTAGCCACTACTACCTCCATCAAGGTTTTCTTAAGTGTTCGTCAAATATAAGGATCTATTAAAGCAATTAATGATTGAACAATGATTAGACCTCTCATCTCTTAACTTTATTGCTTAAATAATTTTTATTAAAGTCTATAGTTCCGTTTTTGTATATATGTGCTAGATGTTCTCGTGTGTCTTCTGTGATTCTCATTTCGAAAATTCAACTTGATTACTCGTTTTGTATTTGACCTTGACATGTGTAAGTGCTTATAACCGTCTTACTTCTTGACATTAGACATGCCTTGTATAGTTTTTTTGTTTTTTTTCAGCTTGCAGTGACTGTGCATCTTCTGTATTACCATCACACTGCCTTCTTTTTTGCCTTGTCTTAAGCTCTTTGTTTCACAATTCTTCTTTAGTGTATCCGTTATAGCTGTTACAAAGATCATCCATTCACTGGTTGAATCTTTAGTTTTTCCATTTAGTGTATCCGTTATAGCTGTTACAAAGATCATCCATTCACTGGTTGAATCTTTAGTTTTTCCATTTAGTGTATCCGTTATAGCTGTTACAAAGATCATCCATTCACTGGTTGAATCTTTAGTTTTCCCATTTAGTGTATCCGTTATAGCTGTTACAAAGATCATCCATTCACTGGTTGAATCTTTAGTTTTTCCATTTAGTGTATCCGTTATAGCTGTTACAAAGATCATCCATTCACTGGTTGAATCTTTAGTTTTTCCATTTAGTGTATCCGTTATAGCTGTTACAAAGATCATCCATTCACTGGTTGAATCTTTAGTTTTTCCATTTAGTGTGTCCAAAACATAATTATTTGCTAAAAGCTTTCACTTTCATATAAACATACAATTTGTTACTATTATTGGCTTTTGTTGTTATGATTTTCCCCTCTGTTGTATTGTTCGTGTCATTGCTACTTTTCAATGATCAGTATCTGTGCTGATCTCCGGGATTGCTGTAGTCACATGTTCTCCTGTCCAAGTTTTCTGAATATTTAAAATATATATGTGATGATATATATGGTTTATTTCCACTGTGTTAGATAAGATTCTTTTGATGTTCAAGATTTTGGGTAAAAATAGTGTGGGGATTTTTCTTTCGTAACAATTCTTTATGTAACAATAGTTAATGTCTACCTGTTTTCAAGATTGTACGGGAACTACCATTAACAGTCATTCCCTTTGCAATCTGCTGAAGGTAACTGAAGACCTATTGATCTACCAGAAGTGATGTGATGTATATTTTGCTTATCAAGTTCCAACACAACATAATACCTTGTTTGCATGTTCAAGCCGCATAGAACGTATATTTTATTTATCTTAAAAACGTAATCAGTTTTATCAGTTTTACGTATTCTCTGAGATAGAAAATATACTTTGAACCGTACCCATTTCGCATGCCTGTTGCATTGAGTTCGTACATACACTTTATCTACGCTTGTGGTGTCAAGGCTCATAATGATATCTCCATTGTAACAATAAGCTGTAATTTAGGGGTCTCAGACATGAGGTACAACCTTGGGTCAAACAGCATATTGCGGCCCGCAAGATAATCTGCGTCAGAAGTCTGGATTAAAGATAATTGTTTGACAAAATATTGATATTAAATAATGCTTTGATTTAAATCGAAAAATATCACACAAGAGAAACAATATAACTACAAAGGCAACACCAATTTAGTTCCAGAATAAGACACCAGGAAACAATTTGAAACAAAAACACATCTCAGATATCTGGGAACTTTGGTAACACAATACCACAAGCAAACACATTTCATATATCTGAGAACATTGGTAACACAAGACCACAAGCAAGCACATTTCAGATATCTGAAAACTTTGGTAACACAAGACCACAAGCAAACACATTTCAGATATCTGGGAACTTCAGTAACACAAGACAACAAGCAAACACATTTTAGATATCTGGGAAGTTTGGTAACACAAGACCACAAGCAAACACATTTAAGATATCTGAGAACTTTGGTAACACAAGACCACAAGCAAACACATTTCAGATATCTGGGAACTTTGGTAACACAAGACCACAAGCAAATACATTTCAGATATCTGGGAACTTTGGTAACACAAGACCACAAGCAAACACATTTCAGATATCTGGGAACTTTGGTAACACAAGACCACAAGCAAACACATTTCAGATATCTGGGAAGTTTGGTAACACAAGACCACAAGCAAACACATTTAAGATATCTGAGAACTTTGGTAACACAAGACCACAAGCAAACACATTTCAGATATCTGGGAGGAATCGCAAATCGCAGACATTTGGTCCACGTGCTAGGCTGATAAGCCAACGGTGCGAGGCTACCATAGGAGGGATTACGACCGAACGCCTCTAAGCCGGAATCTCATTACCACTGCAATGGGAGGCTACGATAGGGTTGGGACCTAGTGCTCGTGTCCCAGCCCGACTCGGTCGAGCCGCAGAAAGAGGTCTCTGCCGTCCGCCGATGAAAGCGAGTGGGAAGCTGCCCGATATTCACCATATACAGCGATGAGGTGTGACACCACTAGTAGAAGACTTAGTTCTCGGTCGGGGTGTCGTAAGCAGTAGAGCAGCCACCTCACTGCGAACTGTTGAGACGCAACCCTTGATCATGAGATATGTCCGCACACCAGGCGAACAACATCTCCGTGCCATTACCAGGCTTGTCCCCTGGTTAAATGCACTCCTTCGAGAGGAATCGCAGGTCGCTGACATTTGGTCCACGTGCTTTGCTAATAATCCAATGGTGCGAAGCTACCACCTGAGGGACTACGGCCGAACGCCTCTAAGCCAGAATCCCGCCATAAATCTCAGCACCGCTGTGATGGGAGGCCACCATATGGTTGGGACCTGGGGCTCGCGTCACAGCCCGGCCCGGTCGAGCCGCAGAAATGCACCTGGCCAAATGCACTCCTGCCTCGCTCTTTACCTCTGTCTGCTATCAGCCATCCCAATGGACGCAGAAGAGATGCAGTCCAGCGGACATTGCACCTCTGCTCTATTGTGACAACGTCCCAGGTGGTGGGGAATGCTAGGCGTGCCATCACTGCATATGAGCCGAGAAAATAAAGGGAGCAAAGAGATACATCACTCACATGCATATGCTACGTTTCTGGCAGGACGTGGCGATCCTGTGACACAGTCACACTGGACTGCCTCTCTTCCGGGATAGTACAAACTAGTACATAGTCCATCATATCATATCATTGCCAAACCCTATAGACACGAGTAGGGAAGACTCGATAGTCCTGCAAGACAACTCTGACTAAGAGAGACAACTCTGACCAAAAACAACTGCTGCCTTGCAGATAGGCTGGGGACAGCCAAAGGCTAAGGAGGGCATCCCTACAGAAACGCCTGTTGAAATCGGATGCACTGAACCACAGGCTTAACAAAATAAAACAATGCAACGTAAATATCGCTGTAAACAGCGTACGATGAAGAAGAAGAAGAAGAAGATATCTGGAAACTTTGGTAACACAAGACCACAAGCAAACACATTACATAAGTCAAGAACGTTATTGTGCAACCTAAAGCAGGTTTAACTTTATTGAGGCATGAACAAGCAAATTGCAGTCAAACGCAGTCACCTTTTGCTAATAAGAACAACAGCTGCAAATGCGCTTATGGAAGACTATGCTAGTGCAAATCTCTTGAAAACTACAATAGACCACAATAAAACCATTATTATGAGTAAAAGACCCACAACACAAATATTGTCACAAAAAAAGTCCATTACGGTATTTTCAACAATTGATGAAATGTTGGTAGCAATAAGATCACAAAACAAAAATAAATCGCTAGGAAATGATGGAATGACAAATGAAATATTGATAAATCTGGCCATAGAATCAAAAATGAGACCATGGTAGTGCTAAACTGCAGTTGCAAAAAGGAAATTGTACCGCAGGCATGGAAGGAAGCCACATTGATATCAATTTAGAAGAAAGATGAAGACTTAGCAATCGAAATGGCTACTGGCCTGCCAGTTAACTTAGATGTGATATACAATTTATGGAACACATGATAAACATCAGACTCGCGTGACATTTGAAAGTAAAACATCTTTTGATTCTACAGCAAGCTTAATACACACAGCTGAAGATCAGATCAGCCACATTGTCTGGGACACTGAAGATGTCTTCCACGAAAAAACAAAAACAATTCACTAGTGGTCTGGGTGGATTTATAAAACACACATTCTATAAGATATGGAATGGGTTTCAAAGTCATAGAAGTCAAACCTGTTGGGTCAATGTAGCTATGGATGAATCGCTGTCTCGAAAACAGAACCGGTAGAGTTCAAGTTCAAGGACAGACTGGCAGACAGGACATTAGAGCAGGGTCCCAAAGACCACTAAGATGTTTATCATTCTATTTCAATATTGCCTGGGCCTACAGCTTTTCCTTATTTCATCAGCCTGATTGTTTTCTCTTACATGGATTTGCAAATTTTGGATCCTTCTTTATTCTGTAATTGCGGCTTCATTTCTCAGTTTTCATGGAATAGTTAGTTTATTGAAATATTCTGCCCATCCATTTGATATATCTGCATCAAACATATTTTTTGCCATTTCAATGTGTAATATATCCTCTTCATTTTGCATGTTTTCTGATCGGGCATGATCCTTATTTCCTCATGCTTATCTTTGTTATTGTGTCAAATTCCAAATTTTCTATTACTTTGCATTTTTCTCCAGTTCACATTTATGTGTCTAGTCTACACATCTTACAAATTTATTTTTGCATGTTCTGGGATGTCCTTGCTCAATTTTCTTTCTGCCAATTTAGTAAGGATGTCTACTGACATCTAAAATAACTTAACGTTTTAACTTAACTTAACTTGACTTTAACTTAACTTAACTTAACTTAAAACTTACGTAACTTAAATTGACTTAACAACTTATCTTAACGTAACGTCTTTATACTGGTCTAGAAGACTCTGCAGAGTTTGCATATAACCAGTTTCTTTTGCATTCACTTGATTAAAAATACCTATGCGCCTGCAAGCTATTCTTGAATGCATTAATTAACCCTGCCTCCACTATTTTCTGATTTTCTGTGGCAATGCATTCCAAGCATTCACCACTAACTAGCAAAAATTATTTCCTGGTATATAATCTGGACCTTTCTTTAAGTAATTTGTGACTGTGCTCTCTTGTCCTTGTATTTTGAAGAAAAAAAACAACAACTTCCTATAGTCAAATTTATCCTTTCCGTTGATTTTAATTATCTTATTAACCTGTAATAAATTACCTCGAACATCTATGTTTGACATTTCTTGAACTCATTTCATGGCAAGCTTTGATTTTCTCTTTTACAGTATTTTTAACCCTATGAATTTGTGTTTACTTCCACTTCTGGGTTATCTCTTCTGAATTGTTCTATGCTTTCTGTCATTAAGCAATCACATTTACTTCTGACATCAGTAGTACATTTCTGTCTTATATATGATTGTTTTATTGCTGACATGTCTGTAGAAGATTCTTTCGTTTTCTTGTTTCCTATACACTTAAATTGTATTTGTACTTTAATGCAAGCAGGATGATGGCCTGAATTGATGTCATCTCCTTGGTACATTTTAGATTTCTTACCATTATTTTAAAATCTGTTTCTGATCGTGATGAAGTCAATCTGTTTTCTTGTTTTATCTTATGGTCATTTCCACGTATACCCTTTTCTATGTTGTTAAAAAATTAATGTACGCACAAAACCTGTTTTCTTCACAGAATTTGATACAAATATCCCCACTCTGGTTCTTTGTTCCAATACCATATTTCCCTATACTATGTTATGTTCTTCGGTTAATGCTTTTGCGTTCATGTTGCGTTCATGTACTTCACGTTCTGAGTAGTTGATGTATGTATATGTTATATTCCCCTAATTTCTCTCCACTGCAATCTGAGGTTGGGGCATGTGTTTTCAGGATGCCTATATTAAATGATTTTGCTCTGATCTTTAATTTCTTCTTCTTCTGCGTTCGTTATCAATCTCCCGCTACCATGTCCTGAACAGGGCTTTGCAAGTAGCAGAATGTAGTCCGGAGAACGGAATGCGTTGTGTTGCTAGTTTACAACTTGACTGCGATATTTGCACCTTTCGGTCCGACACATCTGTCTTAGACATCATTATGTTTCCAGTGCCTAGATATACATTTTTCTATTTGTAGGAAAATGTGTTCCTCTCCTCCTGTGTACCCAGCCTCTTTCCATCTCCCCCCCCCCCCCCCCCCCCCTTCCGAATATCCAAATTCAGAGCATTTGCTTCTTGGATCAAATTTTCCAATTGTCCCAGTTGGCAGAGTGTGCGCCGTTCCATGCGCCAATTTGTAAATACTTCTTCATAGCCTTCAGGTTGGTTGTCTCAGTAAGTGTCCTTTCAAACAATGTGCCTCTCGACTGTATGTTGTTTTCTACTGTCTTTCAGTTTGTGAATGCACGGGGTGAGGACCTTGACTTGACGCAGGTTATCAGGACCGCAGTTAAACTGATACAGTTGATATTTTCTCCTGTTAAATAATTTGTCAAAAACTGACAAAGAGCTAAGCGACCATTACGCCTGGTGGCTTCTTGTTGGTAGAAACAGAATTCCTTCCCTTAACCTGACCCGAAGCCATCAACCGCATGATATAAAAGCTCTAATTCATGACTTCTATCTCGGTTTTCGTGTTGCCTGGCTAGATTGTCATAGGTAGACCTCTCTTTCTCATTTCTTCAGGGGTCAATATGATGGCTGTTTCCTAGAAAGTATTGAGTTTACATTTTTAGAAGATGACTAATTCATTTACATCGTCAACATATTATGATTGTGTCCTTGTGTCAGAATGTTATGGTGGTGTAAATGTGTCAGGATGTTATGGTGGTGTGAATGTGTCAGGATGTTATGATGGTGTGAATGTGTCAGGATGTTATGATGGTGTGAATGTGTCAGTATGTTATGATTGTTTGCATATGCCAGGATGTTATTGTGATGGAGTGGGGATCTGCTCTTCTGCATCTATGGATCACTGATGCCAAACTGATCTATTGCCTTTCCTTCCTGACACTCCACTAAGGTCTCTACTCTAACTATATCTATGAACTTTCTTACTCATTTAAATAACTGAAAAGACACGTCTATTTTCAGTAAACAACGATTATGTTCTTTATTCACAACACAACAATTATTGTTCTTACTCACTACACAACAATTATATATTTCTTTACTCTTAGACCCCATAGCTTTCTTCACTCTTAGACCCCACATCTTTCTAACAGCCTTCTATTTAATGGCTTTTGCACGATTTGGACTATAGCTAATTATATAACTTCTATCACCAATATTACACTCCTAACTATTTGGCTTTATATAGCTATATAGTAATATACCTTCTCTACTTACGTTACGAATCTTTTTATGAATCGACACCGATAGTGAATTCGTGGTTATCAAACCAGGTGGTCGTCCTTGGATCTATTTTCTTCGTCAGAATGACTAGATCAGCGCGGTTACTGTGGATAACTGTAGACTTCTAAACATCGTAGTTACTGTTGACTTCTATATCTGCTTGATCCTTTTTGAATAACTGTAGACTTCTAAATAGCGTGATTATTATTAAAAACTGCAGATTTCTAAACAGGCGTGGTTAATGTGAGCATCTAGTTCAGCATGATTACTTTGTTGAATACTTGTAGATTTCTTAACCGGAGTGGCAACTGTTGAATTCAAGAAGGCAACCTCGCCTCGTGGGGGTCACTCGCGACGAAAATTCTCTTGAAATTCTAACTTTCTACGATTTGTGCTAGGCGATCGACTTGCTAAACAAAATTCATATTTATCCTTCTGCATGGGTTGTGTAGTGGACCAACTCTCGCCGCTTCGTTAGTCACATGTCTGAACGGTCTGTCGTGACTAGGAAGTTTCCTCGCCTATACTCTCACTACTTCTTTGAACTTGACTGCCAGATTATCAGCCAGACCCTACTTATCATCTGCCCTTGTGCAGGTCCCTGCTCTGGCGTGAGCTGGATGTAGCCGAGAGAATGATTCCCTGCTTAGCTGGCTAGGCTCGAGCAGCTTATTACTCGGATAAGTGCTGTCGAGGGTGCTGTCCATGTTAATAGACTCAAACACTAGAGCAAAGTAGACCCACAGTCTGTTAAACGCCATCTATGCTGCTCTTAACAAATGACTGGTGTAATGATGTTTCACACAATTGGTCGTATTTTAGGACATGGTCTAATTGGGGCAGTGGTGCTATTCTTTTTCTTGTAATACACAAACACCCCGGTGGACCACTTCGGGCATGTCAGCATAGTTAAATATACTAAAGTTTCGTCGAGTTGAGCGTCATATTATACACATATATTTTCTTTAAATTTTTGTCTAGTTGAGCGCCATTGAAATATAGTTTGCTGTAATCCCTATTTTTTCTTCTATTGGGTGTTGACACTTCTTTTATTTTTCTTGTAGCTCATAGTTTCTAAGGATAGGGCAGCCGACCTCATGCCAAATCTCCCTAATCACACGATACGACACGTCGTCTGTCTATTCTTAACGGACTCCTCTTTTGAGCCTAAGCTTTGTTTTATAAACATGTAATATGTTGCTGTTTTTTTAAAAATGTCTGGTATCACTAATAAACATATGGAAATAATACTTGAATGAGCTTTCAACATCATTTTTTGTTATTTGCTTGCAGGATAGCATCAATTGTGGGGAGCTGGGCGTCCTACTCCAAGCTAACATCAAGCAACGACGATGACTGGGTGGATCGTCTCAACCATTTATATACTGTCATTATATTGGTCATTTTCTCCATCTTTGTCACCACAGGCCAGTTTGCAGGCAGCCCCATCGAGTGTTGGTGCCCTGCACAGTTCACTGGCGCATTTGTAGCGTATACAAAATCATATTGCTGGGTCAAAAACACTTACCACATCCCGATTGACCAGCCAATTCCCATTGTGAAAGACCATAGGGACACAGAGGAGCTGACATACTACCAGTGGGTACCTCTCATTCTTCTTTTCATGGCGTTTCTGTTCAAGTTCCCAGCGCTGATGTGGAGAATGTTGAACGGAGGGTCGGGTATCAACGTGGACAAAATTGTGTCCATGGTAGATGCTACGCAGATTGGAGCCCCAAGTAAGAGGGATGAAGCGATTGAACATATCGCAAAGTACATAAACAGATGGTTAAATGCTCATAGACAGTACCGATGGAATGTTCTTGTACGCATGCGTCAAAAGGCTTCCAGGTTCTTCTGTTTCTGCTGCGCCAAACGAGACGGTACATACCTGACAGGGCTCTACATTTTCATAAAAATCCTGTACGTTATTAATGTTGTCACCCAATTTTTCCTTCTCAATGCGTTTATGGGAGGATGGTATAGCCTTTATGGCTTTGAGGTCATTGAAGGAATTGCCCGTGATCACTACTGGAGAGACTCCCCACGTTTCCCCAAGGTCACTCTATGCGACTTTGAGATCCGTCAACTTCAGAATATTCAAACTCACACAGTGCAGTGCGTCTTGCCTATTAATTTGTACAATGAGAAAATATTCATTTTTATCTGGTTCTGGTTCGTCTATGTATCAGTCTGCACGTGCGGTAACTTCCTCTTCTGGATTTGGAGAATCCTCTTTCTTTCTAACCGGGTTGCTTATGTTAAGAAGTATATGAAAATTAAGGACCAGATCCGCGGCGATGAGGATAAGAAGCTTGTACATAAATTCGCTGATCAATACCTTCGGGATGATGGGGTCTTCATCCTCCGTCTCATAGCCCGCAACACTAACGACATCCTTCTGTCGGACCTGGTCCTAAAAATTTGGAACATCTTCCACGAAAAGGACGGGAAGGTTGAAAAGGCAACTCAAACTGATGATCCTGTAAATAATTACAATGCCTAAAACAAACAATTTAATGAGCATCTGATGAATTTGTAATTAACACTAAAATTTACACTAAAAGAAATGGTTGGTATACAGCAATGATCACGAGGAGATATTCATAAAAGGTTAAATAAAATGGTGCAAACATATCGGGAAACAAATTATATTATAGCATGACCGGGAATCGAATCAAGAATCATCGCACTAAGTCGCCGATTAACTGGTGTATGTAATGTTCATAGTGTTATAGCAAAGTACACAGCAACAACTAATACATGCGGAGATCAAGAAAAGAAGGTAGCTATTTATAGGACACACCTTCAGAAATAAACCTCCAAACATGGCCAGATATGCTATGCATGGAACTCACAGGCGAGCAGATGAGTAAGGATGTGAAAAAAAACGTGTGGCAAAGAATGATAGAACTGGCGACCAGAGCACGCGGAGACGGTCAACAGTAAGAATAGATAAAAAACATCAGTTGCAGTCCTAGGTTCCAAGGAAGTCAGATGAATTAAGTCTAGTAATTACGTGTTTATTTGACGTGGAACAGTTTATTCAAATTGAAAATAAACCTTGACTAGATAGCATATTCTATCTAGAAATATATCAGAGCTAAACAGTGTATTTAAATTGGAAATAAACCTTGGTCAGCAAGAGCGTTGAAACTAAGCAGATCTAACCAGTCAATTAAAAATTGAGATAATTTTGGACATACGATATGAGTTATATACACACAGAATATATGAACTAACGCCAGCCAGCTCAATTAAACTAGAGAATAGAGTACTGAATAAAGTCACGATCTTTCCAAAATTATAGTTTACTTTTCAACTTAGGAAAATTACTAACATACTCACATAGCTAGTGCTTGAGAATGTAGTTAACAACTATGGTTGCCATGTAGAACAGAAGTAAATCTAGTACCAATGATGAGCTCACAAAAATTGAATTTTAATATACACAACGGACTGGCCAACACTCGGTTTGCGCTTGTCTACTGTATGTGATAAAGTGATATAATGAAAATTTGGGATAAGGTGCAGAGTTGACTCCTGGATTACCCAGACGAAACAGGCAGCGCGTTTATCTAATTCTTTTGTTTGATATTTAAAACACTAGCTTACATCATTGACCTCCGCTCAATATTAAAGCAGCATACAAAGAAAGAGCAACTTTACAGAAGCGAGCAGTTACTTTCTACTATAAATATAAGTGATCCAACCTTAATGTGGATACATTCCCCTATAATTATAAGTGATTACAAATTAATGTTGCTACATTCTACTATAATTATAAGTGATCACAACTTAATGTGGTTACTTTTTACTATAATTATAAGTAATCACACCTTAAAGTGGCTACTTTCTCCTATAATTATAAGTGATCACACCTTATTGTGGCTACTTTCTCCTATAATTATAACTGATCACACCTTATTGTAGCTACTTTCTCCTATAATTATAAGTGAAGACACCTTAATGTTGCTACTTTCTTCTATAATTGTAAGGGATCACATCTTAATGTGGCTACATTCTTTTATAATTATAAGTGATCACATCTTAATGTGGCTACATTATCCTACAATTATAAGTAATTACACCTTGTTGTGACTACTTTCTCTTACAATTATAAGTGATTACACCTTAATGTGGGTACTTTCTTTTATAATAATAGGAGCCAACACTTTGATATGATAGTGGGACAAATACAAATATTTCAGTGTTAAGATAAAGCGAAACGCCACGTCAACCATTCTTACTGGGGAGAAATGTGCCTATGTGACGATTATTCTCTTTTTTTAATAGTAAGTGTCTGATATTCAACTTTTGTATACAAAACAGAAAGGAACTAACATCGTTTATTAAACTATGCTAATATATTTGTGAAATTTTAGTTTTGCCAGCTTAAATGAAAAAAACAAACCATTGCTCAAGTGTAATTGCTTTGCGTTTTATTTGTGGGTATCTGTATACGCCAGTATGTGTTGCTCATATGAACGAAGTCTACTTTGTTACACGATGTTGGTTTAATCAATATTTTACTTATCATTTATGAATTGACAGAAAAAGTAGTGCACATACTCTGTGTTAAAATGTAACAACTTTGTGTTTGGCATTTTCACACTAATTTATGAGTATAGAACGCTGTATATAGATACACACATACACACACACACACACACACACACACACACACATACACGCACACACAAACATACATACATACATAACACACACACATACATACATAGATACACACACGCACATACATACATAAATACATACATACATACATATAAATACATACACATACACATATACATATACATTAACACATATACATTCACACACATACGCACACATACATACACTCACACACATACACACATACATATATACATACATACATACATACATACATACATACATACATACACGCATACATACATACATACATACATACATTCACACATGCATACAAACATAGATACACACACACGCGCACTTGCATACATACACATACACACACATACATACATACATACATTCACACACACATACATACATGCATAGAGACACACACACACACATACAGAGATATATATTTTGAAATAAATATACTCGTATATAGATATATATCTACATGCAACCGAGTTCTACCCGGATAGAAAAGAATAGGTCCACTGTCACCTATGGAGCATGTCGTAAAATGTGATTAAAGAGAGTTGTACATTGGGCTACAAACCTCACAATGTAAAATCGTTGCCACTGCAATTATGTGTGTGTGTGACAATGTGACTGTGTGTCTGTGTATGACTGTGTGTGTATGTGTGTGTGTGTGTGTGTGTGTTCGGGTGTATGTATGAATGTGTGTACCGGTATGCGTATTTTACAAATTCATTAATATGCAAAAACAACGGCGAATTAGAGTTCTGTGTCTTGCATTCTCCGGGGACGTTTGTGTACAGTGAAAAGTGTATTATATTCTGGTAACATATATCAATTGCAATAATTGTCTTTCCATTTTATACAATATTTATATTTGATATGATGATGATGATGATGATTATGATGATGATGATATAATCTCTAGCTGTGAGCTGGTAGCTCTTGACAGCCCAATGCCTTCTAGACAAAAGCACACATTCTCCTCAATTGTTGTAGTGATGTGTCAAGTGTGTTGAGTATGGTGGAGTGTGGTGGGAGCAGCAAGTTCCGCACAGATGGTCGAGGCCTGGGCACAAAGTCAGGAGGTGCCCGACTGACTCCTCGTGGTCGTGGCAGAATCTGCAGTTGGATCATTTAGTGGGTCTAATCTATGCAGATGTCTGTTGAGAGGGGCATGGTCTGTTCTCAGCTTGAAGATCAAACTCTGGTCTCTTCATTACAGTTTCTTGGCTGGGTTCTGAGGTTCTGGTTTTGCTTAGTGTTTAAAATATATTCGGCCTTTCTGGGATATTGCCTACTGATCGAGCCATTAATATCTACAGTTATTTTACAGGATTTGCTTGCAAGTCTGTAATGTGATGCTAGGTAGTGGTTATATTTGATATAAATTTGTATAAATGAAATAAACTTTGAAAAGAAATATCACAGCTACGTTCGTTCAATCTTTAAACATGTGAATCCTGAATGTCTTAACTGTTAGTCATTTCAAATGGCGTTTGTGTGAGAAGGGATAGCCTATTTGTAAGAAATACAAATTACTATTATGTTTCGCGATGTTTGGATTGCTCAAATCTGAGAATGATTGGCATGTAATTACACTTTGTATTTTTAAAACTCCGATATACTCTAGGTTGCTAAAGTTGTTATATGTTATGTTTTTACTCAGGCTAACTTTGGGATGTTAACTTTGTTAGATTTTGGATTGTTAAATATGTTTTGCTTTGGGCTTTTCTCTCCGTTACATTTAGTGTTGTTATTATCACTGTTCCAGTTTAGATTGTTAACTCTTTTTAACGCGTGATTGTCAAATTTGTAACACATTGAGTTGTGTATTATATAATTTTGGCGTTTCAACTCTTGCGACACTTTTGATTTGTTAACTTTACAACTTTGGGTAACTAACTGTGTTCCCATTTGTTTGTTGTTTTTTGTTTTACTTTGTATTCTTAACTCTTTAACTTTGGGCTATTAAATAAGTTACACTTTCGGTTGTTAACCCTGTTATGGTTTGGGTGACCAACTATGTTATACTTTGCATTGTTAACGTAGTTAGACTTAAGACTGTTAACTTATCGATACATTGGTCTGTTAACACTTCTATAAATTTGGTTGCTAACTTTTCTACACTTTCTCTGCTTACTCAGCTTTACTTTGGTTTGCTAATTTTGTTAGATTAAGTCTTTGCCTTTCAACATTTTGTACTTTGAACTGTTAATTCTGAAAACATCTGGCACACATTTCTTCTCACGTTTATGATACAGTTGGCATCTCAAATTGTGCATGTAACGAACTACAATATGACTTTCACTCTAGTGTTGCCCGGAATAAAAAGAATAAGTCCAGTGTATTCTTACTACTAATAATAATAATGTTCGTCTAGGCATCTAGGACCCGATGCGTCGATCGACCACTACCATGTCCACAAGCGGAGGCGTGTAGGCAAACCTCGTTTAGTGCCACAGGAGATACTGCTGTCTGTCGGAGCCATGTAGAACGGGGACGGCCCCTCCCACGCCTCCAGTCGGCCGATGGGAGACCGTTGTTACACATAGCAGACTGGGACATTATCTGGTGAGCCGGTACTTACAGTCGAACCACGTGACCAAACAGAGACATGCGGCGGCGGACCAGAGTGTCTGAGATGAAGGAAGACTCGCCTTTGCTGATACCTCGACATTACGGACGAGAACGAACCACCGGATACCGAGGAGGCGCCACTGGTAGTGCATATAAAAAGGATCGAGTCTTGATATGTCCTGTTTAAGCAGGGTCCACGTTTCTGATCAATACAGGAAAACAGGAATCACACACGTCTGATAAATATGAATTTTGGATCCGAGGGAGAGTCTGCTATTATTCCACACCCGGTGAAGGTCTTTAATAGCAGAAGCAGCAAGCCCGATCTACCTTAACATGTCAGGCGCACTGCGTCCATGGGAAAAAAAAAGAACTGCCCAGGCATGTGAATTAATTGGTGCACTTCACCGTGTGATCGTGTACAACAAACCTTACTATGCTTGTTTTAAATGGCGACTAAATAGGATCGTACATATGGTAAGAGATCAAGATGCTGCTGTGGTCAGCAGCCCATAGCTGACTGCTAGCGTCAGGGCCAGCGAACCATAGCTGCCAAGACCATTCTACACCTCCACGCGGTGATCCTGGATAACAGGCTGCAGCAGGACAGACTGGCTAAGGAGAAGGGATCGAAGAGGGAATGCTAACCCTGTACTAAAAAAATGCTTGCTGGAGTCAGATGTGTTGGACAGAAAGGTGCAAATATCACAGACAAGCTGTAAACTGCGACACAACGCATTCCGTTCTCTGGACTACATTCTGCTACTTAAGCCCTTTCAGGGTTTGGTAGCGGGAGATTGAGAACGAACGAAGAAGAAGAAGAAGTACATACGGTTAGCAAATGCATTGTTATGAAACCCCCACTGCACACATTCGAATAATAGTTATTATAATATAATAATAGTTATTATAATATAATAATAGTTATTATAATATAATAATAGTTGCCCATTACAAGCGAAGATCGCAACAGCATTACATTATTGTTGCGAAATATGTTCTCTGATGGCTGTATAGACCAATCTTGGAACGGCAAACCCTGCCACATTCAGGGCACATGTGAGGGGCTGGCTGTGGAAACCTCGTGCGTGCTTCATTTGCGGGCAACACTGAGCCTCGTGATGGCTATACTCTCTGCGATCTGAGCACCTTCGGTGATATTAGCTTGCCAGGTGGAACGGGTTTGTGCATGCACCACCCAGGAGGTGACATCAGTATTTAAGTTTTTCAAATACATTTTCAAGTCGTCTCTGAAGCGTTACTTCTGCCCCCACATCCTCTCCCCTCTCAGTCATCGGATCATCTGCCTGCTATGAGTTCACTGTATAACAGCTACATGGGGATGTGCTCATTTGGCACGCAAACACCGTGTCCAGTCCACCTTGGCTGTGCTATTTTCAGAAGTGTATGGATGCTCAGCATGTTAGTTTTGACAAGAATTTTAGAATTAATAATTTTGTCCTGCCACCTGATCCGGAGCGGCCTATGTAGACAGCTCAAGTGGAAATGATTGAGCTGTCTGGCATGTCTGCAATACACTGTACATGTTTCACAGACATGCAACACAGTGGACAACACCACAGCATGATACACCTTTACCTTGGTGGCGACACTGCTGCGTTGTTTGTTTGTAGCATCCCAAACACAAAACTCACCTCAGCAATCCTGTTATTGACCTTACAGTCGATATTGACCTCTCTAGTGGAAGTACTGCCTAGGTAGGTGAAGCTAGTGACCGCCTGGAGATGTTGGTTCTGTACAGTAATGTTTGGTTCAAAATACGGCTGCCCAGGAGCAGGCTGGAAGAGAACCTTCATTTTCTTAGAGTTGATCGTGAGACAAGAGATACTGCTCGCTGTCAATAAACGCCCTCATGGTGGGCTTCATAATGTTTGCTGACCTAGTATTGAGAGTGCAATAGTCCGCGAACAGGAGATCCAAGATTGTGGTTTCGTCACCATTATCACGCTAGTGTCTGGATAGACAGACAACAAAAAATGTCCGCCATCCTCCTAAAGGATGTGTAAACAGCTGAGAAATAAGAAAATTTGCCGATCGCCAAGAGAAAATTATTCTAGAGCATTGTCGTGTTAACACCGGTTGAAACACGACCATTTTGAATCTAAATATAGGGAATGCCGTCATTGCAGATGTAAACAACCAAAAATGGCCAGTTTAGTTAGTTTAACCTCACCAAGGCCTACGACTTGGTTAGTAGAAATTGTCTAGTCGAACTTCTCAAGAAATCGGCTGACCCACCACCCCCCCCCCCCCTCCCCCCAAATAAAAAAAACAAAACAACAAACAAACTGCGTAGCATGATAACTTCTTTTCACATAAATATGAAGGGCTCGTACATTTGCACAGTT
The DNA here is from genome assembly GCA_036924085.1 of Ariolimax columbianus. NCBI lineage: Eukaryota > Metazoa > Mollusca > Gastropoda > Stylommatophora > Arionidae > Ariolimax > Ariolimax columbianus. The sequence continues at coordinate 24,281,034 of JAVGWX010000004.1, read as the reverse complement.
GTGGCATTCTCATCTCTCGTGAAACCATCTCGGCATTCCAAACAAAACGAAAGAGTATCCCCTAGCATTGCGATCACTGTAGAGTGAGCTCAGAAAAGACAAAAAGTTATCAAAAGGGCAGAAGAAACGTTAGACTGACTCAATGTGTCTCTGAACAGTTTCGACGTTGATGTCACCTCCTGCATGACGCTTGCACAAGACCGCTCTGACTGTTGCACTATCACCCACCAAGGGACTCATATCACTGAGCATACCATAGTCACGATTGCTCAGAGGAAGCCCAATTCCCTAAAACACAGTCTGCAACAGCTCAGCTTCCTAATCCACACATTTGTGTCCAACGTACTGAAGGGACTCTCGTACCAGAACTGTCTTTATAGCCATATATCACAGCCCGTCTAATGCCATCGTCATCTTGGATTGCGATGGCTAACTATTACTAAGGCCAAAGAAACATATTGCACATTAGATAGGAAGACATGGTCGAAGTAGCAACAGTAAACAGTACTGCCACTCAAGTTTTAGAAAATAAACGTAGATTTCTCTTTAATAAAATATCTAGAAAGACCATAACATACTGTAGATCTAAGGCAGGCTGTTTACAGACGATGCTAATACATTATTTTAGTGCACCTTTAGCAAAATTAAGCTGTGTGCTACGTATTTTGAATAATTGCTACTCATTTTATTGTGCTAAAAATGTTTTATTAACATACCACTATTAAGTATGTATTTTGGAAAACGGTATATTTTAACCGAAGCATGTCACATGCATATAGTTACATGCACAACAATGTTCCTCAATTGATATATAAAACTTAAACATTTTTAGATCATGCGCATGAATTGATGACGTGGAACTTTGATTGTGAAGTTCACTACAATCTTTGCATATCCTTGTCGACGTCTTTCACATACATCTTCAACCACGCTTTTACTAAGATTACATTTATGACAGACTTCACCTTTAGCAACTGCTTGCTTGACTAGTATTCCATTGAAAACTATTTCACACAAAAACTTGTTGATTTGTTTAGTTTCAACTAAGTTGACCTTCGAAAACACTTTGTCGACGCATTCCGTGCAGAGAGCAGTACCATAAGCGTGCACATGAAGTCAACCAAAATATCACATTTCTTGTAGTTATTGGCGTCCATTAATTGTTGCAGTTCTAGCCAGAATACGGGCGGACCCTCTTCACCATGTGACCGAGATATTTTCGGTACGATGCCTAAAAATTGCGGTTTATATCAAGGCGATCGTGGCTCTCTTCTGAAGGAACTTTTTGGAATTGTGCTGCTAATAGAATGATAGACGGTTTGTTGTTCTCGGAAGCTTGCTTTGGATCCTACTGATGTATCTGCTCCAAAATAATGTTCTGTCCAAGTGGGAATGTGCTTCGTATTTTAGTACAAAGTTAAATTGGGAATCACAATATATCGATATGAAATTTCTTATTTTCATAATTGTTGTCAGATTAATTGCGTTCCACATCTTCAACCCAGATCAATGTAATTTGGTTCTTTGTGAATTTGTACAACTAAAGCTTGAAAGTCGGCAAGAGGGCGATGATGCGATACTTCTTGCCTAATACACATACTAAGAATAAGACTATACTCTCTTTCTACACTTGTATAAACTTTGTCAAGAAGGAAGTTTTTGAACTGGAATTCGATGTGCATGAACTTTAATTTGCCCATAATATAGTCGATAAATAGAAGCACACGTTTTGTGCCAACAGTGTTCATCGTCTGCTGGATGTGACCCGGACCGGTGACTTTGTCCACTAGAGCTTCTGAACGAAGTACAACTACAGAACATCTCAGTACTCAAGGATCAAGGTGTACTGAAAGATTGTATTTGCATCGTCTCTCGACAGCATACTTTAGATTTAGATTTTTGCTGTGGTCTATCTCTTGTATTTGAGGCCTAAAATGATAGGACTATTTCTAGATATATTTTTAGAAGGAAATCTATGTCTTTATCTAAAACTTGAGTGGCAGTACTGTTTACTGTTGCCACGCCGACCATATCTAATGTGCAATATGTTTCTTTCAATGACTGCTTGACCGGACAGACAGCTTGTTTCACTCGGCTTCAACACTTAATGTTTCTAGACCTAAATCGCAACTAATTTTAGCTGAAATTGGTGTTTCTCTTACCACTACACGAACAATAGAATCATACATTCTTTGTGAACATTTCAAGCCAAGATGGTAGACGGTTCTTGACAGCAGTTGCACAAAGTGAGAATGAATTGCAAAGACAGAGAAGAACAAAAATATTTAGATTCTCCTTCCTCAGCTGTGTCTGAACACCCCGTGTCACAGTTGTCTGCAGCAAACCCCATTGGAGTCCTCATCATAATGACACAGTTGTCTGCAGAAAACCCCCTTGAGGGGGACGGCGTGATCTAGTGGTTAAGTGGCACGGCTCACAACCCGAAGGGGCGGGGTTTGATCCCCATCACAGCACCGACCGTTACCCCGGGGAAGCAAACTCTTAGAAAATACACGAGGAAGCAGATCCTTACATAAAATGCATGCTGAAGTCGGATGCACTGGGTCGACAGGCGCAAAATAAAAACCGCCTTGCAGAATAGAGAAAAAAAACCCAAAAAACAAACCTTTGGAGTCCTCATCATAGTGACACAACTATCTGTAGAAAACACACATACGGTCTTCATGAAAGTGACACATCTGTCTACAGCAAACCCCTTTGGAGTCCTCGTGATAATGACACAATTATCTGTAGCAAACCCTTTTGGAGTCCTAATCATAATGACACAACTACCTGCGGCAACCCTCTTGGAGTCCTCATCTTATGACACAATGTCTGCAGCAAACCCCCTTGGAGTCCTCACCATATTGACACAGTTGTCTTCAGTATACCTCCATGCAGTCTTCATCTTAGTTACACAGTTGTCTGCAATAAAACCAATGACATTACTAAACGGGATGGCATGCATGTTCAATAATTTCTTGCTGTAAATAAGCGAAGACCAGTCCCAAAATTCAGCTTTATGAGATATAACAGTGAATCAACTGCTTCTCTTGTTTTTGTGTCAGAGAATCGCTCAACTGCCAACATCTGATTCGTTGAGACATCAGTTCTCATCAACTATTTTAGAAAATAATGATTTCTCCAAATGTTTACAACCGTAAGTCGCTCAAAATGCGAAATACCGAATTGCACCACATAGACGACCATAGTACGCTTCAGTGACATTTTTGTAACGGTTGTGCTATTTGGATACATCTGCTTGCAACATTGAACCAACTAGATGACTAGCTTGCGAGAACAGAGTTTTATGTTCTGCCACGTAAGCCGTCAACAGTAGCTCCACGTTATCAATTTTCTCTTGAAGACAACGCTCTTTTGGTTTGTTAACAATTTGTTAATGTTCAGGGTCTTGCTTTTGACGACGAAGTTTTTTAAATCCTTGTGTGGTCCTATGTGTCATTAACGCTGTTTTCTTGTAATTAATCAATGTAAATAAACAGTCCATTCAAATCGCATCATAGCGATTGTCAGAGCCCGGATGTATCAAATTCTTCAGTTTACTTCTATTTGTTAGCATTCCGCACAGAAAGCGCACCGATACCACTGTGTCCCCTTTTTTACATGGAGTAGTCATTGACTACTATTTGTGGGTAGCGAGGTCTGAGCTGGACGTCCCGCTCGTTAAAGGAAAGTGACGCATCTCAAATAGCCTCTCCTTTTCAGGTGTAGAGATCGCCGCTGAATTCATTGTTCGGCTTGCCGTACAGGAGTTTCCATGCCAATGGCTTCTCCTACATTATTGTGTCCCCAGCAGCACCTTCATGAGGGATCATCTGTTTTTTTACAAATCTTGACGCTGGGCCCGATTGTGTTTCCGGTGGTATAACTGGTCGGGCAGATTGGGCTCATTAGCTTTGGTTGGCAACCAATCTAAAAGAAGGTAAACTCTGACTCTAAATCCGGGTAGACGAAACTTGTAAGCATGTTCAGGCAGTTCGCCTAGGAGAGGAGGAACTTTAATTTTAAACCCACAAGTCCCAGGAAGTGCTGGCTAGTTTTGTGACGATGAGAGTATCATCGGATGTCTGGAGTAACTAGCATCTGCATTTGTGGAAAACTCGGGAGAGGGTAGGACTACGTAAGTAAAACAAGACAGAAAATACGGAGTGGTAGCACTTAAGGCGGATTGTTTCAAAATTACGAACTCATTCCGGCAGGTCCTGCAGCTGAGCTGGTCCTAAATTGTCATGCTTTGCATTCCTTTGGATTACACCAGCGAGGTCGAGAAGGGAGATCCTGCAGTTTGGGCAGCACAGGGTCTCTACATTCAGCGCCCAGGCTACTGAGAGGCTACTAGCAGGGTGGAACGGGCATGGTCTGCAAAGACTGAGACGTCTATGATGATGAATAGTCATTGACTTGTCTGTCGTCATGATGCTTGGCTACAACTACGTAGAGTACTTTCAGAATAGCTCATGTTATAGCCTGAAATTAAATTTGCATGATTTGTAGAGAAAAAACATTCAGTCTATCAACTTAAGTATAGATTTAATACGAATACTCAACAAAGGATTAGGAGTATTGTAGACGACAGCCAACAACACGTGACTTAACAGAATAGCAGGACATTCCAAAATAGATTTCCTTCTGACAAGAAACAGAAATGGCATAAGGTGAATTACGTCATTGACGTGGTTTAAAACAAGAATTTAATTTAACTGAAATAAATGTAATACATTTCATATCTTTCTACATCGGTGGTATTTGGCAAGTATACCAAGATTTCAACAAATTTGACCACACAATTCTTTATTCCCAGACGAACGACAACAATCCCAGATGTAGTAACAAATACCCAGCTGTGGCCACGTTGGCAGTAAATGAGCTGATAGCTACCAACATATCATATCTGGCAGCTTGCTTCAGGGTCGGCGAGCCATAGCTTACCAAGACCATATTCCACCTTCACGTTGCAGCCTTTAATACATACTGTACTCGCACAGCATTGCTGAGAGAAATGTATCATAGAGGGAGGGTTACAACCGCTCCCCAAATTGCCGTAGTGAAACTGGAAGTGTCAGACAGAAAGGGGCAAACATCACAGCTGCGTTGTAAACACCGAGAGATCGACCAATTTATTCCTTTCAAGATTAGGAAGACAGTTCACATTAGACCAATGTAACACATTGCACAAAATAAAGGTAAACGCGCACTTTAGATATGGGCACATCGCACATTATATGGCAACAAAATGTACATTATATAGTACTAAAGTACACATTAAATCTTAACACATTAACAGAGAGTTTCTCGCAATTTTGTAGACTTTTAATCTTGAATTTCAGTATATATTGCAAGCAAATGTATTCTATAACATTAGTGTATTTTCATTTGTCTAAGGGAGAATATCGTGCTTAAGACATGATCAGTTTTGATCGTCACTGCATGGAAATATCTCCAGAAATTAGAGAGACAACTCATTCTCACATTTGAGATTTAAATAATTTGTAAGTTTGAATAATAATTTTAGCTTCAGTTATTCACGGAAGGGGGTGGGGTGGCACAGAGGGAGGGGAATGTAGAATAGGTCCTCTACAACCTTCAATACTTGTCGCATAAGGTGGCTAAATAAGATTATGCATGAGATTTGCAACCTCATCATGTATACTCATTGCTATTGAAACCATCGTTGGGGATCAAGATGCTGAGCAGCGCATGAGCTGCAGTGGTCAGCGGCCCATAGCTGACTGCTAGCGTCAGGGCCAGCGAACCATAGCTGCCAAGACCCTTCTACACCTCCACGCGGTGATCCTGGATAACAGGCTGCAGCAGGGCAGACTGGCTAAGGAGAAGGGATCGAAGAGAGAATACTAACCTGGTACTCAAAAAATGTTTGCTGAAGTCGGATGTGTTGGACCGAAAGGTGCAAATATCGCAGTCAAGCTCTAAAGTATGACACAACGCATTCCGTTCTCTGGACTACATTCTGCTACCTAAGCACTTTTAGCGTTTGGTAGCGGTAGATTGAGAACGAACGAAGAAGAAACCATCGTTGCACGTGTTCAGATGCGAAATTACTGTGAGGGATGGTGTGGGGTGTCAGCTATAGTAGTGCCATATGCTTCACATGGAGCGTAAAGACAGAACAAGAGAAAACATTTTTAAACACCCTTCTCCTCTTCCTCCTCAATCTGCTACTTCTTCTTTTTCTTTAATTTCTTCTTCTCCTTCATTATTATACCCTCCTTCTAACCATTATCATCATCTTCTTCTTTACCTCCTTCGTCTTCCTTATCATCTCATGGCGCAAAGATCATCAAAACAGTCCACAATAAAATTGGGCAGCCCTAAGTGAGCATACCTACATATATACTGAGTTCTACCATTACAAAAACAACAGTAATGGTTTGATGTTAGCTTAGCTGGCATAGTAAGAATATTGACAGACAAAAACCATCAGAAACCATCAAAACGAATCTCATTCATCCAAAAGTCTACATACAATAAAGTCACTTCCAACAACTTGCCTAGAATCGTCCAAAATGAAATAAACTAGATGCAAACACATGTTTGAGTGGTAAAGCACACATGGCGTGTGTGTGTGTGTGGGGGGGGGGGGTGAGGGGGGTGGGTGGGTGGGAGGCGGAATATGTTGTATGAAACGAAAGACCGTGACAGAATTCGTCCATGATGGAATGCAGACTTAAATTTAGGAAACCGTGAGCTTTGACTTCGTTCAGTATAAAGTTCTCTGCTGTGCTAACTGATGCTTACGCAGACATTGGAATCGACATCAAATATGGTATTGAAAGGAAATTGTTTAACCTTCAAGCAAAAATCAAGGTCAAATTACACATCATCAGAGATCTGTTTGCTGACGACTGTACCCTCATTACTGCCTCCCAGACTGATCTGCAGAATAGTGTGCAAATATTCTCTGAACCTTTTTCAAATTTTGGACACACCAGCAACACGAAGAAAACTGAAACCATGCACCAACCAGCTAAATTACTCACAATCACTGTCACGAACACTTTCACCTTAAAATATGTCTTAATTGGCCACGGTAAAAAAACAAACATGACCTCTATAATCAGCCACTACAAAAACCCAGAAACAGACCTCCTGCAAAAGAGCGAAACCCAAATAAAACCCGCACATTTTTAATAGCAGCGAACAATGAATGATTGTACATGATCCGCAACAGGCTTGCTTTATAGGTGCCATCCATAGTTGTGGCATATAATGCATATGTGAACTAAAACGGGAATGAATATAAGATGATAAATCAATTATCGATAGCTGTAAATAACCTAACTAACAGTGGAGATTGTCTTAATAACCATTTCAAAATCGGTATATGTGATCTGTGCAGAAAGACATTTTCCTTTAGCATATGGCCATATTTTCAGTGGTCAGAACCTGGGTGTTAATGATCCGCCTAAACTCAAAGCGAGGCCACCGATGAATGCACAAAAAAATGAGTATCCTGGTGAAATATAGTCTGTGAACACATCGTAGGAGTAAATCAGACATCCAACTGTGACAAAGAGACCTGCAGAGAAAGTCGAATTACAAAAGATGGTGTGGTAGAATATGCATTTGAGGAAGACAGCAGTAAGCGAAAAAATATAAGAAAGAAGTGCGTATTGACATATGTGGAGAAAGATTTGGTAAGAGTGGATAGCTTGTATATTTTAGAAACAGTGCAGGTGTAGCTAGATAATTATACAATTAATTATATTTTATTATTCTAAATTAAACAAATAGTTAAATAATCACACACTATAATTTTCACTCAAATGCAAATGCAATTTGATACTTATAAAAGTAATTTTACATTGATAATTTTGACAGTCCAAGACAGTTAAATACTAATAGAAGTAATTGTACATTGATAATTATAAAAATAAATAAATACTTAATTTCTCCACCCACTTTGAGCGTGAATCTTAAGTTGCCTTTACTTGGTTCAAGTGTGTTATGTCAACTATTGCAAACCTGTACTGTTACAGGATTTCTGTTATGGCATCTCTCCATCAGCCACATTGTCTTCACCGTGTTTTGAAGTCGTATCACCGTGTGTTGTAAGCGTACGATGGTAGTTGTTCAGGTTGTATTCTCATGAGACGATCGAACTATCATGACATTGTCTTCACCGTGTTTTGAAGTCGTATCACCGTGTGTTGTAAGCGTACGATGGTAGTTGTTCAGGTTGTATTCTCATGAGACGATCGAACTATCATGACATTGTTTTCTTAGTGTTTCCAGCAAAAACGGTGATTCTCACAATGTTTCTAATGTCATCATTTCTCATTTCATCCCTCCTGGTTACACGGATGACTTTTCTTAGACATTTCATTTCGCACGTTGCAGTTTTATTATTCTGTTGTCTGGATATGAACCAAATTTGATGCGATTAGCTCACATTTGGTATACATTTACAGTTTAGTAATTATTGTTTTATTGTCAAGCTGATGCTTGCTGGCTGGGAGGGGGGGGGGGGGGGGGGGGGTCTAAATGTTGGTGACATTTAATATATCGCATCACATTTCTTTATCAAGCTTTCAATCTGCCGTAAAAATACTTCCCAGGTATTTGCACTCTTGGGCCTGTTTAAGTTGGACGGGGTTTTCATGTATTTTTAGTTGACATAATGTTCTGTTAATCTTCAAAGTTTCCTTCTTTGATGGGTAAATCTTCACGTTATATCTTTTGCAGGCTGTGCCATGTGCATTCAAATGATTTTGCAACCTAAAATCATACACACATGTTAAGCTTTGGTTATCTGCAAAGAGTTGTTTGCGTATTGAATTGGATTCTTCGCTTCCTGTGTTGAATTCCACTTCCAGTGATGCAATTTGGCTAGTTTGTCCCAAGTAAATGTTGAAAGGAAATGTTGAAGCATATATCGCTGTCGTATTCTTGTAGTTATTTCAAAGCATCTCCAGTTTCATCAGTTGTGAAATTCTCTCCAAGTATCTAACAATTGTCACAGTCCCCCATACTACTCGCTCTTTTTGTGTGGTTTTTTTGCTTAGATGTTTGCCTCACTAGTTTCTACTGGCGGAGGCGGGCCATTTTCCACCCCAGACCGTAGTCCATTGGGCGATATCAGGACGCATAAACCAGTGCTTGGATGCATGTGTGCGTCTGTATGTACCTATGCTAGGTTTGTGCGCCCTCAGAAGCTAGCCCAACCAAAGTGCAATGGAAGGGCCTCACCATGAGGGCACGTGTGAAAGTTGTGCAAGAGTGTGACTGTAGGACAGAGTCAAATGAAACAGAGTGAGGCGAGAGAAGAGACTCCTACTACTCGCTCTAAATTTGTTTATAGTTTATATCTATCTACTCTATGAAAGATTTTCTCCAATTCTATAAATTGTTTAAATGCTTGTTATATTGCATTGCTCCTCCACTTGACTGTATTTAGGTGAATAAGGCATCAGTACATATGCATTTCCTTGTGAAATGTGAGGCATAGCGCCCTACAGAGATTCAATACTTGATCTTAATCTTTGTACACGTATTTTTGTACACATGTTTATAATATGACCTAATAGCAATATGTTTGTTTTTTGCCCTTTCCTCTTCTGATTGGTATTATTGTAAATCTTTCCTTCCTGCTGTAAAGATTATGTCTAGCCACTTCAAGTCCTGTAGCAGATCCTCTATTTCTTTGCCCTGGCCGTGATCTAACTTAGAACATTCTCACACTCATCCACATCATCATGACCATACTCAGTAAATGACATATCAAACAGCAGGTGGCATATTTATTATATCATACTCATATCATACAATGAGTAGAGAAATTACAAACACAATATAATACATATCTTAACTAAACATTATACTAAAACGGGAATTATAAGCATTAGCTATTGATGGAATTCCCAACTAACTAAAAAACCCAGTTCTATTGCCTTGCAATTACATCACACACACACATCGCCTTAACTGCGTCTTCAACACACCTTATCAAATACTCTTCCTCACTGAAATCCCCTCAGGCGGGCGATCTCGGCATAACTCGTTCACAATGTGTCCTTGCTTACAAACACACTTTCACATTATCTATTAATGCCAAACGCACACACCTATTTGAGCGATCCTGTTCTATCACTAAACATTCGTCCAACAGTCTATCAATCGCTCCTCTACCTAAGTCGGTGAGTTAAACATACTATCCACATTCAGTCTCTCTCTCTCTCTCTCTCAATCTCCTCCATACAGCCTCTCTCTCTCCATCTCTCATCCAGCCTCTCGAGCTAAACTTTGTCTCGAGTTATATATCCTCAAGCAAGGCCAGAGCTTGACCAATCGATCTCAGGTATGGTCATCTTCAATTCCAATTGGAACGAACCACTTTGCACACCTGTCACTCATTCTCTCGCAGCAAGCCCCGTTGCCAATTTCGTCTGTCAATCAATCTCCCCCTTCCAAAATCGGAAGGCCAGTGGTCAGTTTCTACCTGTCCACATTCCTTAACCCAACTCTGTTCTCCTTTGCTGAGACAGTGAGTGACCTTGACATGCATTCATGTAGCTTTAAGCTTCAACATGTTCAGGCATCCTAGACTCCCCTTGCTCCGGCGGGAACTGTTACATTACCTCCCTAAACTACAGACCGAAACATGGATGGTCATTTTTTTCATCTGGCAAATGACCACCATTTTCGTCTCTACTATCCAAAATGTAAACACTACTCCTGTTTACAACTTCACTCACATCGTACATGCATAAAAAGACATGTCATTTGATACATATAAACTTTTTGTAATACATACACAATCAATACAAGCAGAAGAAAAACACTGTGGCTGGGCGTTTTTACAACACAAACCAACACTTTTACATCGTTTTACAGTCAAATTCACCTAAGTCTGTCCCTGCGGGACCTTTAACTCATCAAAACAGAAACACCTTAAGGAATTCTCCTTACTCATTGAGGTCAATATACCTCGACCTGTTCCCGTGCCTTCCTCTAAGGACACGAACCTTCATTGTTACACACGACCAGTTCAGGTCAATTTTCTCAGGCGGTCTCATTACACGCCTGGCCGACGATTCACTTCATACTAACTCCTGTGAAGCCACGAACTTACGTGGGTTATCCTCGGGCTAGTTATCACTGTCTTTCTTGACAGCTATCCCCTCTCAAAGAAAACAGCAAAATTCTTTGTTTCCCACAAAAACGATATTTGACAACATATGTCATAGTCAATATTACAACTTCTGATCAATGTAGTCTTCTCTGCAAAGACTCCACATACATGTGATTCTGGAACTCGTGGTGACTTGTGCTTGCGGAGGCCTACAGTCTGGATGAGATATACTGCTCTGTAGATCACCTAAATAACCTGTATCAAATACCTGTAAACATGATGATTCAACAACAACAACAACAAAACAACAAAATAAAGATAAATTCAATCCATACTATATCGACCATACAACCCACTAAAAATGCAAGTAATCCCATTAGTCAAAACCCAAACACCAAATACAAATGTCAAAATATTTGCACGCATACTCATGATATCAGTATTTCAGTCAGTATCACACCTTGATACTTATGTCAGGACACATAATCATGTTTAAACAAACCAACAACAATCAATTAAAGTGCAAGTAATACGCTTGTCAAAATCCAAATATCAAAATATTTACACACATAAACATGACCAAGTGCCATCAACCTTCACTCCTGCTCGTGCCCCACAGATGAGCACATGTTAATGCCCCCTTTATAAGATACTAAACTATGACTAAGTTCTACTAGACTATGTCACTAAACTATGACTAAGTTGTAACTTAATCAGATACTTAACTATGTCTGAGTCAAAAGTCAAAAACCGAATCGTCCACCTGTCGAATTACGTCATGCTGTAACCCTACTAGTCCGGGTGCAGTCTTTGTCCCGAGGAATCAAAACCGAGTGTTGTGATCTAACTAATTCACCGCTATTTCCCCAAATTCCCCGCATCAAAGCTACCTGGTCAGATATTAACCGAAACATCACGTCCACGTGTTACCCTGCGTCGCGTAATCATTACCTGGCGCATCCAGCTATCCTGCGTCTCTTGTCCGTTCTGTCCGTTTCTCTGGTCGGAAATGTCCCTTTGATCTCGGTCAGTCTTCGCTTCAGACTGACCGTCCGCTCATTGTCTGGCGTGTACTTCAGACAACGAATTTTTTAACATCTGGTCATTCCTCCTTCTCTATACCCTACCCCCTAATTATCCAAATCTCCGTTTCCCAAGGATAACAGTAGATGAAACAAATTTTATGCAAATGCATACATTAACTGGAGTTTCACATGATAGCCCATGTGTGTAAGTACTCCACACGACTTTACCTAATTCCATTTCTGATTTCCATGTTTTTGGCTAGCGTCAGTAAACATTGTATCAACCGTTCCTTATCCCTACTGCTTATTTTAACCAGACTATGCGCTGCCCCATCAGCTGTCTCTGATTGCTGCGCGATTTCCTCCTGTAAAACGCCCATCGTCTGGTCTGTTTGTTTCACGGCTGTTTGGTTCGTACCCACCGGTTCTCTGGTAGTGTTACGTACACTTACATCGTCCGCTACTTCAGCCTTCCGTCCATCTGTATTCACTATTTGTGGGAAAGACCTTTCACACTGTTCGTTTGACTGTTGGCTTATCTCGAACTGAGATCTTTTCATCTTTGCTTCGATGACTGGTTCGCTGTCCTGGCTGTGGTTAACCTGTCTTTCCCTTTTCTTCGTTTTCCTTAGAAACTCTGTTCCTCCTTTGTTGGCTGCTGTTGGTGCGTCCGTTTCGCATTCCAACTGTGCGTCATTTCCACTTCCTTCCTCGGTGGCCGAAGGGTTGTCCCTTCTTTCGGTCTGTTCAACCACTTCTCCCGCATGGCTAGAACCTGGCTTGGGTGGGCACGAAACCATAGCTGGTCCTGCCACCATTCCTCCTCCTCTCCTTCCCTCTTTATCTGGCGAATCTCCGACTATTTCCTTGTTCGATTCTTCGTCGACTTTAACTAATGTTCTACCAGGCTTGACGACAAGTTCCTGGTAAACTTGGCCCCTTTCAGCACGCCCGACCATGTTAATCGACGTAATACCCTCTTCCTGAATTCTCGGCCTACACTGTCCGATGCGGTAACATTTTATCTGGACCTCTGAGCGAACGTTTGTCTCGTTTGTATTGCGTAACCTGCCCTCCGTTCCTAACTTTTCTGGATACACAAAACCTGTATCTCTTTCTTTCTGTCCATCCGCCTCGTGCTCAAAGTCTCTTTGATAGCTCCTGTTCTGCCTCTCCATCTGTAACCGTGCAAAAGGCCTCTTGTGGGCTAAGAATCTGCCCGATTCAAACTTCTGCCCAACCATTCCTCCTCCTCTCATTTGACTTGGCCTCTCCATCTGGGTCAAACTCCCCTTTTTGACACCTCTTTCCAGTCGTCCACACGCGTCCGTCCTGAGATTTCCACCTCTGTCCCTCCACGGATCGGAATGTGGAAGTTGGATGGGCTTCCTACTCACTTTCCTACCACTCTGTCCCCTTCCAAAATACTGGGCCGTGTTTACTCATGTGATTCCGTGATTTCTTCTCTCCTTCCTAGCTGGTTTGAAAGCTCCCTTTTCAAACTGTTGCAACAGCTGTCCCAGCTTCCATTAGAGGTTTTTTTCCTGTCTTTCCAGCCGAATAACTCCGCTTGTTAGTTCTCTTAGCTGGTTTTGTAGTTGACTTCTGTCCTCCCACTTATCGCTGGCTGTAGCTAGTGCCATGAAAGGCTTGCTTTTGACAAACAGTCCTCTCCAGGAACTGTTAATATTCCGAAGAATATTAGGGCATCCGATAGACAAATGTCCAAAAGCTAGACAATGATAACATTGTTTAACATTGTCCAACCTCGACATATTGAATAAACCCGTCTGGCCCACCAAAAAAATTTATAAGACTGTCAAGTACGCACAAAGTCTTGTCAATAATACAACAATGGGTGGAAGAAAAATGTCACACTTACCAGTCAGATGATTGGAAAAGCTGTCTATGGTACTAACACTCTAACCACTAGCTACTCCTCTATTCCTAACTACACACACAAGTTATATATAACTGCGACGCTTGTGTTAAACATGCAAATCAAGATCTATAGCTACACACGCACTATATTTATAAATCTACCACGACTATCCGTGGTCAACAGGCACCAAAATAATAATAACGTGTAGCAGATCCTCTATTTCTTTGCCCTGGCCGTAATCTAACTTAGAACATTCTCACACTCATCCACATCATCATGACCATACTCAGTAAATGACATATCAAACAGCAGGTGGCATATTTATTATATCATACTCATATCATACAATGAGTAGAGAAATTACAAACACAATATAATACATATCTTAACTAAACATTATACTAAAACGGGAATTATAAGCATTAGCTATTGATGGAATTCCCAACTAACTAAAAAACCCAGTTCTATTGCCTTGCAATTACATCACACACACACATCGCCTTAACTGCGTCTTCAACACACCTTATCAAATACTCTTCCTCACTGAAATCCCCTCAGGCGGGCGATCTCGGCATAACTCGTTCACAATGTGTCCTTGCTTACAAACACACTTTCACATTATCTATTAATGCCAAACGCACACACCTATTTGAGCGATCCTGTTCTATCACTAAACATTCGTCCAACAGTCTATCAATCGCTCCTCTACCTAAGTCGGTGAGTTAAACATACTATCCACATTCAGTCTCTCTCTCTCTCTCTCTCAATCTCCTCCATACAGCCTCTCTCTCTCCATCTCTCATCCAGCCTCTCGAGCTAAACTTTGTCTCGAGTTATATATCCTCAAGCAAGGCCAGAGCTTGACCAATCGATCTCAGGTATGGTCATCTTCAATTCCAATTGGAACGAACCACTTTGCACACCTGTCACTCATTCTCTCGCAGCAAGCCCCGTTGCCAATTTCGTCTGTCAATCAATCTCCCCCTACCAAAATCGGAAGGCCAGTGGTCAGTTTCTACCTGTCCACATTCCTTAACCCAACTCTGTTCTCCTTTGCTGAGACAGTGAGTGACCTTGACATGCATTCATGTAGCTTTAAGCTTTAACATGTTCAGGCTTCCTAGACTCCCCTTGCTCCGGCGGGAACTGTTACAGTCCTATCATAACAGAGCATGAACTGCTTCAGTTGTTATGCCGTCCACTTCGGTTGACTTATTTCTAAAGCTGTTTTTATATCTCTTTCTATTTCTGGAATAAAAGTATCCAGTTCCAGATGATCCTAGTTTCTTAAGATGAACATCCCTGAGTTTCTGTTCTAATTAAAAGTTCTTGGAAGTACCTTTCCTAATAAGTATCGCCAGTATAAAATTAGAGATCCGTTTCTTTTCACTATTGACTGATGTTGTTTGTTCATATTTTCCGAAGAGCACCACATTGTCATCTGTAAATCTTGGAATGGGTTCGTAGATGGCTGATCAAATCAATCCGAGCCTGATAACCTCTGTCACACTGAGGGAGAAGAAACACTGTCTGACCACCGGGAGAAGGCAACTCGTCTCTTGCATTTGTATCGTTCCTCTCCCAGCAGCTTCCTTGACTTCCGATTGACTGAAGTAGAATTCAAGTTTTCACAAGTCTGAAAATACCACAAGCTATAGACGCGTGTTTTCGAACATACATATTGAGCATGCATGACGTCATCAATCGCTACGTATATTGCCCTTGATACATGAAGCAACATCATTCGCTTGCGAAAAATGTATATTTTGGGTCGTTATTCTAGACAACTCTATTGCATATAAATACATACAAACATACATACAAAGACACATACCTACATAAATACAAACAGACAGATAGATTGATGGTGGATATAGATAGACACATATGTAGGTATATATACATATATATATATATATATACATATATATATATATATATATATATATATATATATATATATATATATATATATATATATATATATATATATCTTAGTCTTAGTCAATCGGTACTTTTACTGTGCAATGCTGTGTTTGCGCTCGGCATCGCAACCCAGCGATGTCGGGGTCAGCTAGCTCTTCTTCTAGGGGCGAAAAATGAAATGAGTAGCTGCCGATAAAGGGAACACATAAGTCAACCTCACCTCCAAGGGGTGCACACTGGGAAAATATGGCCGCGAGGATGTAGGCAAACGAGGCAATGGCTCGCCTTGGGAGATGGGCTCTTCCAGGTCAGATGCAGATGTTGGCCCGGATCGGCTTGGAGAGGAGATGAGCTCCGCGAAAAGACAACCGCCCAAGATTCACCCATGAAGACACAATCACAATTACCTATACTGGCTCGGTCGCAGCCCGAGTTAACAATGACCGCGCCTGACATTCCACACCAGGTCGGAGGTGATAAGTGTGCTACTGGTGGAACCATCAAACTGCGGAAGGACATGCTCATAATAGGAACATATAATGTCAGAACAC
Organism: Ariolimax columbianus; assembly: GCA_036924085.1. Taxonomy (NCBI): domain Eukaryota; kingdom Metazoa; phylum Mollusca; class Gastropoda; order Stylommatophora; family Arionidae; genus Ariolimax; species Ariolimax columbianus. Next base: position 24,264,540 of record JAVGWX010000004.1, on the reverse strand, counting down.
TGAACCCATGTGGTAAAATCAATGAGCTAATACACGAGATGAAGAACTACCGGTTAAACATCCTTGGTTTATGCGAGGCTAGATGGAAGAACTTTGGAGAGTTTACCACGGAGGAGGGCCACAAGTTCTACTTCAGCAGCAGGGAGGACAAACATGTACATGGAGTGGTGATACTGGTGCATAAAGACACAACCAGATGCATATTGGGTTGCTGCCCAATATCTAGCCGTTTTATCATCTTACGGCTAAAGGCAGCACCGTTTAATATTACTATAATACAGTGCTACGCACCCACTGTAGACTATGAAGATTGTGAAATAGAGGCATTCTATGATCAACTTCAGAGTCTGATAACCGTAACGCCAAAAAAAAAGACATATTGGTAGTCCATGGGGATTGGAATGCAAAAATTGGAGAAGATGCAGTCCACGACTGGAGGGGAACATGTGGCCCAAACGGAAACAAAGAAACCAATGTCCAGGGCCTAAGACTCCTAGAATTTGCACAATGCAATAAACTGGTAGTAGCAAATACGTTTGGGTTCAACAAGCCGTCTAGCCGCTGATTGTAGCATAAACCAAACAATGAAGTGCACAGCCAAATTAACTATATACTGATCCAGAGGAGATTTAGATCTAGCATCAACACCGACAAAACGAAAAGTTTCCCCTGAGCGGATATGAGAAGCGACCACAATCTTGTTATGATGACTATGCGTCTGCGATTGAAGGGAGTCGCAAAGAAAGATGTGACCAGACTAAAGTTTGACCTGGGCAAACTGTAAGACCCAACAATCATCGAAGTGTTCCAATCAAGGGTACGGCGGAGATTTGCTCCACTGTTGGCTCTCAGAGAGGGATTGGATACCGATACAGTAATATAGTCTCTTAACGCAGCTCTCATAGATAGAGCAATAGAGATCAAGGGTGCCACCAAACCAAAAAAAGCCAATGGGTGACCAAAGAAATTCTAGATCGTTGTGATAGAAGAAGGTCAATGAAACACCAAAATCATCCACCCGATGAGGTCGGCAGATATAAAGAGGTCAAGAAAAGATGAGAGAGGCGAAAGAAGCGTGGATATGTGAGCAATGTACAAACATCGAAGAGAGATTAAACAGCTAAAGGAGCATACAAGGTGGTCAAAGAACTGGTAACACCAAAACAAGGCAGGAACTTTATGATCCAGGATAAAAGCGACAAGTGCCTTATTGAGGAACATGACGTACTGGCACGATGGACAGAGGGCTTTTCATCAACTATAGGGGATAACTAACTGATAACGAAGGAAGAGGTAACTGTAGCGGTAAAGACATTGAGAAGAGGGAAGGTGGCCGGCGTGGACAATATACCAGTAGTGCTTTTACAAGCAGGTGGAGAGGTAGTGGTGGAAGGCCTGACACACACACGTGCAACAAAATATGGGCGACAGGAAACTAGCCGGACTTATGGACGAAATCAATAGTTATACCGTTACATAAGTCTGGAAACTTAAAGCTGTGCCAAAATTACAAAACAATGAGGCTCATCAGCCACACTAGCAAGGTCATGCTTAGATTAATTCTTGACCGATTGAAACCCCAAGCAGAGAACATCATTGCCGAGGAGCAAGCAGGGTTCAGACAGGGAAGAAGCACTACAGAACAGCATGTAAGGCTGCTAAGTGAGAAATATCTAGAACAGCAGTAAAAACTGTATTATGTGTTTGTGGATTTTAAGAAGGCGTTTTATAGGGTATGGCATAAAGCGCTATGGGCAACCATGAGGATGTATAAAATCAACGGAAATATTATGTATTGTAAAATGACGGACAGACTGAGAGCACTTTCGTTGGGTCTAATAGGGAACGTGTTCTGGAATTAGACCCTCGGAAGACAGGTCAGTTTTACCATACTAATGACAGGGGGTTGCTACGGTAATCATGCTTAATTCTAGAGAAATCGCAGGTCGCAGACATTTGGTCCACGTGCTTCGCTGATAAGCCAATGGTGCCAGGCTACCATCTGAGGGATTACGGCCGAACGCCTCTAAGCCGGAATCCCGCCCTAAATCTCAGCACCACTGCGATGGGAGGCTACGATATATATGGTTGGGACCTGGGGCTCGCGTCTCAGCCCGACCCGGTCGAACCGCAGAAAGAGGTCTCTGCCTTCCGCCGATCAAAGTGGGCGGGAAGCTGCTCGATATTCACCCCATACGACGATGAGATGTGAACCTACTAGTAGAAGACTTAGTTCTCGGTCGAGTAGAGCAGCCACCTCACTGCGAACTGTTGAGACTCAACCCTTGATCGTGAGATATGTCCGCACACCAGGCGAACAACATCTCCCCTGCTTAAATGCACTCCTGCCTCGCTCTCTACCTCTGTCTGCTATCAGTCATCCCAATGGACGCAGAAGAGATGCAGGCTAGAGGACATTGTGCATCTGCCCTATTGTGACAACCTCCCAGGTGGCGGGGAATGCTAGGCGTGCCATCACTGCAGATGAGCCGAGAAAATAAAGGGAGCAAAGAGATACCCCACTCACATGCTACGTTTCTGGCATGACGTGACGATCCTGAGACACAGACACACTGGACTGCCTCTCTTCCGGAATAATACAAACTAGTACATAGTCCATCATATCATATCATTGCCACACCCTATAAACACGAGTGGGGAAGACTCGATAGTCCTGCAAGACAACTCTGCCTAAGAGAGACAACTCTGACCAAAAACAACTGCTGCCTTGCAGATAGGCTGGGGACAGCCAAAGGCTAAGGAGGGCAGCCCTACAAAAACGCCTGTTGAAATCGGATGCACTAGGCCACAGGCCTTACAAAGTAACACAGTGCAACGTATATCGCTGTAACCAGCGTACGAAGAAGAAGAAGAAGAAGAAGAAGAAGAACACATGTAAGACAAGGCGTCCAGCGCAGTTCTTATGAATGGGAGGCGAGGGGATTGGTTTCGCACATCAGTTGGTGTGAGACAGGGTTGTACACTCTCTCCAACTCTTTTCAATATATTCCTTGAGGGAATTAGAAGTGATACATTTGTTGGAGGTCACGTTAGTACTGTCAAGATAGGGGGCCGAACGATTACCAACCTTCGTTTTGCAGATGACATCAACGGGTTGGCGGGTTCAGAAGCAGAACTTCAGGAATGGGTCAGAAGGCTCGATGAAACAGCTCTTGACTATGGTATGGAGATAAACGATGGAAAGACACAATTAATGACCAACAACGCTACTTCAACAGCAAGATAAAAGCTAACGGCCAGGAACTCGAAGTGGTTGACCGTTTTAAATATCTAGGGTCGATTGTCAGTGATGATGGATCAAAATGTGAGGTGTTGGCCAGAATAGTACATACAATAGTAGCGCTTGCACGGCTTAACACAATCTGGCAAAGTAAATGGTTAGCACTATGCACGAAAATCAGATTAATGCGTACACTGGTCCTGTCAATATTCCTCTATGCTTGTGAGACATGGAGAGTTACAGTTGACATTCAGCGATGGATACAGGCTTCCGAAGACTTTTAAACGTCACGTACAAAGATCGAGTTACAAATAAGGAAATACGAGATAGAATTAAAACAGCAATAGGGCCTTTTGAAGACCTCTTGTGCAAGACTACCAAAAACAGATACCAGTATGACGTACGAAGAGTCAAAACGGCTTATCAAAGCCAGATACATGACCAAATGGGAAACCGAACATACTGGTTACACCAAAAACGATGCCTATTACCAGTTGAACCGAAGAGAGCAGGTCGTTGTCTTCAGACTTCGCACTGGCCACAACAGACTGAGGTACCACCTATTCAACAAATTGAAGATAGGGTGTACCGACGAATGCCCGTGCGGTACTGGTAAAATGACCGCTGAGCATCTGCTGCAGAACTGCCCGACATACGAGGATCAGAGAGAGCAGATGTGGCCATTACCAGTGGAACTGCAAGACAAACTCTATGGCAGTGGCGAGAGCCTCAGGATGACCGCCGCTTTTTTCGAAAAAAATAATGGTTACTGTCTGACTGCGTACGCAGAAGAAGAAGAAGACCTCTTGGCAACTGTCAAAAGAAGGAAACTCGCTTGGTACCGAAATCAAATGGTCTTGCAAATACGATGCTCCACGGAAAGGTGCAAGGCAGACGACGAAGAGACAGTCCCCAAAAAAAGAGGTGGGAGTACAACATAAAAGAATGGACCAATCTCCGACCAGAAGAGGCACAGGCAGAGAAGGGTGACGTGGTGTTGTGAGGATGTCTTCATGTCAGCCCCAACGACCTCACCAGTTACGAGCTGACCTACCTGACCTGACTTCTACAGGGACCATCTGCCCCCGTGCAGGTCCCATCTATGGCGTGAACAGGATTTCCTGCTTAGCGGGCTAAGCTCGAGCAGCTTATTACTGCGTTGGGACACGTGTGGGGAGGTGGTTAACCGATATTTGAGTACATCTTAATAGACTCAAACACTAGCACAAAGTAGATCCACCGGCTATTAGGTGCCTTCTATGCTACTCTTAACAAACCACATTGCCATAGCCGGTATTATGCCAAGTCACATAGTTAGTCGCCACTTACGACAATCTCTCTGTGAGGCAGTGGTGTTATTATTGTCCTTGTCATACACACATACCGCGGCAGACCCTCGGAATATACAAAGAAAGACAGGCAGATATAGATATATATATATATATATATATATATATATATATATATATATATATATATATATATATATATATATATATATATATATATATGAGACGCGTTTAAATTAAACCGGACCGAACTGCAACAAGTGAACATTCGTAGGATGCGTATGATGACGTTACTGTTTTATGTAAACAGTACAAACCAACCGTCTAGTTTGCAAAATTTCATTATCATACTCATAGTTTCCTCGACAGACCGCTGAAAACATGGCGGGTATAATAAGTAATCTGTTCAGAGTTGATCACCGAGCGGTGATTCGGTTTCTAACAGCTGAGGGATGTCGACTAGTTGACATTCATCGCTTAATGCAGGCAGTCTATGGTGACAAAAGTGTGTCGAAGACAACAGTGAAGAACTGGACAACGATGTTTAAAGAAGAACGTGAGTTCTTAGTTCTTAGTCGAACTGTACTTCTACAGGGACAGATGTCCATGTGCAGGTCCCAGCTCTTGTATGAACTGGATGTAGCTAGGAGAAGGTTTTTCTGCTTAGCGGACTAGGCTCGAGTAGCTTAATACTTCTAATACTCCGCTGCGTTAGGACAAGCGCTTACGGAGCGTGGTTAATCGATGTGCGAGTCCATATAAATAAACTCAAACACTAGAGCAAAGTAGACCCACATGCTGTTAGGCGCCATCTATGCTGCTCCAAACAAACCACCTAACCATGACCGGTGTTCTGCCTAATCGCCATTTACAACATGCTCTCTGTGAGGCAGTAGTGCTATTAGTGTTCTTCTCATACACAAAGACACCGACTGACCACTCACGAAGGACGTGAGTTAACGCAACAATATTCATCCGACCTAGAATCGGAAGACATTCCGTTAATGCACATCATTCTTTAAATATCGTCGTTCAGTTCAGTATATATATATGTAAAGACAGACAGAAGGACGGATTATCTTTGATTAACTGGCCTTACTGGAGATCATTGCTACAGTCGCTGAAACTATATGCAACATGATGATGTTATAGTCAGACAGCTTCTCTCTCTTCACCATTTGAACAGTCATACAGGTGATGGATACCAGACCCCCAATCGTGCCTATTATCACCAGGTAGACAGGATACACTGACTTTTCAAATCGACCTGACTTTTCAAATTGAGAGAAGAACTATAAGTCAAAAGCTAATTATATTTTACACAATATTGGCAAACCAGAATGAATTACAGAACAAATCTAACGATAACTGAATTATATGTTGAGAGGAACATTTATGTCATGTGCTAGAATAAATATATATCATTACAATGTCAATTCTTATAGCTGGGCCACTGATACGATTAATATAGGTGAGAAATATAGGTCGCTTCTTTCTGCAGCAGCCACGCAATATTTATGCTGAACTTTTATTTTGCCTCTGATAGAAGGCCGGCAAAATATACTGATCATACATGTTAGTCAGGGTCCGTTAAAATATACTGATCAGACATGTTAGTCAGGGTCCGTTAAAATATACTGATCAGACATGTTAGTCAGGGGTCCGTTAAAATATACTGATCAGATATGTTAGTCAGGGGACCGTAAAAATATACTGATCAGACATGTTAGTTATGGTCCGTTAAATTATACTGATCAGACATGTTAGTCAGGGTCCGTTAAAATATACTGATCAGACATGTTAGTCAGGGGTCCGTTAAAATATACTGATCAGACATGTTAGTCAGGGGACCGACAATATATACTGATCAGACATGTTAGTCATGGTCCGTTAAAATATACTAATAAGACATGTTAGTCAGGGTCCGTTAAAATATACTAATAAGACATGTTAGTCAGGGTCCGTTAAAATATACTTGACAAGACTCCCGCCATGACTCCCACGTATTCCTCCCTGGGAACGGACTGTTCTACTAAGTCAGTCTGACTAACGATGTAGGGAAACGACGTGATCACCGTAGTAGTGAGCGACACGCAGATGAAGCGCAGTATAACACAACCGCCTGGAGGGTGCAGCCCACCTTCATCAGCACGCTCGGGATGTGAGGAAAGCTTCTACAACCCGCCACTAAACGTCCTTTTCAGGACCTCAAGAAAGAGTAAATCTACTCATTATTGACATTCACAACAACAACTTCTGGTGGACAAAAAACCCCACTACAAATATGTCTTTACTATGGATGCACTGAAAAGGGGATTTTACTATTCGGTTGAATATGTATAGAGAGCTTTAAGTATACTTTACGTATATTGAGTGTGTACGCTTAGCATAGCATGGTGTGTTCAATGTGTCTACGGATATTTCCTATATTTATAAAGTAAACAAATGAAAAAGAAAGATGTTTCGTATAACGGGCTTTAATGCACATGTGGGCCCTCATATGTGCGCAGACCCTTTCATTGCATCTTGGCGCCCCATATGTGCAGTCCGGTTCATTGAACCTAGGCGCCCCCATATGTGCTCAGTCCCTATCCTTGAACCTAGGCGCCCCCATATGTGCAGTCCGGTTCATTGAACCTAGGCGCCCCCATATGTGCTCAGTCCCTATCCTTGAACCTAGGCGCCCCCATATGTGCAGTCCGGTTCATTGAACCTTGGCGCCCCCATATGTGCTCAGTCCCTTTGATCGTTGAAAGTCCATACGACAGAGCACGAACTCTGTAGTTCTAGGAGTGGGTCTGGTGTTTGAACCTGGGCAGCGACGTGAATTGAGACTAGGACGTCAGAGCTGCATGTCAAACTGGCAACCCTTACGCCACATGCGCGCCCTCCCCCCTCTCCCCATATCCCACTCCTTTTCCCCTATAAAGAAAAACAAACAAACATAAATAAAACATAGAAACAAAAGGCAAAATAAATAAATATTTGATATGTAAAAAATGTTACATCGCTACAAATGTGTGCAACTATCCTAAAACTAATGAAATGCTACGAACTAAACGTTAGGCTTTGAACAAAAATACATTTCATGGAACATGCTTTAACTTTTTAAAATACGTTTTTCTTAACATTCTTTGTTAACAGACAACATATGTTGTGTGAAAATGTGTTGCCAGCAGTGCTGAACAGCTGTTCTCTTGGGAAGTGTGGCGGAATTGGGGGGGAGGGGGGATGTCGTTGTGCACAGGATCAGAGAACAGGAAAGACGTTAGCATTCTGCAACAGCGGCATTGGATCAATACCTATCAGTGCACATGGCTTCCTGAGAGGGTTCGGCGCCTAGTTTGGAGGATCATAGAATTAGGCCACTGCACCTTCATATTGATCTTGATGACCCGTTTCTCAGCGTAGCTGAGGGTTCGAGCTTCGTCTCTAGCAGACCCTGTCTTGATCATTGGAAGCCGAGTGCGTGGTAAGTACACCTCTAGAGGCATCTCGGATGTTGTAGTGTACATAAAGGGAGTCTGACCAACGTATTGGAGGTCTTCCTCGCGATCTCTTCTTACCTCGGGGGTACCAGACTGCTGCCGCCCTGCTCCATCGGCCATCGTTTCCTGCCCATCTATGTTTTACCTTGTCTGCACGGATTCCTGCATCATGGACCAGGGACAATCGTCTTACGTCAGAATTATGGAGACCTTAAATACGTTGGTTCCGGAGAGTGATTCCGACCAAGCGTCTCTCAAGGGAGGCCTGTGTCACTCTTAATTTGTCCTTCAGTACACCTTCTTGCATGTCGCAAATGGCTACTAAATAGAGTTGTGCATGGAGCTAGCGACCTAGTGTAAAGTGAATCGCTACAAAAATCGCTGCGTAAGCACAGACTCTGCTTTGGTGTAAGCTTTCTAATAGAGGCACAGTGCTGATGGCCCTACGTGTTAAACATTCTGGAAGAATAGACAATAATTTCTGATTTTGCTGCCGCTTATTTCTGCCGTTTTAACAATGAATTTCTTGAATCTATCAACGTTGGCTAAACCAGACCATAACACTAATCTTTGCAAAACTGAAAATAACCATCTTTTCCCATTTATTTAGAATAAAATTATGTCTACTAGTCCTCCCCCTAACCCGAAATGAAATGTCCCGTGGCGTACGATGGAAACCCAGGGAACTCTGATTGTGATGAATTAAGACGCAAGTAACCCGCCTTTTAAAAATTCGACCAACACATTTGTCTTTCGCAAACACAGCAAGATAACTTGAATGGCTGGCATCAGCATTGACAAGCATGCACTAACTAACACTGTCCATTTCACTGGATAGTTGTCCAACAAAACTTGATTAAAACTTGTCACAACGCTAATTGAAATTAAAAGTATTCGCACTTTTTTCGTCAAAAAATTGTCACCATGCCTTAATATAATGTCAGTATTATTGTGTACTATTCAGTGAAACACAAGTAGTCCATCAAATGAGCTATTCAGTGAAACACAAGTAGTCCATCAAATGAGCTATTCAGTGAAACACAAGTAGTCCATCAAATGAACGATTCAATGAAACACAAGTAGTCCATCAAATGAACTATTCAGTGAAACACAAGTAGTCCATCAAATGAGCTATTCAGTGAAACACAAGTAGTCCATCAAATGAACTATTCAGTGAAACTCAAGTAGTCTATCAAATGAACGATTCAATGAAACACAAGTAGTCCATCAAATGAACTATTCAGTGAAACACAAGTAGTCCATCAAATGCACTATTCAGTGAAACACAAGTAGTCCATCAAATGAACTATTCAGTGAAACACAAGTAGTCCATCAAATGAACTATTCAGTGAAACATAAGTAGTCCATCAAATAAACTATTCAGTGAAACACAAATAGTCCATCAAATGAACTATTCAGTGAAACACAAGTAGTCCATCAAATGAACTATTCAGTAAAACACAAGTAGTCCATCAAATGAACTATTCAATGAAACACAAGTAGTCCATCAAATCAACTATTCAGCACCAAGTGGAATACAAGTCGGTTCTTCTATGCATCCCTAGTTTTTGTAACAGTGTCATGTGTCATGAACACTGCATGTGAAACGACATAGAAGTTGTGATTAGCAACGTTGTCTCGAATAGCGAAACACTGCTGGGACAATAATAGGATGTATCAGGACAGGTGGGGACAGTTCAAGCACAGGTCATGCACGTCGTGCATTCATTGACAAGAACCGGGTTTTTATTAGCAGGTCAAGCAGGGGTGGAAAATGTATAGTGTAGTAAGTTAGAGACTGCTGCCAAATAATGTGTGTTGTACTAGGCCGATTTATTTCCTTTAATAGCCAGATACACAAACATGGAATTGGGGATATGCGCGACACAGGCAGTTGGAGACTGACTGTCACTGTGGGATTGACACGGGTGTCAAGATATCCAGCGAAGATAATGGAGTTGAGTTGGAGACATTTGTTAGACTGACAAGTTTTGCACATTAGTGAATCAAGTCGATTGCTGGCCAACGGGGTAAGGACAGAAGCACTCTTTATGTGACTCTATTTGACCATGTTGTTTAAAGTAGCCCTTAGAGATCAATAAAACCAGAAGCAAGAAATATTTCAGGCAGAGCTAGTCAGAAGGCTATCCCGCTCTGTTCCGTTGGCAATTGCACCAGTGCCAATTGAAATTAATGGTGGCCTTTCTGTACTATTGAAACGAGCGAGAACGAAGTTGTATCGCTCACAATTTTACCTCTTGAGCCTGTTGAGAATTACAACATACTGAGCAGGTAAAACTCAGTGGCAGAAAGATATAAATACCTGGGATACAATCCGGAAGTGAGTGGTCGTAAGGTTTACAAATACCTGGGATACAATCCCAGATAGAGTGGTCGTAAGGTTTGCAAATACCTGGGATACAATCCCGGATAGAGTGGACGTAATGTTTACAAATACCTGGGATAAATCCCAGATAGAGTTGTCGTAATGTTTGCAAATACCTGGGATAAATCCCGGATAGAGTGGTCGTAAGGTTTGCAAATATCTGGGATGCAATCCCGAAAAGAGTGGCAACAGACTGCCTTGGTTCACTTAAGGCAGGTTGTAAGTAGATACGCCAGAGCGAGAATTGTAGCCTCAACCCTCAGGGAGCGTCTCCTATCAGAATGGGTGTAACACGGGCACCAGAGGGGCACATTCAAAAAGATTTAGGGATCCTTTTGTTTCACAGCGCGCAGTTCGGACGACAGAAGTGAGTAGACCGTCAGAGATCAGCCTCATCGCCAACTTCCGAAGTGCACACGTGACCAGCAGATTAGATAGTTTAAATCGAGGTGAAATTGTTAGTCAACTTGAGAAGATAGAAGATAAGAGTATTATATAGAAAGGTTACAATCTAGATCATGTAGACAGCCTTTAATTTAGATAGATTACAAACTTTAATTGGTAATTTAGTCATATATAGATGTTGTCCTTGATACGATATGCAAATAAATATTATCCTTGTGCTTTTCATTTATAAAGAACATTTTTCCTGTGTTTATTCACGTTTACCTGAAAGGAATAATTAAGGTAAAGGAGAAACAATCCACTAATTGTCACAGAGGAAGTAATAGTGTGAGAAAGATGGTAAAAGGGGAAACAATCCACTAATTGTCACAGAAGAAGTAATAGTGTGAGAAAGATGGTAAAAGGGGAAACAATCCACTAATTGTCACAGAGGAAGTAATAGTGTGAGAAAGATGGTAAAAGGGGAAACAATCCACTAATTGTCACAGAAGAAGTAATAGTGTGAGAAAGATGGTAAAAGGGGAAACAATCCACTAATTGTCACAGAAGAAGTAATAGTGTGAGAAAGATGGTAAAAGGGGAAACAATCCACTAATTGTCACAGAAGAAGTAATAGTGTGAGAAAGATGGTAAAAGGGGAAACAATCCACTAATTGTCACAGAAGAAGTAATAGTGTGAGAAAGATGGTAAAAGGGGAAACAATCCACTAATTGTCACAGAAGAAGTAATAGTGTGAGAAAGATGGTAAAAGGGGAAACAATCCACTAATTTTCACAGAAGAAGTAATAGTGTAAGAAAGATGGTAAGAAAGATACCACTGTAACAGTTATGTTTATTTGGTTCTCGAGACCATTATAGTAAGAGAAGGATGAGTCTATTACATTTTAACTACATTCTTTTTCATTCTTATTGATAATTAAGCTTACATTTATTTATCTACTTTTAGAATTTTAAAATTTAAGTGTGTTGTAAATTTATGTGCCTTCTAAATTTTTAAAACAAAAAGTGAAAAATGCATACACTTCAAAAAGTCTGTCCTGACCTACAGCAAAAACGAGTCAATGCACATTTTAAATATGACTGCTTAATCTGTTCTACGGGGACTATATACATGAATGCTGAAATATTATGTGTTATGATGCATTATTATTGTTTGTTCTTTACAAATTTAAACAAATGTTTAAATATTGAACAAAAAAGTCTATGTTTTATGGATACAGTCCGAATATTCTACAGTATTGCTATTGAAAGTTGCTTAGCAGGCTAACTATTATAGTGATCACATGTTCGACCTTGACCTTGTTGGCTTAGCTGCTGTTACACAACCAGTTTTCAGGTGCACGGCGTTGAAGTCAGGTGGTACCTTTGTCAGTGTGTTACACATGTGCAACAATAAACAACAACAATCTAATGTTACACACCAACTTCTAGTTTTTAACATCACAAGTTAGCTACCTTCGAGGCTCCCACACTTATCCTCGATGCATTGTTGAAACAATCCTGCAGATGCTTTGAGTTTGCCAAGAACGATAATCTTGTAATAGGTACTCCATTGATGTGTGACCAAGCTAATAATGATCAATATAAAGGCTGGATACGCGATGAATAAATGCTGGATAAACCTCACTTTCATTCTGGAACAGGGATCAAGTAGAGACGAAATGGAATAGTTGAAATACACAGCGAACTTGCATCTATTTTAAAATATTTACGTCAGTCTAAAAAACAAATAACAATACGACACATGATAAAATGACATAATGGATGAAAAGATTGTAGAAATAGTTGACTCTTCTCACGAAAAAACACACTTTAGATTTCCTCTTTTCGTCAACTTATATTTCAACAGCGAATATCAAAACGGCAGTGCAAAGTCGAAATACATGACATCTGACTGCTTGTAGAATTGAAAGTGAATGCTAAAGTTCATGTAGCCCACAAATAGCACAACATATTCACAAGAAAATCATAAATTGAAGCAATATCAAATACGGTGGTTATTATTATTGTCTTGTTTGCAAATCGGACTACACAATTCAGCAAAACAAGCAAATTATGAATATATTAATAGTATATGCCAGCAACCATTAAAAACGCATCGCTTTATTTTAAGATATTTATTATTAATGACATTTAGTGTGACCTACTTACACAGAACCAACAAGTTTACAAGAGATGAAGGTCACGCTGACCAATTTTCCGGTGCATGTTATGCTTACTTCCCTTTTCTCCCGTTCTCATTGCAAAAAACAACGAATTTATCAATTCTGGTTTTATAAAAGGTAAAATCAAGTTGAAATTTGACAAGCACATTTGTCAAATTCTAGTGAGTAAAAGGCCATAATTTGTTTTCATCGGAAAAAAGTCTGTTAATGTTTTCATAATGCCTCAACTGTCGCTACAAAAGCGATTGTTATTTGTTGGTATGCCCAGTAGTGGAATGACGACCTGAGATATTGCCATAAATTTAAATTGTGACCAGTCCACTATAGGAAGGCTGAACCAGTGGTTTCGCGTGACATGTACTACAAATCACCGTGCCAGACCTGGTCAACCTCATGCAACAATACAAACTCTAAGTCGTCAAAAAGCTTCTGATACTTCTGCGCAACCGCTTCCAAACAGAAACTGAGACAACAGCTCATTTACTTGACCCTGTGAGACTTGACAGCGCAAGCTCTGTGCGACGGAAACTGTGTTCCACTAGTTTGCAAAACATACGCCTCAACACATCCTTACTAGACGTCACTGGGCCAATAGACTGGCTTGGGTCCTACACAATATTGGTCGTCCAAGCGCAGAATGACGATCAACGATGTTCTCTGATGAAAGACAATTATAGTCTTCGTTGCTGATAGGAGAAATCGCATCTAGCGTCGTCCCTGAGAAGGATAAGCCATACCTGTGTAGTCCAGTATGACAGATATGGGGGAATAAGGGTAGATGTGTGGGCTGGATTCTCTAATGACAACTGTACTCCCCTTCATTTTTCTGATAGCTTACGTTACCGTTGATGTCTAATCAGACCTATCTTAGAGCCTTTCTTCCAGAATCACATAGATCTGGAAATCTTTCAGTAGGCCTCACACAGCTAACGTTTCCAGAAATTTCTTAGCTTAGCAATTTTTTCTTGTTCTGGATTGGCCTGCAATCTTTCCTGACAGGAACCCGATTGAATAAGTACTGGATGAACTGAATGGAAGGGCCCGTCAGCATGACATCACCAATGTGAATGATCTAGAGAGGGCACTCATTGCAAAATGGAAGGCCATACCAAAAATATTTGTCGAGACACTCTGCAATAGCATGAGACAACGATGCCGAGCCTGAATTTATGCTGCAGGGAGTCACACACAGTACTACTGATGGCTGTGACTTCATGACAGTGAGTGCTACTTTTTTGTTTTTATACCTAATGGTGACAACTTCTTAGGAGTCGCCTCTGAATTGTCTCATGTATAAGAATCCCACACACTTTGGTAATTAAATTGATCAATAATGTAAAATCAGTAGTTTCAGCTACTTTAAATTTAACACAACGTGTTCCTGTTCTTAAAATAAAGCAATATCTTTTTAATGACTGCTAGAATTTTAACGTACGCAAAGGAGACATTTAACCGGCTTTCATCACTTTCTATATTTTATTGTTGACAAGAATTACTAACAATGCCAAAACTTGCTCGTCTCACCTGCATGACATTAAACAGGTAACACATAAAGTTACTCAGCTATTTTTGTCAATAGAATAAGAAAATAATGCTTCCAAAATATCATTTCGGTTTATATTTCAAATGCTGCATTCTGGCGAGATGATTCGTAGGGTTGGGAAATAATGGCAGATTACCGTTGAAGTCCCTATAAAAGGCATACGGTCGGTTTTTTATTTTACCTCCACCTCTGACAGAAAAACATATGCTTTTTCCTGGATTTAAACCTGTAGTCTTCTTCGTTAAAATTTTAACCGGTGGTCAAACCACGTGATCAAACACTACTCACTTAGCATATAACAGACCTCAAACTCGTTCGTGACGCATGAGCTGGTTATAGACATGGATCTGTCATACATAAATACAGAGTGCATTTAGCCAGACTATTCAGAGCAGAGAGGCTGGGCTGTCGTTTCTTCTATAACATTAATAGTGGCTGTTTCTGGTCGCTAATTATCTAGACATCCGATTACTCATTAGGGTACAGTGTAAAATATTGACAGCATCCAGCAGAAAGGATAAAGACTGGTCCTGCGTTGTAATTGGGATATACTTCACGTGAAGATGAGATGTAAACCTGGACTTTTCTCTATGTAATCCAAGAATTAACTGGTTGAGACTAACGCCTAAATGCGAGTTACCAAACACAAGAGGCTCCCACAGTACAGGAACTCTGCATATATCAAGGGAGCGCGTGTTAAAAGAGTGATGTTATGAATAGTCAGGACATTACAGTTAAGATTATGGCCTGGCTTCGTTCGTTCTCAATCTCCCGCTACCAAACCCTGAAAGGGCTTAAGTAGCAGAATGTAGTCCAGAGAACGGAATGCGTTGTGTCGTAGTTCTACAGCTTGACTGCGATATTTGCACCTTTCGGTCAAACACATCCGACTCCAGCAAGCATTTTTTTAGTACCAGGTTAGCATTCCCTCTTTGATCCCTTCTCCTTGGCCAGTCTGCCTGCTGCAGCCTGTTATCCAGGATCACCGCGTGGAGGTGTAGAAGGGTCTTGGCAGCTCTTGTTTGCTGGCCCTGACGTTAAGATTAAAATTAAGTTAAGATTATAATCAAAGAGGAAGAGTGTAGCGACTCTGGTGATCAGATAATGGACTACATTCAGCTATTTTTACCCTTGACAGAAATGCATAAAGTGGTGCAATGGGAAAGTGGTGATCACAACTGAACAGCTGGTAATTGATAGTACTTGATATGTTGATATTGCTATATATACCCATGGGATGCGAAGAGCAGAAATGGACGTTTCAACTAATCAATGTCTTGTGTGGGTGAACTGATTCGGGAATTTTGGGAATGAAGAAGATGGCGTATTCGCATTGAAGTAGTCCATATTTGGGACTTCCAAAATAAATAAGGGTGACATTCATCGGTCAATCATTCACCATCATTCTAGGAGTCTCAATCGTTGTAGACCATGCGAGTGGCGTCTTGTGAGTTTTGTCCAACTATGCCTCTTGTATTTCGACACCGTCTGCTTTGACTGTATAAGCCGATCCACAAGTGAAAGCTCCCTGCCACATATCGTACAACCATGCTGAGGAGGCTGGCTTGTCGGAGTATTTCTTGACCTTTTCAGTCCTTCTCTTTTATGTGTAAGTAGAAGGCCTCTACAAGCATCAGCAACCACTATGCCTCCTCCAACTAACTGTCTCCAAACAGCTCGATCTTGAAAAAATAGTTTCCTAGCCGTCGGATGGGATATCGCATGACTTCATGTTCCTCTTGCATACGTCCTTGAATTGCAGTGTGGCACGGCCGATTCTTCAATGACCAGCTGTCCATAGAGGATATCCCTTGACAGTCTTTCATCTTCCATGCGGTAAACATGTCCCAACGATCGAAGACATTGGCTCAACACCGAGTAAATGCTGGGAGTGTTTGCTTGCTGTAAGAAAACATTATCTAGTAATCTTTCTTGTTACACAATCCCCAATATACGCCTAGACATCTCACGTGAAAGGTGTTGAGTCGCGGTAACTGCATAGTGCAAGTGCTTCAAGTCTCGCTTCCAAACATGAGAGTGTCAAGAACGAAGGTCTGATATAACCAGACCTTGTTGTAGTGAGACCGCGTATTGTTCTCCTAGACTATTTTCGCCAGGCGGGCCATGACGATGCTCGCCCTGTCAAGTCTATTGGCAATCTCCTTCTCGAGCGAGAAAGTATTGCTGATGGCAGACCCCAGATATGTGAAGCTGTTGACGACCTCCAGATTGATTCCCTCAATTTTTATGAAAAGGGGAGTGGATACTATGTGCGGTAATATTCACGAGGAGTTCGAATATGCTCTTTCTACTAACCAAATGGAAGGCCTTGGTTAGATTTTTAAACATTATCTAGAGCGGCTGGTCCTGTTCTCTGCCCTTCTCCTGGATATGGCGAAGAAAGGAAATCATGTCCGTTGTCTACTTACTCTGAAGCCACACTGGAATTCTAGGTAAAGGAAATGTAACAACCACTGCTCCTCGGGTTTTACAGGAGGAAACAAATAAATGAAACAGTGATTGTTTTAGTGGCACGCAACAAGAACAAAGAAATAAGTAAAGTATAATTATGTTAGTATATATATTTTGTTGTGTGTAGAACATGGACATTTTTGTTTTTGTGGTTTATCTAACGCAGGACGCAGAAGAAACATCGGTTTCAACCACAAATAGATTCCTTTTGGTTATAACTTAATTTAACATCGTTAAACTGGTTGATAAGACTGCAGTCTGTACACAACTAGTCTCTTCTACTCCTTGTCTTCTCTTTTCCGTAACTCCAAGAGGAGTAGGGGGCATCACTGGACGTGTCGGCCATGTGTCTTGGACATATTCATAACCGGGAAGGGTCCAATCTTTCCCGGGTGATATGTTAGTCAATTATTGACCCGTGTATACATGTCCTAGACATACTAAAACCAACAGTGTCAGCTAACAGGGTGAATGGCGTTATTCTAATGAAGCTCAACCGTGTGCAATAGCCAGGGAAAATATGACACAGAGTAACAGAAATACTATTTAAAATAGCCGTTTACTTTGCCAGAATAATAGGAGGAAAAAACACCACAAAACAACCAAACCAACTAATCCAAATGGAAAGCCGCAAGTGATGGACACAAGTGTAGCTGTGTAAGTCGTCAACTAAAGTGAATGAATTCCAACCAAGTCTGTGGTCTGGGTAAAAACATCTTATGGTTATACCAGAACCCATAAGCCATCGTGGAGACATGTGCTTGTTTGTGTTTGCTGTATAGGTGTCCTGATTTTGTTTGTCTAAGTATATATTAGTTTTTTTGTTTTGAAAGCTTACCTTATCTTATTGTAAAACTTGAAATAGAAACAAATGACGTTCTACGTGAAAGCTGTGGAGTTGAGATATCGGAAATGACGTAATATGGTAGAGACAAACAAACAATGGGAGAGGCTTAAAACTGTGACGTCATTTGCACTGACTTTCTACATGAACACATACAATTTTATTTTTGGTACATGTGCTCCATCATGTCCATCTGTAGTTTTAACTATAGATGACCATAGCTCCATGGCCAACTTTAGATCTAAAGTAGGTCATGGTATTACAGTTGGCCATAGTTAATCCATGAACTACTTTAGAGAATATAGTTGGCAATGGTTAATCCATGAAATTAAAATAAGGCGAGGCTGCAGCGGTTCTGTTGATGTGTATAATGGGAAAAAAACATGAAAAAAAAAACTAGTAAAAGTTTATTAAGGTTGAGCTTAATCAAAATTTAAAAATGGGTATGGTCAGACACCGCACCGAGACAAGAACACAAACAAAACCTTACGTTACGACCAATAGGCCTTCATCAGGGACAACAACACTGAACTAACAAATCAACATATAAGAAAAAAAGGGTCAACATCTGTTTCAGGTAGGAGACGCTTTCTGTCTAAGCGACCGGTTATGCCAAGTACTCGATAGAAACTGAAATGGGATCGTCATCGATTCGCCCTTGAAAACAGACTTATCTCGAGTATGGGCTGTCTCCAACCACATGGTATTAATATCTTCCATACTTTTTCTTAAACCCTCACACTGGTTCCCATCTATCTTCCTTCCTCCCCCCCCCCCGCCTCCCCCATTCTTCCATCAGTTCTCTTCCCCCCTCTCTTATATCAATATCACGCCCTCCTGGCATATATTGCCTTCTCATTGTTCTCCTATCTGGACCACTATTTGGCCACGCTTGGTTTATCAGGCATATTCCGCCACTTTTTGTTTGACCGCTCCCATTTCAGTTTCTATCAAGTACTTGGCATAACCGGTCGCTTAGACAGAAAGCGTCTCCTACCTGAAACAGATGAGTTGACCCTTTTTTTCTTATACGTTGATTTGTTAGTTCAGTGTTGTTGTCCCTGATGAAGGCCTATTGGTCGTAACGTAGGTTTTGTTTGTGTTCTCGTCTCGGTGCGGTGTCTGACCATACCCATTTTTAAATTTTGATTAAGCTCAAACTTAATCAACTTTTCCATTTTTTTTTTTTTCCCTTATTAATCCATGAACTACTTTAGAGAATATAGTTGGCCATGGTTCATCTGTACTATCTCAACAAGACACATGATATATAAAATCCAGTGAAAAATATTCGACTATAAATAGCACTGTGTTTCATTCAGCCCCATTGTTGCCAACACAACGGCGAAAGAGTGGCCGATGGCAAGCTGGATTAAGCTTCAAATACCTCTTACAAGAAAGACAAAGTAGACATTGTCTAGTCCTCTAGAGGCTTCATAGAATATGCTTGTAAAGAACCCAGGAATTTTCGGGCTATCACTTAGCGACAACACTGTCACAATCTTGAATAATATTTGACCATACATTTTGATTTCTCCTTAATCTTAGTTCTTAAGTTCTTAATCGACCTGTACTTCTACAGAGGAAGATGCCCATGTGCAGGTCCCAGCTCTGGTATGAGCTGGATGCAGCCAGAAGAAGGATTTCCTGCTTAGCGGACTAGGCTCGAGCAGCTAAACACAACTCTGCGTTAGGACACGAGCTTACGGAGGATGGTTAACTGGTGTGAGAGTTTATATTAATAGACTCAAAACACTAGAGCAAAATAGACCCTCAGCCTGTTAGGCGACATCTATGCAGCTTCAAACAAACCACCTAACCATGGCCGGTGTTATGCCATGCCACACAGTTAGTCGCCTCTTAAGACAGGCGCTCTGTGAGGCAGTAGTGCTATTCTTGTCATTGTCATACACAAATACCCCGGCAGACCACTCGGCACTTTAATGTATATGTTAATTAACGGATTGTAATTATTTATAATATAAGTAACAATTAATAAGTAAATCCAAAATTTACTAATTTAATTTACTACAAGCATCACTTTTCTAGATGGTTAATATAAGCAAATCACACAACTGCATTTTAATATATATTGTATTGTATGTATTTACGTATGTTTGTGTGTAGCCTACTATATAAAATGTGTATGTAAGATTGGTGTCGTATGAGGAGACAGATATTGCACTTCACGTGTGGTATTTATCTCTTCATCTAGCTCATGAACGGCTCTGCAAATACTGCCTTGTGTACGGCAGTGGCCAGACCCCGGCCAACAGTCTTGGATGACTGGCTAAACCGATTTATTGGCATCCTGCCAGTTTCGAAAGACAATGGACCACGCTAGAGAAGGGACGTCAGTTGTTACTCTAGCTTTCACCCCAAGCGTTTGTAGTCTGCATCTTGACACATCCTGTCTTTTCTTCCCAGCAGACCAACACACAAAGCCCGCCTCCAGCCAGGTCTGTCTTTTCAAGTTCCTCCCAGTTGCAGGTGTTCATATCCAACGCCTTCAGGTCACGCTTGCAAATATCTTAGTAGCGGGTGAAGGGTCTACCTTTTTTTAGGCTTGCCCGTGGACAGCTCTCCGTAAATATCTTTTGGTATTCGCCCATCATCCATTCTGCACACGTGACCAAGCGGCGCTAGCGGAGGATCGTAACTAAGCTAAACTACACGAGGGAATTATAAAGAGATCCATAGTTATGAGATGTTCATCCCGAGTACAAGAAGACTGGGACTGCGAGTAAGGTATTTTATAGAAAGGAACGGCATACACGGAGAAACAGCAAAGGATGTGGCACGCGTGAGGCGTATCGGACACGTAGAAAGTACGGCTAGCCACCATGGAAGAGTGAGGAACCTCATCATGTATTACCAAAGAACGTAATGAATCATATTAAGAAGAGTGCAGGCAATACTCCCCCTTGGGAGTACCATGTTGTAAATAGTAGCATGGATGGGATGTTGAATCTGGTGAACGAGTCAGACAAATTTGTCGGGTGCGGACTAAAATCAGTTAATGAAGAACCACATACGGATAATGTCCGTCTGATAACCAGAATGGAAGATTTCTGTCTTGGAGCTTGGAATGAAATAACATTATACCAGGCAGGACAGCTGGATAACCTTATACAGGAGTCTGAAAGCATGAAACTTGATATAATTGGGGTGGCTGAAACCAGATGGATGGATACAAAATTGTTATAAAAGGAGAACCACATATTTATATACTCAGGTGGAGAACAACACCAACATGGCGTTGGTTTCCTAATAAAGAGTGAGTTAAAAAGGAGAACTAAAGGATGCTGGACACACAATCACAAAGTGATTCTGCTAAAAACGCGCGAAACCTTTCGGTTTGTCCATAGTGGAAACGCACACTAAAGATTACTGGGAGAAGGGCATGGAGAAGTATTATGAAGTTTTGCAGAAGGTACTAAAACAAGTAAAAACTTCGGATGCACTAACAGTGATAGGTAATATGAACGTTACACTTGGAGACGGCAAACATGCCAACATAGTGGGGGAATGTGGCATTGGAAAACGGAATAAAAGAGGAGATAGATTTATACAATTATATGATGATAATGACCTTATTGTGTGTAATACTTTCTTTCAACAACACAAGAAGAAGCTATACACATGGAAAAGTCCGGGTGATAAAACAATAAATTAGACAGACTTATGATCAGATGAGACAGATTTAGGAACAGTGTGAACAAAGTAGAAACATATCTATCCAGGAACAGATATTAATTCAGATCTTAATTCTTAAGTGGTAAAAATAAAATAAGGTTAAATGCCATAAAAAATAGGGTTGGCAAAATGAATCAGCCAGAATGCTCAGCTTTACAACTTGACTTACAAGAAGGGTATACAGTGGAAGTTAAGAACATACATGAATGTCTCCTAATTGAAGACACAGAACAGAATAATAGTGCAAATTCACAAAAGCATATCGATGTAAAGTGGGAATGCTTAAAAAAAAGCATTAGAAAAACAAACGCCATGCTACCAAATAAGAAAGAACACGCAAAACAAGTATGGATGACTAAGGACATTCTAAAACTTATGGAACGCCGGAAACAAGCAAAAAACTCAAATAAATTATGACATGATAGACACAAAAACTTAGATCAGTGTGCAGACAGACTGAAGAGAAATAGTTGGAGTACAAATGTAGAAGTATTGAAGCTCTGCGAGCAAAACACAAAACTAGAGAACTTCATGAGGAAATTCAAAAATATGCCAGGACGACAAAAGGCTCGAAAAGGTGGAGGTAGTATTAAGGACAAAGCAGGAAATATGTTGTATGAGACAACCGAAATAACAAAAAGATGGGAGGAATATGTTGATGTTTTCTTTTATGATGAAAGATGCAGTAAATCTGAAATAAAGGATACATCTGGACCATCAGTTCTTAAATCAGAAGTAGAAAGAGCTATTAGAATATTGAAGAAAAGGAAAGCGGCTTGACCAGATCACATTACCAGCAATGATAGAAGCACGGAAAGAATTTGGTGTTGATCGAGTAACAGATCTTTGCAACGACATATATGCAGTAGGACACATACCCGAAGATCTAACAATTTCTGAGTTCATAATGCTATCTAAGAAGACCAAAGCAGTACATTGCGCTGATTTACGAACTATAAATTTGATGAGCATATCACCAAAATACTTCTTAAAATCGTACAAGAAAGAATTAAGGGAAAGATTAACGAATATGTCACTGTGAAGCAGTTTGGTTTCAAGCAGAACAGCGGGATCGTGAGAAACTATTTTCTGTATGATAATGATTGTAAAAACATACACGGAGATGCAAAAGGACGTTTAAGTTTGCTTCATTGATTTCACTAAGGCGTCTGATAACGTGAATCATGACAGTTATTAAGATGTTTGGAGGATATCAATCTGGAGGGTAAGGATATCAAACTTATCACAAACTTGTATTGTGATCAATCAGGTTGTCTGAGAACTAGAGAGGAGGCGTCACCTAGTTGTTGTTGTTTACGAATGCCCACAATGAGTAGGTTACTCTTATGTGCTCCCTGAAAAGGGCGCTAAGTGACGTGTTACAGTAGCTTTCCTCACTTCCTGAGCGTGCTGATGAAGGTGGACTGCTTGGAAGATCTGCTAGGTTGGAATCAAGACCGAGAGTCCTGCCTTTGGACAAGCCTCTGGTTAATAGTGTCATGTGACATGCTAGCTGTCGGACAGGTCCCTGGTTAATAGTGTCATGTGACATGCTAGCTATTGGACGTGCGCTGATGATGGGCGGGTAGTTGAAAATGGCGCCAAAATAATCATCACAGAGCCCCACAATATGAACGTTGTCTGTCAATAGTGCAGTACCGACATCACTAAGAACAGGAGATGAAGGATGAGACCGAGGCCGTAAATTACAAAAGTATTGTAATGCAAAACTGCAATAGTCGGACACATTTCACACACATATACATCATAAACACACACCAACACACTGGTCAATATCTCATGGAATTGCCTAAAGAACTACGGTCTTATGTGGCAAAGAACGTGCCATCGAAAGAATAATCTAGAAAAACAAACCTTAAATCAAGCAAAAACAAAACGGGTTGTTCTTCTCTCTGTTTTTCTATCAATCCTGTATTGATAGTTTAAATTCTGATTTAGTACACAATTGTTCCAAACGATTTTATTCGTCGTCAGATCTGTTTGGTGATCGATTGGAGTGCTGAACACATGACCTCTGATCTGTTCGTACTGTTATTATCGTGTTGTGACTTTGGATAATACTAAAACCATGTCTCAACAAACAAAAATAAAAAAGTAAAAAATATTATCATGGCTATTTACCAGAATATCTGAAGATGAGTTTAATCGAATCTGTTACAAACAAACAGCTTCCAATGTGTTTACTTGCCACTAGACATTTTGTAATAAAGCAATGAAACCAAGTCGATTCCAATAACATCTTGGTACAAAGAATTCAAAAAGTAAAATTAAGCACATGGAATATTCTTCAATACGGTATGAACGATTGCACAATTGTTCTACAATAACTGCATCAACACAAGAAACAAAATACAAAGAATGTACATGGATTAACTGCAGCTTATCGTATGTCACAATAAATTGCAAGAAGTGATACAAGTCATAACGTTGGAGAAACTTTGATAATACCATCAATCAAAGAATGTATCTCAACAGTAATGCATCAGGATCCAACTGAAGTTATCCAAACTTTGTTCCTTAGCGATACCACAGTAAGCCGAAGCATTGACTAAATGTTAGTTAATGTAGAAAAATAAATTATGCCATCATCGTCTACGATGGACGGCGGCTTTTGCCTTTGCCTTGAGTTAGTGTTGAAAATAAACTTAGTTATTCCCCCAAAACACATAATTTGCCATGCAGTTGGACGAGTCAGCTTTGCAGAAAATATTGTTCATTGATGGCATTTGTACGGTATCTTGATGAAAACAATGCATTGCAAGAATAAATGTTAATTACTTTAAATCTTATTAAAGGTACATTTGGATTTTCAATATTTACTGCTGTAGAGTCGTATTCAGCAAAAAATAATATTCCGTTTACCAATATTGTTGCTTTGGCTACTGACGGGGCAAATATCAATGATTGACCCCTATTGTGGGTTTGTTGCGTCTTTGAAGAAAAAGGTGCCAAATGTTTTATGTATTCATTGTGTGGTGCATAGGCAACATGTTGTAGGAAAGCATTTCAGTACAAGCCTGGATTCATCATTATATATATTAATTAGGGCCATAAATAAAAGCAATCAAATGACACAAATAACAAATTGTTTCTACAGTTATGCAGGACAATAATGAGCAAGGCATTATTTTACTGTTGCACACACAGAAGTACACTGGTTCTCAAAGGGCACATACTTGACTCATTTTGCTTAATTATATTTTATTATTAGTTTTTTTGCAAGTGAAAATGAGGCTAGTCTCTGTCAACAATTACAAACAATAAAGCGTGATGCATTTTATTTTGCAGGCATTTTTTTGGGTAATTTAATTTAATTACTGTGCAACTTCAACGATCCTTCTTCTTCTTTTTCTTCTTCTTTTTCCTCTTCTTCTTCCACTTCCTTTTTTAAATTCTTCTTCTTCGTTCTCAATCTCCGGCTACCTAGCCATGAAACGGGCTTTGCAAGAAGCAGGATGTTGTCCGGAGAACGGAATGCGTTGTGTCGTAGTTAACATCTGAACTTCGATATTTGCACCTTTCGGTCCAACACATCCGACTTCACTAAGCATTTTTAGTATCGGGTTAGCCTTCCCTTTTCGATCCCTTCTCCTTAACAGTCTGCACTGTTGAAGCCTGTTATCCAAGGTCACCGCGTGAAGGTGTAGAAGGGTCTTGGCAGCTCTGGTTCGCTGGCCCTGACGCCAGCAGTCAGATACGGGTCACACAGACCGCTGCAGCTCATGCGCTGCTCAGCATCTTGGTACCAGGGATTAATATAACCTTAATCAGTTGTAAAACTGTTGTGTCATTAGTTATCGAAAACACTTGATATTTTCCGTCACGATATTCTGAAGAAGAAATTTCAAAAGTTTTTGGATTTGTTGTCAATAAAAGATGATGTAACTCCAGAGGACATTGAAAGGTTTAGTAGTCACATTAATAATCTTATATTGGATATGGAAAAACGATTTTTCTATATTTTGAACTTGATAGTGTGTAATTGTATGGGCAATCCTTTTACTGTATATACTGTTGCCAATAACTTGTAAAGAATAACTATTTGACCTTAAATGTGACGAAGAGAGGACTTTCAATAATAGTGAATACCAGAAACGGTGGCAACATTAACAAAATAATGCGTGGCTTTAATCCGATTATGTGGTAAATTATATTTAATTAGAGGGGACGGCGTGGGCTAGTGGTTAAGTGACACGGTTTACAAGCCGTAGGTGCTGGGTTCGATCCCCATCACAGCACCGGCCGTTAATCCGGGGAAGGAAACCCTTAGAAAATGCAGGAGGAAGCAGACCCTTACATACCATGCATGCTGAAGTCGGATGACTGGACCGACAGGCGTAAAATAAAAATCACAGTGCAACGCACACCACCATGGGGATTAGAGAATTACGGCAAATGCCAAACAAAAAAAACAAAAAAAAAATAATTAAAATTAATTGCCGAAAGTTATTTAGTTCCTCAGTAGTTATATTTGTTATATTTGATCACTGCAACACTTACAGATCGGCAGGTGTCTTGCGCATCAGATTCAGTCAAATCTGGTAATGTCCTCGTTGGCCGGATCTAATAATAGAGAGGGCTGTATGTGGCCCTGGACATTCCCGCATTAAACCATGCAGACATCCATCAATCAGTCTACTGGGATCAAGACGCTGAGCAGAGCATGAGCTGCAACGGTCAGCGACCCATAGCTGACTGTTAGTGTCAAGGCCAGCGAACCAGAGCTGCCAAGACCCATCTACATCTTCACGCGGTGATCCTGGATAACAGGCTGCAACAGAGCAGACTGGCTAAGGAGAAGGGATCGAAGAAGGAATGCTAACCCGGTACTACAAAAATGCTTTGCTGAAGTCGTATGTGTTGGATCGAAGGTGCAAATAGCCCAGTCAAGCTGTAAACTACGACACAACGCAATCCGTTCTCTGGACTACATTCTGCTACTTAGGCCCGTGTCAGGGTTTGGTAGCGGGAGATTGAGAATGAACGAAGCCAAGCCAAGCCAATCAGTGTACTAAACCCTCCAAAAAACAATCCACTCATTTTTCTGTCTATCCCTGTGCCCGTCTATCAGTCCGTCGGTTTGTTTATATGTCAGTCTATCCGTCCGACCGTTTGTCTCTCTACTACTCCATCTGTTTGTCTCCTGAATTGTGTGTCACTTCATCAGTTTGCCTATCCGTTCGTCTATTTTTCAGACAGTTTTTGCACCCGTATGTCTGTCTGACAATGAACTCACGCGATCCTCCACAGGTCCGATCTTCAGTCTATCCGCCCGTCTGTCCGCCCGCTTGTCCGTCCATCTGACCGATCGTCCGTCCATCTTCATGCCTATCCATTCGTTCTTCTGTCAATCTATTTCGCCGCACGTCTGTCTATTCTTACGACTATCTGTCATTCTATGTGTATATTCATTTATTTGAATATCTGTTTGTCTATTGGTCCGTGTAACTGTCTATCGGGTCTTTCGTTTCGCTATCTAAATCTCGTCTATTGGATGGCTCGTCTGTTTGTCTATTCGTTCGTTGACTACCTGGCCTATCTGTGCGTCCGTCTGTCTATTCGTCCATCCGTCCATCCGTTAGTCCGTCCAGATATTTGTTTAACAGTTCGTCAGTGTGTCTATCAATCCGTATGTCTGCACCCCATCCACCATCTATCTATCCACTCGTCGACCATGTGTATATCCATTTATATGTCCACTATTTACTTCTGTCAACTCATCTTACCGTCCTTCTGCCCACCTGTGTGTCGCTACGTTCATCTATCCGTCCGGATGATGTATGACAGTCAGTCTTTATGTTCGTCTATCTAACGTCCGTCCGTTTGTCTATCTCTCTGTCCGTTGGTCTATATGTTCGCCGTCAGTCTGTCCTACAGTCCTTATTTCCGTTTGTCTGTCTGTCCGTCTGTTCGTGTATCAATCCTTATGTTTGTCTATCTGAATGCATGTCTGTCCGCTCAGTCTTTCTGTCCGTTTTTCTTCCACACGTCTGTCTTTCCGCTTTTTATTTGTGGAGGGACATTTGTCTATCTGTATTTAGGTCCATCTTTAAGTCTGTCTACCTTTTCATCTCTCCACCCGGTTGTCTTATCTATCTGTTTATCCTTTCGTTTGTCAATCTAACTGTATGGCCGTCTATATATCAGTCCGTAATGATGTCTGTCCGCCTGTCTGTCTGTTCGTCTGTCTAGCCGTCCGTTTTTTTGTGTGCAACTTATCATCTGTCTGTCTGTCCATTTCTCTGTCTAGCAGTCCGTTTCTTCTTTTGTGTACCTGTTCACATGTCAATATGTCTCTCTGACCGACGGTCCGCCCATCTGTCTGTCCAGCCTTTCAATATGTCCGCCCGTCTATCCGTCCAGCCGTCTATTCGTCCGCCCTTCTATCAGTCCGTATATATGTCTGTCAGTCTATCTGCCCACGTGTATGTCTGTCCATTTGTCTTGTCTGTCAGTCTATTGGTGCGTCAGTCTAATTTTCTATCCGTCCGTTCGTATGTATACCTGTTTCTCCGCCCGTCCGTCCGTCAATCCATCCATTCATCCATTAATAAATCGATCCATTCATCCATTCATCTATCCATCCATCCATGTATCTATCTATCTATATATCTATCTATCTATCTATATATCTATCTATCTATCTATCTATCTATCTATCTATCTATCTATCTATCTATCTATCTATCTATCTATCTATCTATCTATCTATCTATCTATCTATCTATCTATCTATCTATATATCTTTTTATCTATCTATCTATCTATCTATCTATCTATCTATCTATCTATCTATCTATCTATCTATCTATCTATCTATCTATCTATCTATCTATCTATCTATCTATCTATCTATTTATCTATCCATCCGTCTGTCTGTCTATCAATCTATCCATCTATTTATCTATCCATCCGTCTGTCTGTCTGTCTGTCAATCAATCTATCTGGGATGGCATTAGAAACTGTACGGGGGAAAAAAAGAACGTCAGAAGTACTGAATTACTTAAAGGAAAGACGGTCGTGGAAGGAATTGATCGCCAACGACAATTGATGATGATGGTGATGATGATGGTGATGATGAGGGTGATGATGGTGATGATGATGGTGATGATGAGCAGGACTATTTAGTTACAATGAAAAAGACTTAATAAAACGGGACGTTAATAGAATTATCACACAAGAAGGAACCCTTTATATTTGACCAAATGCATATTCCACACAACACCAATGCATTGTGTTCTGCAAGATGAATTACTGGTGTATGGTTAAACAAGATAATATTTCCACAATTACACAATGGCGTATCCAGATGTTCTATGAGAAGCCACTGTGTGTGGCAGAGATGTGAATTGAACTAATGCCACACTGACAGAGTGTCGTGGCAGGGGACCATTAATGCGGACTAGCTCCGGAGTGTTTGTAAGAATATCTATCTAATGTCATTGCTTGCCATGTCATGGCTTCCCATGGCATTGCCACTGGTCAAAGACGTTATACGTGCGGTATAGGCTCCTATGTTTGAAAGCAAGCTGTAAGAAACATTACACCGTATACATGTTTAAAAAACACAATCACTAGCAGACCCAAATAAAATAAAAGACCGTCCGCCAGTCTCACTGTACAATTTGAAAGAAACAACAGCAAATTCACAATTAAAAGTTCTCCGCTATCGCACATATCCCCATTTCACTCTTCTCTGGCCCATTTCCCACCACCCCCTTTCTTCAACACGTGCTATTTATCCCGTCCCCTCCTCCCATCCCCCAAATTAAAAAAAACCATCTGCCCCCACCAATCCAGCCCTTCTATTTCCATAAAAAGAGTGTTTGATACTTTTTATTTATTTTCTATTCAGGGTTTTTTTTTTGGTGTTGAATGGTTATCCTAAAGACGTCCTAATCAAATTGAACATGTTGATAAAAGTTAAAATGAAATTTAAAATAGAAAACTAGAAGACAATTATCATAGCAGTGGTCTAGTATTTGAACCACGGTCCTGTAGCCCCATAGAGTAGGCTCCCACCCCTACACCGCGAAAACGGTTGAAAATGAAGTTTCCCAAATAAAATATGTTGTGACTGTTGGTTTTTGTTACGCAGGCAGACAGAAACACGTTTCGTTTCGCACAAAAATACTTCTTTTTATTGATTACATGCAACAGGTTAGTTCTAAAGATCAACAAATAATGGTAGACATGAAGCAAAACTAAGTCCAAGCAAGTTGAAATAACAAACACTTACAGCTGCATATATACCACCCTGAATGTGCAGTGACAAGGACGATTTAGGTGGTCATCACCGACGGCGATGGCCAGCTAGCATGTACAATAGACGCTCCGAAAATAATGCCTCCTGTTTTATTATGATGTCCCACAACGTCAGAAGTAGATTTTGGTAGTATGGCAGTAATGTTTGAACCTTCCCGCCAATATCCGTAAGTATATTGTGGAGGAGCAGTCGCACAGAATGGCGTCTGTCATTCAAATGCGTTATGAACAGAGGTGCTATATTGAATTCTTCCATGCGTAAAAAAGTTGCCCCAAATAACATTCATCAAAGCTTGCTGAACATTTACGAAGACCAAACAGTGGATGTTAGCACAGTGATACAGTGGATGTTAGCACAGTGATACAATGGATGTTAGCACAGTGATACAGTGGATGTTAGCACATTGATGCAGTGGATGTTAGCACAGTGATACAGTGGATGTTAGCACAGTGATACAATGGATGTTAGCACAGTGATACAGTGGATGTTAGCACAGTGATACAGTGGGCTGTGCGTTCAGCAGTGGCGAAAACGACATGAGTGACAAGAATGTTCCAGACGGCCACAGCTGTCACACCAGGCACAGAAGAACGCCTCCATCAGCTCATCCGCACAAATCTGAAGATTACGATCAGGGAACTGTCTACGGAGCGGGATATCGGCTTCAATGCGATGAAAACAATGGTGAAGACTTTGTAATATTACAAAGTTTGCGTCAGGTGGGCCCACGAATGCTCTCTCAGGAACAGAAAGAACATCGCATGCAAGTTTGTCATGACCTTTTGAACCATTACCACGATGAAGATGACAGTTTCCTAGATCACATCATTACTAATGACGAGACGTGATGCTACCACTACGATCCTGGGTCAAAATGGCAATCCATGGAGTGATGACATGTGAATTCTCCATAGAGTTAAAAGTGCAGCCCTCAGCCGATAAAGGTATGTAAACTGTCTTTTGGGATAGGAAAGGGGTAATCCTTCCTTCTTGATTTCCTGAAACCTGGATAAACCATCAACTCTGACCTTTACATTGCGATGCTGACTAAGCTGAAGACTTGAAATTCGAGAGTCAGGCCAGAGAAGAAGACAACCTGTCTTTTGCAACACGATAACGCAAGACCCCATACTAGTTTGAAGACCGTTGAGCACATTGTCAGTCTGGACTGTCTTACTACACCCACTGTATAGTCCGGATTTGGCGCCTTCTGACTATTTCAACTGTTTAGCTAATGAAAGATTTTTCTTGCAACGACGCATTCATAGCAGCTGCGAAACAGTGGATCACCTCCGCTGGTGCAAATTTTTACGAGGGCGGCATGTATGTTCTTGTTCATCGTTGAGAAAGCTGTATAGTCGAGGGTGGAGACTATGCAGAAAAATAGTTTTTCGAAGGCAATACATTGCTCTATCTAATGGTGTTATTATGCTCTTCTTATCTGTTATGGTTTTCACGGAGTAAAATAGGAGGCATTACTTTCGGAGCGGTTCTCGTGTTTGTTATTTCCACTTGCTTGGACTTAGTTTTGCTTCATGTCTACCATTATTTATTGAGCTTGTCTTCTTTCTTTCTCATGTTGTCTATAGTTTCTGCAAAACGTTGTACCGGTCTTTTCCTTACCCTCATACCCTTTCCTTTCTTCCCCTCTCCCCTTCATACCTTACCTCCCCCACTTTTAACTTCAGCAGTCACATATTACGACATGCCTGGTAGATAGATAATAGAGGCACGATTCGTCTCCCACCCTCTTGTCAAGTGCCTGTATTATATACATATAGCAGCTATACCTGACTTGGAAACACGAGTAAATGTATCACTTATCCGGCGATCAGAACAAGAAAGAAAAAGAAAAGTATTTTTGGAATCAATGATTTTTACTTCTTAGGACAAGTTGATATATTTGAAGTTATCAGCAAACATATTCGAGAATGAAACAATCATTTCGGATTTGTAATTCTGGATAGAATACTTTTATCCAGACCAACGATTTTCAAGTTCAAAACTTTCGGAAAGATGTCATTAATTGTTTCTTTTTATCAGAAGTCAAATACAGACCTAGCCAGCACATTGAGTTGGCGACTGGAGAGTTACCAGGACTTTATTTATCACTACTACAAATTCCTCCGATGGACCATTGCAATAGGTCCAATAAAGATAGATATAGACATGGAATTAGTTCCTTATTTGAACATGAAAACACAATCGGTTTGAGATTTGTTTGTTTATATACAATTATATATATTTCCTTATGCGTAACATGCTATTAGTTTTATATTGTAATACTACTAATAATGATGTGGGGGCTAGTGAGGAGATCTGGTCTGGACGTCCCGCTCGTTAAAGGAAATTGAAACACCTGTTATAGTCTCTCCTTTCCAGGTGTGGAGATCTCCGCTGTATTCACTGTTCGGATTGCCGGACATGATTTTACATGCCAATGACCTCTCCTACATTATTGTGTTCCCAGCAGCACTTTTATGAGGGGCCCCCTGTTTCTTACAGAGCCAGGGGGGGGGGGGCAGATTTGGCTCATTAGCCGTGGTTGGATGCCAATCTAAAAGAAGTTACTCTGACTCTAAACTCGGGTAGACAAAGCTCATTAACCTGCTCAGGCAGTTGACCTAGGAGAAAGGGAACTCTGATTTCAAACAAACAAGTGCCAGGGAGTGCTCTCTAGTCATGGACGATGAGAGTATCTTGGGATGTCTCGAGTAGCTAGCATCTGCGGGCAACGATGCCACTGCATTGTGAAAACCGCAGAAGAGGGTAGGGCTACAGGAGTAAACCCAGACCGAAAATCCGGAGTGGTGGCTCATAAAGCGGATGGTTCTAAAATTGCGAACTCATTCCGGCAGCTCCTGCAGCTGAGTTAGTGCCAAATCGTCATGGTTTGCATTTCTTTGAACTACACTAGTGAGGCAGAGAGGGGGATCCTGCAGTTTGGACAGCCCAGGGTCTATATTTTCAGCGCCCAGACTTGCGTCCTGGAGAGGCTACTTACAGGGCGCCACGCGCAGGGTCTACAGAGACTGAGACGTCTGTGATGAATAATTAATAATAATAATAAATAATAATAATAATTAATAATCACAAGCGAAAATAACGAAACTAAATTAGTTCTATTTGTGCATATGAACATATAATGATTTGACTTTTTGACTGTAAACGATAATAAGTGAAGGACTGCAGCCAATCACAGTACCAACAACGCACAGACAAGGTTATCACACCGACAAACAAAAGAACGGTATCAGACGTCACAAGAAGCACATCAATATGTAATTACGTCGCAGTTCTACTTACTTCTAGCAGTAGTAGTCAAAGTAGAAACATTAAGGTTGAAACCAAAAACGTTCAAATAGAAATATAGAAACAGAAGGGTAATAACAGAATAAAATAACTGCACAAACTATGTTGTGATACGAGTATTTAATCTGTAAACCGACAAATATTAAAATAGAGACACACCATTTTGCATGTGCTGGCAGAAATACAATATTTCACACAAATAATTTAGGACAAAATTCTTAATAACATCCTCTTTCCTTTTGTTAATTTCAATACATTCGAATTTTAAAAATGAATCTGATGGATCCACAATAAGTGCTAGTTCTTTAATGCAGGGTGTACAGAAAGTCTCGTCACAATCTACAGTTGATGTTTTGAGTCGTAGAACACGTAAAAGTAGCTCAATGGTAATAAATGCAGTTTAGAATGAAGTGTTAACGACTCACTGTACCATATCTCAGTTTCTTATGATGTAGAGTTTACTAGTTCTTTAGTAACCGCACGCCACGTTTACATTTACAGCTGAGCAGAACGGTGTTTCATAACTGAGAAGCAAACCTGATAACTTCGCTCTGATAAACAAGCGCTCTAACCATACTGAAAATAGAGGCGACTATCGTAATGGGAAAAGGACTCCTAGAACCTACTTCATTGCATCTGGGCGCCCCCATATACATTGCACCTGGGCGCCCCCATATACATTGCACCTGGACGCCCCAATATTTGCTCAGTCCCTTTCAATGCTGAAAGTGTCGACGTTAGAGCATGAACCTCTTTGCTCCTGCCACGACTAGGAATTTCCCCTTGACCAACAGGTACATAATTTACAGCTAGGTCGATTGGAAGATTCGGTCATACGGTGAAAATCACATGACATTTTTGATCACATATAACCGACATGATGTAAGCCAAGCTTACAACAAATTTGCCACCACATTCCCCAGCCATAAATGTGCTAAGTGAGCGACACATATGAGCGAGAACAGTAAGAACATCATCAGGATATGCTTTAGCTCGCTTAGCCCGAACCAGAGACTGGGCAGCATTCTCGCAAGAGGGAGCGGATAAACCATTCCAGATTAAGACAGCAATATGGTTTAGTAACGTGGAATACAAGGAACGATAGTATATCTGCAATGAAATGCTTCAGTGAGAGGTAATATGTGGTACTTAACGGCTGTATATTTGTTGTTGTTGTTGTTGTTGTTTGTTTGTTTTGCGTTCGCCTTGTTTCTTTAATCCCCAAGACGGTGTGCGTTGCACTGTGGTTTTTATTTTGCGCCATTCGACCCAGTGCATCCGACTTCAGCATACATTTTTTTTAAGGGTCTGCTTACTCCTGCATTTTCTAAGGGTTTGCTTCTCCGGGGTAACTACCGGTGCTGTATTTGAAATGTATTTGACATGCATCTAGCTTGAAGATCGTCATTAGCAGAGGACTCCGTTGTAAAAGTAACATTACATTCTCAGTAATAATAATGAACGATCACTTATGTCAATGAAAACAACAACAAACAATACAGAGCTTAATAAGAGAAAGTGTAGATTGTTGTAATATGCCGTTAGGACAATGTAAGAGATAAATGAGAAAAAAACGTGGGTAGTTGCAATATGTCGTTAGAACAATGTAAGAGATAAATGAGAAAAAAACGTGAGTAGTTGTATTATGTCGTTAGAACAATGTAAGAGATAAATGAGAAAAAAACGTGAGTAGTTGTATTATGTCGTTAGAACAATGTAAGAGATAAATGAGAAAAAAACGTGAGTAGTTGTAGTATGTCGTTAGAACAATGTAAGAGATAAATGAGAAAAAAACGTGGGTAGTTGCAATATGTCGTTAGGACAATGTAAAAGATCAATGAGAAAAAGTTTAGACCGTTGCAATATGTCGTTATTATAATGCAAGAGATTAATGAGAACATTGTAGATACTTCAAAATGCCTTTGCAGTAATGCACCAGGCTAATGAGAGAAAGGGTATATAGTTACGTATTCTCAGGTCAATGTAAGAGAGGCATTCAAACAAATAATCTTAATATAATTATAAATCAATAAATGGAAAGGATAAATTAGACTAAACCAATGTTTTCAAAGTACGACCAGTTACAAGAACAAGAGGGCACAGCTACAAATTGTTTAATGACAGGTCCAGAATAGCTATTAGGAAATATTTATTTTTGTCAGAGAGGGGTGAATTCTTGGAATGTATTGCCGCAGGATGTAGTTGAAGCAGAGTCAGTTAATGCATTCAAAAGTCGATTGGATCCTCACAGTATTTCAGTATCGGAAGAGTGAAATAAACTTGTTGTATATAGACCTTCTATAGCCTTCTAAACAAGTATAATGAAGTTGAGTTAAGTTGAGTAATATTTCAGATTCAGTTAATTTAAAGTTTTGAAGTTACTTTTTTACTCATTCTTGTACAACAATATTACCAAACAGAGGTACAAGACGGGGAGTGGGTTATAAAATGTCTAAGAACAAATGAGGAATCACATGCAGCTGATGTTCAATTGCAAACAATCTTAAAAATAGAACACGGTTCTACAAACTCATAACATGAAATTGAAATAGAAATGTATTTATGTATATGTGCAATTAAGGTGTAAATATTTCTGAAAGTCTGCTGTATATTTGCATGTCCGGAGACACAACAAGTCGCTATGTTATTCCCTTCACGAGCTTGAAATATATGATTATTTCCCTATTTACGTTGAAATAAGTTTTTATTTTTAGCTTAGTAAGGGCACACAAAATTCATTAAAAAAAATTCGAAAGTTTTCTCCTCAAAATATTTGCATGATGGGGTTTACCTTGGCGCTTGAATATTTCCCTTCACGAATTGTGGGCATATGATTATTTGGCTGCACGAATAAATTGTTTACTGCAAAATACTGACTAGAAAAGTTGGCATCAAGAAATGACCTGGCACGATAACGGGTTTTGGCAACAACAAAATACAAAATTTTAAAATTCTCTCCCATTTATTTAATAACAGATTTTGGCTACATTTATATTTACTACAGAACTGTGTGTATTTTTAAAAAATTTCGTTTTCGGGTGAAGACGGGTACAACAGCACATATGGGTTTATATATATATATATATATATATATATATATATATATA
Organism: Ariolimax columbianus; assembly: GCA_036924085.1. Taxonomy (NCBI): domain Eukaryota; kingdom Metazoa; phylum Mollusca; class Gastropoda; order Stylommatophora; family Arionidae; genus Ariolimax; species Ariolimax columbianus. The sequence continues at coordinate 24,228,304 of JAVGWX010000004.1, read as the reverse complement.
TATATATATATATATATATATATATATATATATATATACGCGTGTGTGTGTGTATTAGTGGATTTTGGTGTGCTTTCGTGTGTGTGTTTTCTCTGCATACGTATATTTTCCATAATCCCAGATAAGCGGCGAGACAATTCGTGCACCATGTACATGCACTTGGTCATTTGTAGGTCTTCAACAAATTGATTTAACGTACTTCTGTCTTTTGGCATTCGTTCCTCTTAACTCTGAAATGTTTGCCATGAGCTCACTTATCCAAGAGTGCTTGGCAGTACTGTAGGCTGGTTCCGCTGTATTAACCTATGCCAATGCAATTGTCTTTTCTTCAGATCACTACATTTATATTTACTCCGAACTGTGTGTGCTTTTCTCGGGAGGAAGCCGGATACTAAAGCACTTATGCCAATATATATACACGTGAACTTCACGTGATTCTCGCCCTTTGCCTAAGCTGCAAACGTCAGTTTTGGTGTGTAAAATTTAGACACGACTATAATGGCCTGAACACAGCCGGGGAGATATACCCAACTCACTCACACGTTGAGTGATATCCCTACGACCTCTTGCGGTTATGGGAAAAGCACGACACACGACGTTAGATGTCCTCCCCCTTCTGCTTGTCTTGTAATATACCTGTTAACGGGAAAGGCTTCGGGAGTAAACTCTGAGGAAAAATCTAAATCCTCTGCTTTTTCCAGTCGTCTGGACAGATATCTTGCCACTGGCCAAGGGTAACGCGGGACCAGAGAGTGAGGTTGACAAAAAGGGCAGTGTTTTCCTCACTTTAATCAGAATCACCTCGCGTCACCCTTTCAGCGGACACATCAAGAGATCAAGACTGTCCACGGCTGAACAAAGAGTGGTGTTCACACGTGATGGACGAACTTCATCATGATATATATATATATATATATATATATATATATATATATATATATATATATATATATTTACATGTGTGTGTATGTGTGTGTGTTTCTGTTTGAGTGTACGCGTGCGCTGCATATTTCTATTTTCATTAATCCTAGATTAGCAATGAGATATTTGGTACAAGCTGTACATTCACCATGATAGATGTACACCCAGTACATGCACTATGATAGATAGAACAATTTAATATGCACGAATTAACATTTCAGTCAAATGTAGAATTTCTTTACATCTACAAAGCAACAAATATTCTCCAATCTATTGGAGTTTCCCTGAATTCTATAGCATTGTCTCTATTACTGGGGCACCAACATTTTATCAATGCGAAAGAAGTCATTTCTGCTATAGTTCCCTTTTAGTCATTGAGCTACTCAAAATTAACAAAATTGCACCGATGAGCGTTAAAAAGAATGAGAAACCTGGGTTCATTTGATTGCCAAATTTGTTATAGCCGTAGATTGAACAAGTCAGGATGAGGATTGCACCTGTAGAGTAAATTCTAAAAGTAGTGAAACAAGAAAACCCAAATTGGCAAAATCGTATTAGTGCAGCGACAAAAATCTAGAAACAAAAACCAGTAATTGAGTTGTGTCAATCAATACCAGCTTTTTAATTCTATGTGGACCGTGGGTCTTCAACAAATACACGTCAAGTACATCTGTCATTAGACATTTGTTTTTGATATCTCCACTTCTTTAATATCTCTGTTACATTTGCCTGGAGTTAATTTTTCTAAAAGTGTTTGGAAGTGCTGTAAGCTGATACGGCTTATCAACCTTGTCCAAAGCAAGCGTCTGATCTTTACATTTAATGCCGAATTATCATTTATTAAAAAAACACATGATATTAGTCGAGCGAAACCGAGTACTAAAGCATTTGTTGTTTATATGTGTATATATTTATAAATGGAGGCATTCTACAATCAACTTCAGCGTCTGGTATCCGAAATGCCAAAAAAGGACATAGTGGCAGTTCAGGGGATTGGAATGCAACAATTGGAGAAAATGCAGTCCATGACTGGAGAAAAACATGTAGCATATAGGGAACCAGGTAATGACCTCAGACTCCTATAAATTGCTGTTGGTGGCAAACACGTTCGCGTATAACGCGGTGTCTAGATTTGAACATGACACAGTCCAAACAATGAAGTGCACAGCGAAATTGATTATATACTGGTCCAGTGGAGGTTTAGATCTAGCATCAACACCGACAAAACGAAAAGTTTTCCCGGAGCGGATATAGGAAGCGACTACGATCTTGTTATGACTATTCGTCTGCGATTGAAGATAGTCACAAAGAAGAAAAAGGTGACTAGACTAAATTTTGACTTGGACAAATTAAAAGACTCAACAATCATTGAAATGTTCCAATCGACGGTAGGAGGGACATTTGTCCCAATGTTGGCTCTCAGAGAGGGACTGGATACCGATACAGTAACAGAGTCTCTTAACTCACCACTCACAGATACAGCAACAGAGATTACGGGGAGTCACAAAACAAAAAAGAAGCCATGAGTGACCAAAGACATTCTAGACCTTCGCGATAGGTCACTGAAAAACAAAAAAACATTCACCTAATGAAGTCAGCAGATATAAAGAGGTCAAGGAAGTGATACAAGAAAAGAAGAGAAATAGGCATGAATGTGTGAGCAATGTACAACCATCGAAGGCAGATTAGACAGAAATGACGCCAAAGACGCATACAATGGGGGGGGGGGGGGGGGGGGGCCAAAGAATTGGTAACGCCTAGACAAAGCAGGAATTTTATGATCAAGAATTAAAGCAGCAAGTGCCGTATAGAGGACAATAACGTACTGGCACGATGGACAGAGTACTGTTCCAAGTTATACATCTATGAGGGACTGGACGAGCCTGGGAAAACAATCTCTCCAACACCAACAACGATGGAGGAAAACCAACTGATAACAAAGGATTAGGTGACTGCAGTGGTAAAAACATTGAGAAGGTGGAAGGCTGCCGGTGTGGGCAATATACCAGCAGAGCTAATACAGGCAGGTGTGGAGGTAGTGGTGGAAGGCTTGACACACATCTGCAACAATGTATGCGCGGTGGGAAACTGGCCGGACTTATGAATAAACTCGATAGTTATACCGTTACATAAGTCTGGAGACCTAAAGCTGTGCCAACATTATAGAACAATTAGCCTCATAAGCCACCACAGCAAGGTCATGCTTAGAATGTCATTGATGAAGAACAGGTATGGTTCGCATGGAAGAAGCACTACCGAACAGATCTTTAATTTAAGACTGATAAACGAGAGAAATCTGGAAAATGTACACAAATTCGTATCCTATGTTTGTTGATTTTAAGATTGCGTTTGAAATAAGCGCACACATCGTTGTGGGCAACTAGGAGGTTGTATAAAATCAACGGAAATATAATACAAGTCCTTGAACACCTAGATGATAAGGTGTCTAGCGCTGTTCTTGTGGACTAATTTCGCACATATGTCGGTGTAAGGCAGGGTCGTACACTCTCGCGAACACTTTTCAACATACTTCTTGAGGGTATTATGAATAAGACACTTGGAAAAAAATGTTGGAATTGTCAATTTAGGGGACCGAACGATTACCAACATTCGTTTTTCAGATGACATCGGCGAGTTGGAAGCACAGAGGCGGAACTCCGGGAATGGGTCAGAAGCCTCAATGAAACAACTTTTGACTATGGTGTGGAGATTAACGCTGGAAAGACAAAAATGAATGACCAACAACGCTGAGGGCTTCAAGAATAGGAGAAAAGCTAATGGCCAGGAACTTGAAGTGGTCGACCGTTTTAAATAACTTGGTTCGGGGGACGGCGTGGCCTAGTGGTTAAGTGGCACGGCTCACAACCAGAAGGTGCTGGGTTCGATCCCCATCACAGCACCGGCCGTTATCCCGGGGAAGCAGACCCTTACATAAAATGCGTGCCGAAGTCGGATGCACTGGGCCGACAGGCGCAAAATAAAAACCACAGTGTAACGCACACACGCATTGGGGAATGGATAAATAAGGCGAACGCAAAAAAAAAATAAATAAAAAAAAATAAAAATAAAACAAAATAACTTGGTTCGATTGTTAGTGATGGAAGATCAAAGTATGAGGTGTTGGACAGAATAGATCAGGCAATAGCGATGTTTACAAGACTTTATAAAATCTGGAATGACAAACGTTTAGGCATATGCACGAAAATCAGATTAATGGGTATATTGGTCTTGTCAATATTCCTCTATGCTTGGGAGACATGGACAATTACAGCTGACCTGTAGCGGAGGATACAGGTCTCTGAGATAGATGTTTCCGAAAAATTATAAAAGTCACATACAAAGACCGAGCTACAAATGAGGAAATACGAGGAAGAATTGCAAAATAAATAATGCCTTCTGAAGACTTCCTGGCAACGACCAAAAGACAGAAACTCGCTTGGTACGGCCATATATCCAGATAAAACGGTCTTGAAAATACGATCCTGCATGGAAAGGTGCAAAGCTAACCATGAAGATGTCGTCTCAAAAAGAGATGGGGGGAAGGGGGAGGGGACAACCTAATAAAATGGACCAATCTACGACCAGCCAAGACACATGCAGTGTCCACTGACAACAGATGAGTGACGAGGAATTGTGGGGATGTCTTAATGTGTGCCCCAAGAACCTCAAGGTTACGGGATGACTTTAAATGTATGTATATATATATATATATATATATATATATATATATATATATATGTGTGTGTGTGTGTGTGTGTGTTTGTGTGGGTGTGTATGCGCGTGTGTGTGATTAGTGACCAGACATTTGGTATACCCTGTACATGCACCATGAAAGATTTAAACTCTGTACATGCACTGTGAATGATGGAACAATTTAATTTTCCCCGGTCAACATTGTCCCTTTACATCTACATAGCAACACCTTTTCTCCCATCTATTGGAGTTTCCGTGAATTCTATAGCATTGTCTCTGATACTGGAGCAACTAGATTTTATTACTGCGAAAGAAGTCATATCTGCTATCATTTTCTTGAACTTGTAGAGCCACCCCCGCAATTAAATAAGATTGCATCAACGAGCGGAGCATAGAATGAGAAACCTGGGTTCTCATTGTCGCCATTTTTTAGGCTTATAAAGAAGAACACAGGATGAGCAATGCACCTGTAGAGTAGATTCCAAAAGTAGTGAAAAGAAAAAACTAAAATTGGCAAATAATCGTATCAGGGCAGCAAATAAAATATAACAGATGGTCGCAACATCAGTGATGGATTAGATGAACTGTGTCAATCAATCCTAGCATTTTGCACATGGACCACATGTCATCACAAATTTATGTCCAGTGCAGATGTACATAGACATTCATTATTGTTATTACTAAACTGTTAAAATTGTTAAATTTGTGTGGAGCTAATTTCTCTAAGAGTGTTTGGTAATGCCGTAAGCTCATTCCGTTGTTGTTAGCTTGGCCAATGTAAGCGCATGAATCTCACATCACTACATTCATATTTACTATTGAATTATGTGCATTTCTCGGGGTGAGGGGAAGAGAGGGGAGGATACTAAAGTACTTTTGGCAATATATACATATACATTTATATTTATATATATATATATATATATATATATATTTATATATATATATATGTATATATATTTATGTATATATACACATACATATATAAATATATGTGTATGTATATTATATAAATATATTTATGTGTGTGTGTTGCTGTGTGTGCGCGTGCGTGTGTGCGCATGTGTATATTATACAGTGTGTGCGTGTGCGCGAGCGTGCGTGTGCGTGTACGTGCGCCTGTGTGTGTGTGTGTGTGTGTGCGCGCGTGCGTGTGGTGCTGCATATGTATATTTTCAATAATCCCAAGTAAATGACGAGACAGTTGGTACACCCTGTACATGCACTGTGATAGATGTACACCAAGTACATGCAATGTGATAGATGGAATAATTTAGAATGCACAAAGCAACATTGTAGAATTTCTTCACATCTACTTGGCAACAAATATTCTCCCATCTTTTGGAGTTTCCGTGAATTCTATAGCATTGTCTCTTGCTGAAGCAACTAGATTTTATCACTGCCAAAGAAGTCATTTCTGCTATTATTTCTTAGAACTCATAGATCCACCAGCAATTAAAAAGATTGCGCCGATGGCTGTAAGAAAGAAGGAGAAGCCCGGATATCTATTAGAGTCAAATCTGTTATAGGCGAATATGCCACAAGCCATGATGAGCAGCGAACCTGTAGAGGAAATTCTAAATGTAGTAAAATAAAAACAAACTTAAATTTGCAAATATAGCATCAGGGCAACAATAGTAAAGTAAAAACAAATCAATGCACAAGTGTTAACAACAGATATAAATTAGTTGAGTTGTGTCAATCAATATCAGCATTTTAACTCTATGTGTACAGTGGGACTTCAACAAATGCATGTCAAGTACATCTGTCCTTAGACAATCGTTGTTGATATCTATACGTTAACAACAATTTCTATTACATTTGCCCGGAGCTCAATTTTTTTTAGAGAGTTTGGTAATGCTGTAAGCTGGTTACCTTGTAACCCTTAAGATCCAAAAGGCATTTTGTATTGTGGTCTAGAGAATCCTGAATGAAATCAACAAAACCTATGAGAAGTGGGTGTTTGTCTTATTTTATCTGCAACCTTTCTATTTGTCGTGATATTGGAATAAATTTTTGATACGTTTTGTGTGAATTGAGGAGAGTCTAACATATAATGCTAGTGTGCAGAAAGTAGAAATTGTTTTACAAGTGCACCTGCCACAATAAAAGTTGCACCCATCAGGAGCAGTGCACACCGAACGTGCATTCCTTGCGTTGTTCACACTTAGACTAATGTAGTAGTGTCACTATGCCGCTTATCATCGTAAACACACCTGCCAATCACCGATACCATTGCTGTGGAATAATTCTAGATAATCGTTATCACTCTATATCTCAATATCTGATTGATTATTATCGTAATCAAAGTGTAGCTTGTCATATAGATCGAACAGATTTCGTCTTGACTCTTTTGCTCCCTATCAGATAGATCGCTCATTTATTGGGGAAAATGCATTGGTTTGAACATTCGAGTGTTTTGATACTTTATCGATACTTTCTCATCACAAACGAATTCAAAACAGCAGACAACGCTAGACGTAGTAACCGAGAAATGAACGCAATCAGAACAAGCGATTTTCAGCAGTAAAGGATTTGAGGGCGTTAACTGTAACCAACCGGTAGAATTTCTTCTTCACTAATCCAAGCGTCTGATCTTCACATGACTATATTTATCTTTATTACCGAACTATGTGTATTAAAAAAAAACCATGTTTTTTGTCGAGCGTATTGTCATTTACATTTAAGGAATATCTACGAGAAATGTAGAGTTTAAAGTAGACATGTACACATGTTTCATTGATTACACCAAGGATTTTGACACGTAAAACATCAAAATCTGTGGAGAATCATGAAGGAAATGGGGTTTCCTTTGCATATAGTCCATCTCATTGAAACATTATACCAAGATCAACAAGCCGCTGTACGAATATCTGGGCAAACATCAGATTGGTTTGCAGTACAAAAGGGAGTCCGTTAAGGATGTATCCTCTTACCTTATCTGTACAACATATATGTGGAACGTATACTGAGAAATGCTCTAGAAGACGAGAACATTGAAAGTTTCGACCCATTTACGATTGGGGGGTACGAGATTCCAGAGTTACGATACGCACATGACACAGTGATACTATCAAGAAGTGCAGAAGGGCTAGAGCAGCTACTTTCATCAGTTAATGGACATAGTAAAGATCAAAACCTGTTTATAAACATGAATAAAACAAAGATAATGACCACCGAAAAAACACAATGTCAGCATAAATTTACAGTGGGAGGTGAGGAAATAGATCAGGTCACACATTTTGGATATCTGGGCTCCAGAATGGACAAAATGGCTACTGCTCGAAAGAAATCAGAAAAGTAGCTATGGCAATGCAAAGACTGAACAGCCTGAAGAAATTGACAGAGCACCAACAAAATGATAAAAGTAAAAGTCTTGAGAACCTGCGTTTTTCCTGTGGCAGCTTATGGCTGTAAATCATGGACGATTACCAAAACGTTTAGACAAAGAATCGAATCCTTCGAGTCAAAATGTTACAGAAAGATCCTCAGAACACCCTGGACAGGGAAAATAAAAACAAATGTAGACATTCTGCAAGAGTTGAGCATAGAGGAGAACTGGTTTATCAATTCCATTTTTGGCTAGAAAATGCAAAATACTTTGGTCACATCAAGAGACATAACGGTCTTGAGAGAACGGTGATGGAAGGTATGGTGCCAGGTAAAAGAGGAAGGGGTTGACCAAGAAGACGATGGCACCAAGATATCCAGGAATGCCTGAGAATGTCTGTGGCGTAGGCTGGAGTTTTGGCAAGAGAACGAGTTTCTTTCAGACAGACTGTGATGGGAGCGACGTTCTACAAAGGACATGCTACATGATATTGACATACATATTTATGTGTGTGTGTGTGTGTGTGCACGCGCGCGCGCGCTCGTGCTGCATATCTATATTTTCAATATTCAATAATCCTAGATTAGCAACAAGATATGTGGTACACCCTGTACATGTACTTTGATAAATTGAACAATTTAATAAGCACGAATCAACATTGTAGCATTCCTTTACATCTACATAGCAACACCTTTTCTCCCATCTATTGGAGTTTCCGTGAATTCTACAGCATTTTCTCTATTACTGGAGCAACTAGATTTTATTACTGCGAAAGAAGTCATATCTGCTATCGTTTCCTAGCACTTGTAGAGCCACCCCCGCAATTAAAAAAAATTGAATCGATGAGCGGAACATAGAATGAGAAACCTGGGTTCTCATTGTCGCTACTTGTTTTAGACCGTATAAAGAAGAACACAGAATGAGCAATGCACATGTAAAGTAAATTCCAAAAGTAGTGAAATAAAGAAAATACAAAATTGGCCAATATCGTATCGTATCAATCCTAGCATTTTGACACGACGTGGACCACATAGGATCAAAAATTTATGTCAAGTACAGATGTACTTAGACATTCATTGTTGTTATTTCAAATTCTTTAAAATAAAACTTTACTTTTTTATGGAGCTAATTTCTTTAAGTGTGTTTGGTAATGCTGTAAGCTGATTCCGTTGTTGTTAGCTTGGCCAATGCAAGCGCATGAACCTCACATCACTACATTCATATTTACTATTGAACTGTGTGCATTTCTCGGGGATGGGGGGTAGGGGGGTGGTGCTGGGGTGGGGGAAGGGAGCAGGATACTAAATCACTTTTGGCAATATATACATATACATTTATATATAGACATATTTATATATAGACATATATAATTATACATATATTTGTACGTATATTATACAAATATATTAAGGTGTATGTGTGTGTGTTACTGTGTGTGTGCTGAATATTTATATTTTCAATAATTCCAGGTAATTGACGAGGCATTTGGTACATCCCGCACATGCACTTTGATATATATATACCAAGTACATGCAATGTGATAAATGGAACAATCTAATATGCACGAATCAACATTGTAGAATTTCTTCACATCTACTTATAGCAACAAGTATTCTTCTATCTATTAGTGTTTCCGTGAATTCTATAGCATTGTCTCTTGCTGAAGCAACTAGATTTTATCACTGCATAAGAAGTCATTTCTGCTATTTTTTCTTAGAACTCATAGATCCACCAGCAATTAAAAAGATTGCACCGATGGCTGTAAGAAAGAAGGAGAAGCCCGGATATCTATTAGAGTCAAATCTGTTATAGGCGAATATGCCACAAGCCATGATGAGCAGCACACCTGTAGAGGAAATTCTAAATGTAGTAAAATAAAAACAAACTTAAATTGGCAAATATAGTATCAGGGCAGCAATAGTAAAGTAAAAACAAATCAATGCACATGTGGAAACAACAGAGATAAATTAGTTGAGTTGTGTCAATCAATACCAGCATTTTAACTCTATGTGTACAGTGGGACTTCAACAAATGCATGTCAAGTACATCTGTCCTTAGGCATTCGCTGTTGCTATCTTTACTTTAACAAACATTTCTATTACGTTTGCCCGGAGCTCAATTTTTTTAGAGAGTTTAGTAATGCTGTAAGTTGGTTACCTTGTAACCCATAAGATCCAAAAGGCATTTTGTATTGTGGTCTAGAGAATCCTGAATGAAATCAACAAAACCTATGAGAAGTGGGTGTTTGTCTTATTTTATCTGCAACCTTTCTATTTGTCGTGATATTGGAATAAATGTTTGATACGTTATGTGTGAATTGAGGAGAGTCTAACATATAATGCTAGTGTGCAGAAAATATAAATTGTTGTACAAGTGCACCTGCTACAATAAAAGTTGCACCCATCAGGAGCAGTGCACACTAACGTGCATTCCTTGCGTTGTTCACACTTAGACTAATGTAGTAGTGCCACTATGCCGCTTATCATCGTAAACACACCTGCCAATCACCGATACCCTTGCTGTGGAATAATTCTAGATAATCGTTATCACTCTATATCTCAATATCTGATTGATTATTATCGTAATCAAAGTGTAGCTTGTCATATAGATCGAACAGATTTCGTCTTGACGGCCCACTTGTGCTCACTATCAGATAGATCGCTCATTTATTGGGGAAAATGCATTGGTTTGAACATTCGTGTGTTTTTGATACTTTATCGATACTTTTTCATTGCAAACGAATTCAAAACAGCCGACAACGCTAGACGTAGTAACCGAGAAACGAACGCAATGAGAACAAGCGGTTTTCAGCAGTAAAGGATTTGAGGGCGTCAACTGTAACCAACCGGTAGAATTTCTTCTTCACTGATCCAAGCTTCTGATCTTCACATGACTATATTTATCTTTATTACCGAACTATGTGTATTAAAAAAAACCATGTTTTTTGTCGCGCGAATCCGGACACTAAAGCACTTGTGGCAATATATATATATTGATATGCAAATGTGTGTCTGCGCGTGTCCTCGCGCTCGTGCTGCATATTTATATTTTCAATATTCAATAATCCTAGATTAGCATGCACTTTGATAAACTGAACAATTTAATATGCACGAATCAATATTGTAGAATTTCTTTACATCTGCTTAGCAACACATGTTTGCTAATATATTGAAGTTTCCTTCATTTCTATGGTATTGTCTCTTGCCAAAACTACTAGATTTTATCCCTGTGAAAGAATTAATTTCTTCTATCATTTCCTAGGATTCATAGAGTCACCCGCAATTACAAATATTGCACCGACGAACGTTAGAACGACTGAGAAGTCTGGTTACGTATTACTGCTAAATCGGTTGTAGACGAATACGCAACAAGCCAGGAAGAACAGTGCACTTATTGACTAAATTCCGAAAATAGTGAAACAAAAAACAACAACTCCAAATTGGTCAAATATCGTATCAGGACAACAAAGAAAATCGAACACAAGTTGGAACCAAAGAGATTGATTAGTTGAGCCGTGTCGTTCAATCAAAGCATTTCAGCTGCCATTGGACTGTGGGTAGTCATCAAATTCATGCCTCATCCTTCTCTTCTCAGACATTTATTCCGGTTATCTGCACACTTTTATTATCTCTGTTATGTTTGCCTGGATTTCACTTATTCAAGAGTGTTTGGTAACGCTGCAAACTGGTTCCGTTTTCATTAACCTTGTCAGGCCTCTGATCTTCATTTCACAACAATGGTACAGGAAGTGTGGAAAGTCTGAATTGTCCAGTGAAAATATGAATTATCCTTCTTCTTTTGTCCTATTGCTTTTGCCATAAGGCGTCGCAGAGAGGTGGGATGTCCTACTGCTTTTGCCAAACGGCGTCGCAGAGAGGTGGGATGTCCTACTGCTTTTGACATAAGGCGTCGCAGAGAAGTGGGATGTCCTACTGCTTTTGCCATACGGCGTCACAGAGAGGTGGGGTGTCCTACTGCTTTTGCCATACGGGGTTGGAGAGAGTTGGGATGAGTAGATTTCTTGGTGTCGCCAAGTGGGAGGCGTGTGCTGTCGTTAGATGTAACTAGCTCTAGCTGAGAGTGTCATAGACACCCACGACCCATCGACGTCGTGGTCTGCGTCAGATCGTGGATCGGATACCTGCATATGATATGCTCTTGATGCAGGCTGGTCGTAATGTATTTTGACTAAATGACCAAACCCCTTGACTTTTATAGAGTCAATGTACGTCCTAACTGGGATTGTCCTCACTGTCTGCCTTAGCGTGGAGTTTCGGATTCTGTCACGGATTATATTTGCGGCTACATTTTACACATAGCTCATGCCACAGCTCTGGATCCTACTCTTATGGGTTGCTAATCAGGACCAATATTGACATTGGTAACACAATGTAGAAATAAAAAGTATATTTATCAGCCTCCTCTTAGTTGAAAGAAGTACTCTAGGGTGTTTAAAAATTGGCGCAATTTGATAGTAGACACTGTTTGCCTTCTGAATTATATGTGCATCTCACTGCCCACTCTGCCGTCATCAGTGAACACACTACCTAGATATTTGAACTGCCGTACTTGCTTGATACCAATGTCACTGAAGTTGAACCTTTACTGCAATTGTTCACGTGAAATCAACATAGTCTCTGTCTTGTCCGTGTTGATCTACATGTCATACAAGCGAAGGGAGATAGTTCAGGTGCTGCTGTAGGTCTTCTCCATTTTGGTAAAAGATGACCTGATCATCAGCAAACAACAGTGCATTGAGGGACTCTTAATGAGGGTTCACCCAACTGTCAAATTTAGCCGATGTAAATGATGATCACAAGTGGAGAAAGAACACGTCCTTGTTGTACATCACTCAGCATTGGAAACCAATTTGTCACATCTGCATTCGTTCGTACTGCACCTTCACTATTTACGTACAAGGCACGAATGCCATCCAGCAGTTGAACCTCCACTCCAAATTCCTCCATGACCTCCTATAGCCTACATCGATTTACCCGGTCAAATGCCTTGATCAATGACGGCCGCTATATCAATGTATAGGTTGTTTCAGCAGTGTGAAAGAAATGACCACTTTGCAATTAATTCATCGGCATTTTTTCTCGAATTTTTAAAAATTTTTTATTTACCGGATGAAGCACAAATAGTGTGCATACACATAACTTGTGAGCATTCAGATAACCTGGCAGTACATACAAAGATAGATCCAGGTTCTCATGAAAAATGGTAAAAAATGTGACATAAACAATAAATTAAGAACGTGGATACATATATGAATGTAGGCAGGACACATACAGAACGTTAAACGCATGAAACAGACAGGCAGTTAGGCAAAGGACACGGAAGGAAGTTAGACAATGGTAGAACATGGAAATGTTAATAATAAGAACTCAGAAGAACAGTAGTTAGAAAGACATAGGGAAGTGTAGATACGTGGATGCACTGTAAATAAAGACACGAGATACATGGACGCTTACATACATTTAGTGAATAAATTGACAAGGAAACACACACTCACTGAAATACAGAAAAAGGCAAATAGAGCGAGTGGTAAACACAAGCTGGGCAACAGGAGCGGTAGACACAGAAAGAATAGCAGACATGAGAATAGTAGACACCAAGAAAATAGTAGACACTACGAGAACAGTAGGCACCAGAGAATAGTAAACACTAAGAGAATAGTAAACACTAAGAGAATAGTAGACACCAAAGAATAGTAGACACCAGAGAATAGTAAACACTAAGAGAATAGTAGGCACCAGAGAATAGTAGGCACCAGAGAATAGTAGACACCAGAGAATAGTAGACTCCAGAGAATAGTAAACACTAAGAGAATAGTAGACACCAGAGAATAGTAGACACCAGAGAATAGTAGACACCAGAGAATAGTAAACACTAAGAGAATAGTAAACACTAAGAGAATAGTAGACACCAGAGAATAGTAGACACCAGAGAATAGTAGGCACCAGAGAATAGTAGACACAAGAGAATAGTAGGCACCAGAGAATAGTAGACACCAGAGAAGAGTAGGCACCAGCGAATAGTAGACACCAAGAGAATAGAAGACACCAAGAGAATAGTAGACCCCAAGAGAATAGTAGACACCAAGAGAATAGTAGACACCAAGAGAATAGTAAACAACTAAGAGAATAGTAGACACTAAGAGAATAGTAGACACTAAGAGAATAGTAGACACTAAGAATAGTAGAGACCAGAAAATCTTAAGCACAAAGAGAAATATAGACACATTGATAATAGTAGACAAATAAAAAATAGAGGACAAATAAAAAATAGTAGACAAATAAAAAATAGTGGACCAATAAAAAAAAAGACCAATAAAAAATAGTAGACAAATATATAATAGTAGACAAATATATAATAGTAGACACATATGGAATAGTAGACAAATATATAAGAGTAGAAACAAAGAATAATAAACACATAACGAATACTAGTCATAAAGATTAGTCATGGCTGACTAGAAGACACTAAAATAATGGGGACACATAGAGCCTACAAGACACTAAAATGATGGGGACACATAGAGACTATTATACACTAAAATAATGGGGACACATAGAGACTATTATACACTAAAGAAAAGGGGACACATAGAGACTAGTAGACACTAAAATAATGGGGACACATAGAGACGAGAAGAAACTAAAATAATGGGGACACAAAGAGACTATTATACACTAAAATAATGGGGACACATAGAAACTATTATACACTAAAATGATGGGGACACAAAGAGACTAGGAGACACTAAAATAATGGGGACACATAGAAACTATTATACACTAAAATAATGGAGACACATAGAGACTAGTAGACACTAAAATAATGGGGACACATAGAGACTATTATACACTAAAAGAAAGGGAACATAGAGACTAGTAGACACTAAAATAATGGGGACACATAGAGACTAGAAGACACTAAAATAATGGGGACAGATAGAGACTAGAAGACACTAAAATAATGGGGACATATAGAGACTAAAAGACTCTAAAATAATGGCGACACATAGAGACTAGAAGACACTAAAAGAAGGGACACATAGAGACTAGTAGACACTAACATAATGGGGACACATAGAGACTAGAAGACACTAAAATAATGGGGACATATAGAGACTAGAAGACACTAAAATAGTGGGGACACATAGAGACTAGAAGACACTAAAATAATGGGGACACAAAGAGACTAGTAGACTGTAAAATAATGGGGACACATAGAGACTAGAAGACACTAAAATAATGGGGACACATAGAGACTAGTAGACACTAAAATAATGGGGACACATAGAGACTAGTGGACAATAAAAGAATTGGAACACATAGCGACTAGTAGACACTAAACGAATGGCGACACATAGAGACTAGTAGACATTAAAAGAATGGGAACACATAGAGACTAGTAGACACTAACAAAATGGGAACACATAGAGACTAGTAGACACTAAAAGAATGGGAACACATAGAGACTAGTAGACACTAAAATAATGGCGACACATAGAGACTATTATACACTAAAATAATGGGGACACAAAGAAACTAGTAGACACTAAAATAATGGGGACACATAGAGACTATTATACACTAAAATAATGGGGACACATAGAGACTAGAAGACACTAAAATAATGGGGACACATAGAGACTAGAAGACACTAAAATAATGGGGACATATAGAGACTAGAGGACACTAAAATAGTGGGGACACAGAGAATAGAAGACACTAAAATAATGGGGACACATAGAGACTATTAGACTGTAAAATAATGGGGACACATAGAGACTAGTAGACACTAAAATAATGGGGACACATAGAGACTAGTAGACACTAAAATAATGGGGACACATAGAGACTAATAGACTGTAAAATAATGGGGACACATAGAGACTAGTAGACACTTAAAGAATGGGAACACATAGAGACTAGTAGACACTAAAAGAATAGGTACACATAGAGACTAGTAGACACTAACAAAATGGGTACACATAGAGGCTAGTAGACACTAAAAGAATGGCGACACATAGACACTAGTAGACACTAAAAGAATTGGTACACATAAGGACTAGTAGACACTAAAAGAATGGGTACACATAGACTAGTAGACACTCAAAGAATGGCAACAAATAGAGACTAGTAGACATTAAAAGAAGTGGAACACATAGAGACTAGTAGACACTAAAAGAATGGGTGCACATAGAGACTAGTAGACACTAAAAGAATGGCAACAAATAGAGACTAGTAGACACTAAAAGAAAGGGAACACATAGAGACTAGTAGACACTAAAAGAATGGCGACACATAGAGACTAGTAGACACTAAATGAATGGGAACACATAGAAAACTAGTAGACACTAAAAGAATGGGAACACATAGAGACTAGTGGACAATAAAAGAATTGGAACACATAGCGACTAGTAGACACTAAACGAATGGCGACACATAGAGACTAGTAGACATTAAAAGAATGGGAACACATAGAGACTAGTAGACACTAACAAAATGGGAACACATAGAGGCTAGTAGACACTAAAAGAATGGCGACACATAGACACTAGTAGACACTAAAAGAATGGGTACACATAAGGACTAGTAGACACTAAAAGAATGGGTACACATAGACTAGTAGACACTCAAAGAATGGCGACAAATAGAGACTAGTAGACATTAAAAGAAGTGGAAAACATAGAGACTAGTAGACACTAAAAGAATGGGTGCACATAGAGACTAGTAGACACTAAAAGAATGGCAACAAATAGAGACTAGTAGACACTAAAAGAAAGGGAACACATAGAGACTAGTAGACACTAAAAGAATGGCGACACATAGAGACTAGTAGACACTAAATGAATGGGAACACATAGAAAACTAGTAGACACTAAAAGAATGGGAACACATAGAGACTAGTGGACAATAAAAGAATTGGAACACATAGCGACTAGTAGACACTAAACGAATGGCGACACATAGAGACTAGTAGACATTAAAAGAATGGGAACACATAGAGACTAGTAGACACTAACAAAATGGGAACACATAGAGACTAGTAGACACTAAAAGAATGGGAACACATAGAGACTAGTAGACACTAAAATAATGGCGACACATAGAGACGAGAAAAAACTAAAATAATGGGGACACAAAGAGACTATTATACACTAAAATAATGGGGACACATAGAGACTATTATACACTAAAATAATGGGGACACAAAGAAACTATTAGACACTAAAATAATGGGGACACATAGAGACTATTATGCACTAAAATAATGGGCACACATAGAGACTAGTAGACACTAAAATAATGGGGACACATAGAGACTAGAAAACACTAAAATAATGGGGACACATAGAGACTAGAACACACTAAAATAATGGGGACATATAGAGACTAGAAGACACTAAAATAGTGGGGACACATAGAG
Source organism: Ariolimax columbianus (assembly GCA_036924085.1). Lineage (NCBI taxonomy): Eukaryota > Metazoa > Mollusca > Gastropoda > Stylommatophora > Arionidae > Ariolimax > Ariolimax columbianus. The sequence goes on along the minus strand of JAVGWX010000004.1, from coordinate 24,210,918 downwards.
ACTAGAAGACACTAAAATAATGGGGACACATAGAGACTAGTAGACTGTAAAATAATGGGGACACATAGAGACTAGAAGACACTAAAATAATGGGGACACATAGAGACTAGTAGACACTAAAATAATGGGGACACATAGAGACTAGTAGACTGTAAAATAATGGGGACACATAGAGACTAGTAGACACTAAAATAATGGGGACACATAGAGACTAGAAGACACTAAAATAATGGGGACACATAGAGACTAGAAGACACTAAAATAATGGGGACACATAGAGACTAGAAGACACTAAAATAGTGGGGACACATAGAGACTAGAAGACACTAAAATAATGGGGACACATAGAGACTAGTAGACACTAAAATAATGGGGACACATAGAGACTACTAGAAACTAAAAGAATAGGGACACATAGAGACTAGAAGACACTAAAATAATGGGGACACATAGAGACTAGTAGAACCTAAAATAATGGGGATACATAGAGACTATTAGACACTAAAATAATGTGGACACATAGAGACTAATAGACACTAAAATAATGGGGTCACATAGAGACTATTAGACACTAAAATAATGGGGACACATAGAGACTAATAGACTGTAAAATAATGGGGACACATAGAGACTAGTAGACACTTAAAGAATGGGAACACATAGAGACTAGTAGACACTAAAAGAATAGGTACACACAGAGACTAGTAGACACTAACAAAATGGGTACACATAGAGGCTAGTAGACACTAAAAGAATGGCGACACATAGAGAGTAGTAGACACTAAAAGAATGGGTACACATAAGGACTAGTAGACACTTAATGAATGGGTACACATAGACTAGTAGACTCTAAAAGAATGGGTACACATAGAGACTAGTAGACACTCAAAGAATGGCGACAAATAGAGACTAGTAGACATTAAAAGAATGGGAACACATAGAGACTAGTAGACACTAAAAGAATGGGTGCACATAGAGACTAGTAGACACTAAAAGAATGGCGACAAATAGAGACTAGTAGACACTAAAAGAATGGGTGCACATAGAGACTAGTAAACACTAAAAGAATGGCGACACATAGAGACTAGTAGACACTAAAAGAATGGGAACACATAGAGACTATTGGACAATAAAAGAATTGGAACACATAGCGACTAGTAGACACTAAACGAATCGCGACACAAAGAGACTAGTAGACATTAAAAGAATGGGAACACATAGAGACTAGTAGACACTAACAAAATGGGAACACATAGAGACTAGTAGACACTAAAAGAATGGGAACACATAGAGACTAGTAGACACTAAAATAATGGCGACACATAGAGACGAGAAGAAACTAAAATAAAAGGGACACAAAGAGACTATTATACACTAAAATAATGGGGACACATAGAAACTATTATACACTAAAATGATGGGGACACAAAGAGACTAGGAGACACTAAAATAATGGGGACACATAGAAACTATTATACACTAAAATAATGGAGACACATAGAGACTAGTAGACACTAAAATAATGGGGACACATAGAGACTATTATACACTAAAAGAAAGGGAACATAGAGACTAGTAGACACTAAAATAATGGGGACACATAGAGACTAGAAGACACTAAAATAATGGGGACAGATAGAGACTAGAAGACACTAAAATAATGGGGACATATAGAGACTAAAAGACTCTAAAATAATGGCGACACATAGAGACTAGAAGACACTAAAAGAAGGGACACATAGAGACTAGTAGACACTAACATAATGGGGACACATAAAGACTAGAAGACACTAAAATAATGGGGACATATAGAGACTAGAAGACACTAAAATAGTGGGGACACATAGAGACTAGAAGACACTAAAATAATGAGGACACAAAGAGACTAGTAGACTGTAAAATAATGGGGACACATAGAGACTAGAAGACACTAAAATAATGGGGACACATAGAGACTAGTAGACACTAAAATAATGGGGACACATAGAGACTAGTGGACAATAAAAGAATTGGAACACATAGCGACTAGTAGACACTAAACGAATGGCGACACATAGAGACTAGTAGACATTAAAAGAATGGGAACACATAGAGACTAGTAGACACTAACAAAATGGGAACACATAGAGACTAGTAGACACTAAAAGAATGGGAACACATAGAGACTAGTAGACACTAAAATAATGGCGACACATAGAGACTATTATACACTAAAATAATGGGGACACAAAGAAACTAGTAGACACTAAAATAATGGGGACACATAGAGACTATTATACACTAAAATAATGGGGACACATAGAGACTAGAAGACACTAAAATAATGGGGACACATAGAGACTAGAAGACACTAAAATAATGGGGACATATAGAGACTAGAGGACACTAAAATAGTGGGGACACATAGAGAATAGAAGACACTAAAATAATGGGGACACATAGAGACTATTAGACTGTAAAATAATGGGGACACATAGAGACTAGTAGACACTAAAATAATGGGGACACATAGAGACTAGTAGACACTAAAATAATGGGGACACATAGAGACTAATAGACTGTAAAATAATGGGGACACATAGAGACTAGTAGACACTTAAAGAATGGGAACACATAGAGACTAGTAGACACTAAAAGAATAGGTACACATAGAGACTAGTAGACACTAACAAAATGGGTACACATAGAGGCTAGTAGACACTAAAAGAATGGCGACACATAGACACTAGTAGACACTAAAAGAATGGGTACACATAAGGACTAGTAGACACTAAAAGAATGGGTACACATAGACTAGTAGACTCTAAAAGAATGGGTACACATAGAGACTAGTAGACACTCAAAGAATGGCGACAAATAGAGACTAGTAGACATTAAAAGAAGTGGAACACATAGAGACTAGTAGACACTAAAAGAATGGGTGCACATAGAGACTAGTAGACACTAAAAGAATGGCAACAAATAGAGACTAGTAGACACTAAAAGAAAGGGAACACATAGAGACTAGTAGACACTAAAAGAATAGCGACACATAGAGACTAGTAGACACTAAATGAATGGGAACACATAGAAAACTAGTAGACACTAAAAGAATGGGAACACATAGAGACTAGTGGACAATAAAAGAATTGGAACACATAGCGACTAGTAGACACTAAACGAATGGCGACACATAGAGACTAGTAGACATTAAAAGAATGGGAACACATAGAGACTAGTAGACACTAACAAAATGGGAACACATAGAGACTAGTAGACACTAAAAGAATGGGAACACATAGAGACTAGTAGACACTAAAATAATGGCGACACATAGAGACGAGAAAAAACTAAAATAATGGGGACAAAAAAAGAGACTATTATACACTAAAATAATGGGGACACATAGAGACTATTATACACTAAAATAATGGGGACACAAAGAAACTATTAGACACTAAAATAATGGGGACACATAGAGACTATTATGCACTAAAATAATGGGGACACATAGAGACTAGTAGACACTAAAATAATGGGGACACATAGAGACTATAATACACTAAAAGAATGGGAACATAGAGACTAGTAGACTGTAAAATAATGGGGACACATAGAGACTAGAAGACACTAAAATAATGGGGACACATAGAGACTAGTAGACACTAAAATAATGGGGACACATAGAGACTAGTAGACTGTAAAATAATGGGGACACATAGAGACTAATAGACACTAAAATAATGGTGACACATAGAGACTAGAAGACACTAAAATAATGGGGACACATAGAGACTAGAAGACACTAAAATAATGGGGACACATAGAGACTAGAAGACACTCAAATAGTGGGGACACATAGAGACTAGAAGACACTAAAATAATGGGGACACATAGAGACTAGTAGACACTAAAATAATGGGGACACATAGAGACTACTAGAAACTAAAAGAATAGGGACACATAGAGACTAGAAGACACTAAAATAATGGGGACACATAGAGACTAGTAGAACCTAAAATAATGGGGATACATAGAGACTATTAGACACTAAAATAATGTGGACACATAGAGACTAGTAGACACTAAAATAATGGGGACACATAGAGACTATTAGACACTAAAATAATGGGGACACATAGAGACTAATAGACTGTAAAATAATGGGGACACATAGAGACTAGTAGACACTTAAAGAATGGGAACACATAGAGACTAGTAGACACTAAAAGAATAGGTACACATAGAGACTAGTAGACACTAACAAAATGGGTACACATAGAGGCTAGTAGACACTAAAAGAATGGCGACACATAGAGAGTAGTAGACACTAAAAGAATGGGTACACATAAGGACTAGTAGACACTTAATGAATGGGTACACATAGACTAGTAAACTCTAAAAGAATGGGTACACATAGAGACTAGTAGACACTCAAAGAATAGCGACAAATAGAGACTAGTAGACATTAAAAGAATGGGAACACATAGAGACTAGTAGACACTAAAAGAATGGGTGCACATAGAGACTAGTAGACACTAAAAGAATGGCGACAAATAGAGACTAGTAGACACTAAAAGAATGGGTGCACATAGAGACTAGTAGACACTAAAAGAATGGCGACACATAGAGACTAGTAGACACTAAAAGAATGGGAACACATAGAGACTAGTGGACAATAAAAGAATTGGAACACATAGCGACTAGTAGACACTAAACGAATGGCGACACAAAGAGACTAGTAGACATTAAAAGAATGGGAACACATAGAGACTAGTAGACACTAACAAAATGGGAACACATAGAGACTAGTAGACACTAAAAGAATGGGAACACATAGAGACTAGTAGACACTAAAATAATGGCGACACATAGAGACGAGAAGAAACTAAAATAATGGGGACACAAAGAGACTATTATACACTAAAATAATGGGGACACATAGAGACTATTATACACTAAAATAATGGGGACACAAAGAAACTAGTAGACACTAAAATAATGGGGACACATAGAGACTATTATACACTAAAATAATGGGGACACATAGAGACTAGCAGACACTAAAATAAAAGGGACACATAGAGACTATTATACACTAAAAGATTGGGAACATAGAGACTAGTAGACACTAAAAAAATGGGGACACATAGAGACTAGAAGACACTAAAATAATGGGGACACATAGAGACTAGAAGACACTAAAATAATGGGGACATATAGATACTAGAAGACACTAAAATAATGGGGACACATAGAGACTAGAAGACACTAAAAGAAGGGACACATAGAGACTAGTAGACACTAACATAATGGGGAAACATAGAGACTAGAAGACACTAAAATAATGGGGACATATAGAGACTAAAAGACACTAAAATAGTGGGGACACATAGAGACTAGAAGACACTAAAATAATGGGGACACATAGAGAATAGTAGACTGTAAAATAATGGGGACACATAGAGACTAGAAGACACTAAAATAATGGGTACACATAGAGACTAGTAGACACTAAAATAATGGGGACACATAGAGACTATTATGCACTAAAATAATGGGGACACATAGAGACTAGAAGACACTAAAATAATGGGGACACATAGAGACTAGTAGACTGTAAAATAATGGGGACACATAGAGACTAGAAGACACTAAAATAATGGGGACACATAGATACTAGTAGACACTAAAATAATGGGGACACATAGAGACTAGTAGACTGTAAAATAATGGGGACACATAGAGACTAGTAGACACTAAAATAATTGGGACACATAGAGACTAGAAGACACTAAAATAATGGGGACACATAGAGACTAGAAGACACTAAAATAATGGGGACACATAGAGACTAGAAGACACTAAAATAGTGGGGACACATAGAGACTAGAAGACACTAAAATAATGGGGACACATAGAGACTAGTAGACACTAAAATAATGGGGACACATAGAGACTACTAGAAACTAAAAGAATAGGGACACATAGAGACTAGAAGACACTAAAATAATGGGGACACATAGAGACTAGTAGAACCTAAAATAATGGGGATACATAGAGACTATTAGACACTAAAAAAATGTGGACACATAGAGACTAATAGACACTAAAATAATGGGGACACATAGAGACTAGTAGACACTAAAATAATGGGGACACATAGAGACTAATAGACTGTAAAATAATGGGGACACATAGAGACTAGTAGACACTTAAAGAATGGGAACACATAGAGACTAGTAGACACTAAAAGAATGGGTACACATAGAGGCTAGTAGACACTAAAAGAATGGCGACACATAGAGAGTAGTAGACACTAAAAGAATGGGTACACATAAGGACTAGTAGACACTTAATGAATGGGTACACATAGACTAGTAGACTCTAAAAGAATGGGTACACATAGAGACTAGTAGACACTCAAAGAATGGCGACAAAAAGAGACTAGTAGACATTAAAAGAATGGGAACACATAGAGACTAGTAGACACTAAAAGAATGGGTGCACATAGAGACTAGTAGACACTAAAAGAATGGCGACAAATAGAGACTAGTAGACACTAAAAGAATGGGTGCACATAGAGACTAGTAGACACTAAAAGAATGGCGACACATAGAGACTAGTAGACACTAAAAGAATGGGAACACATAGAGACTAGTGGACAATAAAAGAATTGGAACACATAGCGACTAGTAGACACTAAACGAATGGCGACACATAGAGACTAGTAGACATTAAAAGAATGGGAACACATAGAGACTAGTAGACACTAACAAAATGGGAACACATAGAGACTAGTAGAAACTAAAAGAATGGGAACACATAGAGACTAGTAGACACTAAAATAATGGTGACACATAGAGACGAGAAGAAACTAAAATAATGGGGACACAAAGAGACTATTATACACTAAAATAATGGGGACACATAGAGACTATTATACACTAAAATAATGGGGACACAAAGAAACTAGTAGACACTAAAATAATGGGGACACATAGAGACTATTATACACTAAAATAATGAGGACACATAGAGACTAGCAGACACTAAAATAGAGGGGACACATAGAGACTATTATGCACTAAAATAATGGGGACACATAGAGACTAGAAGACACTAAAATAATGGGGACATATAGAGACTAGAAGACACTAAAATAATGGGGACACATAGAGACTAGAAGACACTAAAAGAAGGGACACATAGAGACTAGTAGACACTAACATAATGGGGAAACATAGAGACTAGAAGACACTAAAATAATGGGGACATATAGAGACTAGAAGACACTAAAATAGTGGGGACACATAGAGACTAGAAGACACTTAAATAATGGGGACACATAGAGAATAGTAGACTGTAAAATAATGGGGACACATAGAGACTAGAAGACACTAAAATAATGGGGACACATAGAGACTAGTAGACACTAAAATAATGGGGACACATAGAGACTATTAGACACTAAAATAATGGGGACACATAGAGACTAGTAGACACTAAAATAATGGGGACACATAGAGACTAGTAGACTGTAAAATAATGGGGACATATAGAGACTACTAGACACTAAAATAATGGGGACATATAGAGACTAGAAGACACTAAAATAATGGGGACACATAGAGACTAGAAGACACTAAAATAATGGGGACACATAGAGACTAATAGACACTAAAATAATGGGGACACATAGAGACTAGAAGACACTGAAATAATGGGGACACATAGAGACTAGTAGACACTAAAATAATGGGGACACATAGAAAATAGTAGACACTAAAATAATGGGGACACATAGAGACTAATAGACTGTAAAATAATGGGGACACATAGATACTAGTAGACACTTAAAGAATGGGAACACATAGAGACTAGTAGACACTAAAAGAATAGTTACACATAGAGACTAGTAGACACTAACAAAATGGGTACACATAGAGGCTAGTAGACACTAAAAGAATGGCGACACATAGAGAGTAGTAGACACTAAAAGAATGGGTACACATAGAGACTAGTAGACGCTAAAAGAATGGGTACACATAGACTAGTAGACTCTAAAAGAATGGGTACACATAGAGACTAGTAGACACTCAAAGAATGGCGACAAATAGAGACCAGTAGACATTAAAAGAATGGGAACACATAGAGACTAGTAGACACTAAAAGAATGGGTGCACATAGAGACTAGTAGACACTAAAAGAATGGCGACAAATAGAGACTAGTAGACACTAAAAGAATGGGAACACATAGAGACTAGTAGACACTAAAAGAATGGGTGCACATAGAGACTAGTAGACACTAAAAGAATGGCGACACATAGAGACTAGTAGACACTAAATGAATGGGAACACATAGAAAACTAGTAGACACTAAAAGAATGGGAACACATAGAGACTAGTGGACAATAAAAGAATTGGAACACATAGCGACTAGTAGACACTAAACGAATGAGTGCACATAGAGACTAGTAGACACTAAAAGAATGGCGACACATAGAGACTAGTAGACACTAAATGAATGGGAACACATAGAAAACTAGTAGACACTAAAAGAATGGGAACACATAGAGACTAGTGGACAATAAAAGAATTGGAACACATAGCGACTAGTAGACACTAAACGAATGGCGACACATAGAGACTAGTAGACATTAAAAGAATGGGAACACATAGAGACTAGTAGACACTAACAAAATGGGAACACATAGAGACTAGTAGACACTAAAAGAATGAGAACACATAGAGACTAGTGGACACTAAAAGAATGGGAACACATAGAGACTAGTAGACACTAACAAAATGGGGACACATAGAGACTAGTAGACACTAAAAGAATGGCGACCCATAGAGACTAGTAGACACTAAAAGAATGGGAACACATAGAGACTAGTAGACACTAACAAAATGGGAACACATAGAGACTAGTAGACACTAAAAGAATGGGAACACATATAGACTAGTAGACACTAAAAGAATGGGAACACATAGAGACTAGTAGACACTAAAATAATGGCGACAAATAGAGACTAGTAGACACTAAAAGAATGGTAACACATAGAGACTAGTAGACACTAAAAGAATGGGAACACATAGAGACTAGTAGACACTAAAAGAATGGTAACACATAGAGACTAGTAGACACTAAAAGAATGGGAACACATAGAGACTAGTAGACACTAAAAGAATTGGAACACATAGAGACTAGTAGACACTAACATAATGGGGACACATAGAGACTAGTAGACACTAAAAGAATGGGAACACATAGAGACTAGTAGACATGGCGAGAATAGTATAGAGATAACACAGAGGTAATAGGTGACAGATAAAATTAGTAGAAACAAAGAGAGTAGTAAACACATATATAATAATAGATAAAGAGAATAGTAAACACAAAGAGCATAATAGACACAGAGAGAAGAGTAAACACAGAGAGATTAGTAAACACAGAGAAAATAACAGACACATAGAAAATAGCATATTCGGAGAGATTGTTAAAAACAAAGAAAATAGTTGACATAGAGAAACGGAGACACAGATAATAGCAGAGATTGGGAGAATAGCACACACAGAGAAAATAGTAGACATGGAGAGAATCGCAGACACAGTGAGAATAGCAGACATTGGGAAAATAGCAGACACAGAGAGAATAGCAGACACAGAGAGAATAGCCGACACAGAGAGAATAGCAGACACAGGGAAAATAGCAGACACAGACAGAATATCAGACACAGAGCAAATAGCAGCCACGAAGAGAATAGCAGACACAGAGAGAATAGCAGACATTGGGAGAATAGCAGACACAGAGAAAAAAGCTGTCATGGAGAGAATCGCAGACACAGCGAGAATAGCAGACATTGGGAGAATAGCAGACATTGGGAGAATAGCAGCCATAGAGAAAATAGCAGACATGGAGAGAATAGTTGACACAGAGAGAATAGCAGACACAGAGAGAATAGCAGACACAGAGAGAATAGCAGACACAGAGAGAATAGCAGACACAGATACAATAGCAGACACGGAGAGAATAGCAGACACAGAGAGAATAGCAGACACAGAGAGAATAGCAGATACAGAGAGAATAGCAGACACAGAGAGAATAGCAGACACAGAGAGAATAGCAGACACAGAGAGAATAGCAGACACAGAGAGAATATCAGACACAGAGAGAATAGCAGACACAGAGAGAATAGCAGACACAGATACAATAGCAGACACGGAGAAAATAGCAGACATGGAGAGAATAGCAGACACGGAGAGAATAGCAGACACGGAGAGAATAGCAGACACGGAGAAAATAGCAGACACAGAGAAAATAGCAGACACGGAGAAAATAGCAGACACGGAGAAAATAGCAGACACAGAGAGAATAGCCGATACAGAGAGAATAGTTGACACGGAGAGAATATCAGACACAGAGAAAATAGCAGAATCAGAGGGAATAGCTGACACAGAGAGAATAGCAGACAAAGGGAGAATAGCAGACACCGAGTGAATAGCAGCTATGGAGAGAATAGCAGCCATGGAGAGAATAGCAGCTATGGAGAGAATAGCAGCCATGGAGAGAATAGCAGCCATGGAGAGAATAGCAGCCATGGAGAGAATAGCAGACACAGAGAGAATAGCAGAATCAGAGGGAATAGCTGACACAGAGAGAATAGCAGACAAACGGAGAATAGCAGACACGGATAGAATAGCAGACACAGAGAGAATAGCAGAATCATAGGGAATAGCTGACACAGAGAGAATAGCAGACAAAGGGAGAATAGCAGACACAGAGTGAATAGCAGCTATGGAGAGAATAGCAGCCATGGAGAGAATAGCAGACACAGAGAGAATAGCAGACACGGAGAGAATATCAGCCATGGAGAGAATAGCAGCCATGGAGAGAATAGCAGACACAGAGAGAATAGCAGACACAGAGAGAATAGCAGACACAGAGAGAATAGCAGACACAGAGAGAATAGCAGACACAGAGAGTATAGCAGACACAGAGAGAATAGCAGACACGGGGAGAATAGCAGACATGGGGAGAATAGCAAACATGAGGAGAATAGCAGACATGGGGAGAATAGCAGACATGGGGAGAATAGCAGACATGGGGAGAATAACAGACATAGGGAGAATATCAGACATGGGGAGAATAGCAGACATGGGGAGAATAGCAGACACCGAGTGAATAGCAGCCATGGAGAGAATAGCAGCCATGGAGAGAATAGCAGCTATGGAGAGAATAGCAGCCATGGAGAGAATAGCAGCCATGGAGAGAATAGCAGCCATGGAGAGAATAGCAGACACAGAGAGAATAGCAGAATCAGAGGGAATAGCTGACACAGAGAGAATAGCAGACAAACGGAGAATAGCAGACACGGATAGAATAGCAGACACAGAGAGAATAGCAGAATCATAGGGAATAGCTGACACAGAGAGAATAGCAGACAAAGGGAGAATAGCAGACACAGAGTGAATAGCAGCTATGGAGAGAATAGCAGCCATGGAGAGAATAGCAGACACAGAGAGAAAAGCAGACACGGAGAGAATATCAGCCATGGAGAGAATAGCAGCCATGGAGAGAATAGCAGACACAGAGAGAATAGCAGACACAGAGAGAATAGCAGACACAGAGAGAATAGCAGACACAGAGAGAATAGCAGACACAGAGAGTATAGCAGACACAGAGAGAATAGCAGACACGGGGAGAATAGCAGACATGGGGAGAATAGCAAACATGAGGAGAATAGCAGACATGGGGAGAATAGCAGACATGGGGAGAATAGCAGACATGGGGAGAATAACAGACATAGGGAGAATATCAGACATGGGGAGAATAGCAGACATGGGGTGAATAGCAGACATGGGGAGAATAGCAGACATGGGGAGAATAGCAGACATGGGGAGAATAGGAGACATGGGGAGAATAGCAGACATGGGGAGAATAGCAGACATGGGGAGAATAGGAGACATGGAGAGAATAGTTGACATGGGGAGAATATATAATAATAGATAAAGAGAATAGTAAACACAAAGAGAATAATAGACACAGAGAGAAGAGTGAACACAGACAAAATAACAGACACATAGAAAATAGCATATTCAGAGAGATTGTTAAAAACAAAGAAAATAGTTGACATAGAGAAACGCAGACACAGAGAATAGCAGAGATTGGGAGAATAGCAGACACAGAGAAAATAGCAGTCTTGGAGAGAATCGCAGACACAGTGAGAATAGCAGACATTGGGAGAATAGCAGAAATTGGGAGAATAGCAGACATAGGGAGAATAGCAGACACGGGGAGAATAGCAGACACAGAGAAAATAGTAGACATGGAGAAAATAGTTGACACAGAGAGAATAGCAGACACAGAGAGAATAGCAGACACAGACAGAATATCAGACACAGAGCAAATAGCACCCATGAAGAGAATAGCAGACACAGAGAGAATAGCAGACATTGGGAGAATAGCAGACATAGAGAAAATAGCAGACATAGAGATAATAGTTGACACAGAGAGAATAGCAGACACAGAGAGAAGAGCCGACACAGAGAGAATAGCAGACACAGAGAGAATAGCAGACACAGAGAGAATATCAGACACAGAGAGAATATCAGACACAGAGAGAATAGCAGACACGGAGAGAATAGCAGACAGGGAGAGAATAGCAGACACGGAGAGAATAGCAGACACAGAGAAAATAGCAGACACGGAGAAAATAGCAGACACGGAGAAAATAGCAGACACAGAGAGAATTGCCGACACAGAGAGAATAGTTGACACGGAGAGAATATGAGACATGGAGAGAATAGTTGACACGGAGAGAATAGCAGACATGGAGAGAATAGCAGACACAGAGTGAATAGCAGACACAGAGAAAATAGCAGCCATGGAGAGAATAGTAGACACAGAGAGAATAGCAGCCATGGAGAGAATAACAGACACAGAGAGAATAGCAGACACAGAGAGAATAGCAGACAAGAGAGAATAGCACACACAGAGAGAATAGCAGACACAGAGAGAATAGCAGACACAGAGAGAATAGCAGACAAGAGAGAATAGCAGACATAGGGAGAATAGCAGACACAGAGAGAATAGCAGACAAGAGAGAATAGCAGACACAGAGAGAATAGCAGACAAGAGAGAATAGCCGACACAGAGAGAATAGCAGACACAGAGAGAATAGCAGACATAGGGAGAATAGCAGACACAGAGAGAATAGCAGACACGGGGAAAATAGCAGACACAGACAGAATATCAGACACAGAGCAAATAGCACCCATGAAGAGAATAGCAGACACAGAGAGAATAGCAGACATGGGGAGAATAGCAGACATGAGGAGAATAGCAGACATGGGGAGAATAGCAGACTTGGCGAGAATAGCAGACATGGGGAGAATAGCAGACACATAGAGAATAGCAGACACAGAGAGTATAGCAGACACAGAGAGAATAGCAGACACGGGGAAAATAGCAGACACAGACAGAATATCAGACACAGAGCAAATAGCACCCATGAAGAGAATAGCAGACACAGAGAGAATAGCAGACATAGGGAGAATAGCAGACATGAGGAGAATCGCAGCCATGGAGAGAATAGCAGCAGCAGCCATGGAGAGAATAACACAGAGAAAATAGCAGATACAAGGACAATAGACATGGAGAGAATAGAAGGCAGAGTGAGAATAGTAGATACACCGAAACAGAGAATAGTCGAATAGTGAAAATTAGAACGAGTGGCATTCTTACATTCTCGACCCGAAATTGACAGCATATATTGGTTGAAGTTTTATATGTTGCTAAAATAAAAACCTAATGTGTAGTGCGTTGCGACTGCAGAGGCAAGCGGCATATATTCCTTAACCCTAAAAATCCTACATCTGACCCGAAACAATAGGTGTAAACAGCGCTATAATCTTTTTGTTATTGAGGTACATAAAGTCCCGAAAACATGTTTCTGTTTCTAAGAATCGACGTCACTGCACTACGGGCATACCCATAGGTGCTCAGTCTCTCTCATCAAATGGCGTAAGGTATGGATACTGATGGTCCCTGTAGCTCGCTGGTTGTACACTCTCCTGCGCCGTCTTCTCATGCCCCCACTCCGCTCGAACCTCGTTTAATGTCGAAACTTTGCAGTCTGTGAATTGCTGCTTCATCTATTGCGGTGTCCTCATCCAGCATGCGGTCATTGATTTATTTCAAAATGTCACTTCTGTCCATCACCAATGTGCCCATGATAAGAGCCCGAAAAGCCAGGATGTCAGCTCTTTCATTGCCCTGAACTCCGGCATGAGCAGGACAGTAAATCCAGGTCAGCGCCTGGAGGTTTGAGGTCTCAACAGCAGCTATCCACTCGTACCTAAGCTATCCCTCTCTGTACTTTCTGAAGTACGGCTTGCGCGTCTGTCACGTTGACTGCCTTTGTTATAGAAGTCTCAGATATCCATTTCAGAAAACATGTACTGGAGTCAAATAGGCTGCCTAGGAGCACACATTGATGTTTGGATGGAGTCGTTGATGTCTCCTGGTAGTGGGTCTCAACATGTTTATCAGATTGCTTTCTTTCGTCTCTGCTTTTCCTTTCCTAGCAGCAAGTCAAATTCAAATTTACAGATGGGCTGACTAAAGCGAGTCGATAGCCAGGATCAAAAAGGAACCTTTACCGCGTGAAGTCAGCCGCTATAACACTTTATCACTACGCTATTTAATCCCTCCATACTGCAGCAAGGATTGTTCTATATTGCAATAAGGATTGCTCTATACTTCAGTAAGGATTGCTCTATACTTCAGAAAGGATTGCTCTATACTTCAGTAAGGATTGCTCTATACTTCAGTAAGGATTGCTCTATACTTCAGTAAGGATTGCTCTATACTTCAGTAAGGATTGCTCTATACTTCAGTAACGATTGCTCTATACTGCAGTAAGGATTGCTCTATTCTTCAGTAATGATTGCTCTATACTTCAGTAAGGATTGCTCTATACTGCAGTAAGGATTGCTCTATAATGCAGTAAGGGCTGCTCTTTATTGCAGTAAATGTTGCTCTATTTTGCAGTACGAGTTGATCTATACTACATTATGTGTTGTTATATACTGTAATAGAGGCTGTTCTATACTGCAGTAACAATTGTTCTATACTGCAATAAGGGTTGCTATATACTGCAACTTGAGTTACTCTATTCTGCAGTAAGGTTTGTGATATACTGTAGTAAGGGTTGCTCTGTAGTGCAATAATGGTTCCTCTATATTGCAGTAAGGGGTTACTGTACACTGCAGTAAGCGTTTCTCTGAACTGCACTAAGGCTGATAGTCATTGCAACCTTTTGCTATAATTCTTCGGTTGTTATATAAGGTTCACTTTCCGGTAAGTTGTTCCTAACTTCATTATAGACTAAAGTATTCATTTCCATAACTGGTAAACTGTGGCGTCCATGATCTCTACAGTCAGCCAGATCACTTGTTTGTACTATGTAAGAGTTCAACATATACTATCAATGTGTGCATACTATTGCGCGACAGCTATACACACTGAGGTATTCCTGAATGAAGGACATTGGATCCCCCGTTTGACGTACGAAGAGTCAAAACGGCTTATCAAAGCCAGATACATGACCAAATGGGAAACCGAACATACTGGTTACACCAAAAACGATGCCTATTACCAGTTGAACCGAAGAGAGCAGGTCGTTGTCTTCAGACTTCGCACTGGCCACAACAGACTGAGGTACCACCTATTCAACAAATTGAAGATAGGGTGTACCGACGAATGCCCGTGCGGTACTGGTAAAATGACCACTGAACATCTGCTGCAGAACTGCCCGACATACGAGGATCAGAGAGAGCAGATGTGGCCATTGCCAGTGGAACTGCAAGACAAGCTCTATGGCAGTGGCGAGAGTCTCAGGATGACCGCCGCTTTTTTCGAGAAAATAATGGTTACTGTCTGACTGTGTACGCAGAAGAAGAAGAAGAAGGATCCCCCGTTTTCTTACCTCCAATAATTGCCAAAGCGAGAGTTATGTTTGGTAGCATTGCTATAGCATTGTTGCTATTTCTTCTCGTCAGATGATGCACTGTCATCATGACGGCACATATTACTGCAGAAGCGCATCCTAGAATTGTCAGTGTTTTTACAGTACTATCTCCACTGATTTCATCTGGAATGAAAAATAGAGAACTTAACTGCATCTTTTTTTATATAAGTAGCTCTCTCCCAAATAACCAGCTCAATTACCATTATGATAGTGACGGATTGGTTCGTCTCACAAGCTTATAGTCACTACACAGCATATTCCTCGTCTTCTGTTAACTGGGGAGGGCGGTGTTATCTCTTCACAGTGTTCTTTCTATACATGGATGAATGTGTGCCTGATTTCAAATTGCTTGATTATATGATATTCAGGCACTGTGACTGACCTGCAGTATTATATTGTTACTGGATCTATCCTTGATATTAAGTTTTAAGAACCTAATATATCTGACTGGGTGTTGTCTGTGTACTTCTGTGTGGTTTATATGGCTGGATGTTTTCTGTGTGCTTCTGTTTGGTATATCTGGCCGTGTGTTCTCTGTGTGCTTCTGTTTGGTATATCTGGCTGTGTTCTCTGTGTGCTTCTGTTTGGTATATCTGGCTGTGTTCTATGTGTGCTTCTGTTTGGTATATCTGACTGAGTTCTTTGTGTGCTTCTGTTTGGTATATATGGCTGTGTTCTCTGTGTACTTCTGTTTGGTATGTCTGGCTGTGTTCTCTGTGTACTTCTGTTTGGTATATCTGGCTGTGTTCTCTGTGTACTTCTGTTTGGTATATCTGGCTGTGTTCTCTGTGTACTTCTGTTTGGTATATCTGGCTGTGTTCTCTGTGTACTTCTGTCTGGTATATCTGGCTGTGTGTTTTATGTGTTTCTATGTTTGGTATATCTGTCCCTACGCGTCTTCTGTGTTCTTCTATTTGGTATATCTGTCCCTGCGTGTCTTTTGTGTGTTTATAGTCTGGTATGTCTTACTGCGTGTCTTCTGTGTTCTTCAGTCTGACAAATCTGAATGTGTGTCTTCTGTGTGCGTCTCTGACATCAATAATACCAACAGTTGTAATATTGGCTGCAAAAAATCCAGCAGTTGTAATCTTGACAACCAAAAGCCATAATATAGACAACCATAAACTCTGAAAGTACATCGCTGGCAGCCCGATTCGCGACATCCATAATTCTAGCAGTCGACATCTTAACAGACACAATCTTGCAAACGTTAAATCCTATAAATATAATTCCGACAAACGTTACAAGGGCTGTCACAATTCGGACAACCATAAAACTTGAAAAGATTACAAAACTGCAATCCATGACCGACAGAAGAGACTGCATAGCCCAGCAGCAAGCAGAGAAACGCAGAAGACTGACTGACCATCCAATGCACTAGAGATTAAACAATCTCGGAAATGGGAAACTAAAGCGGAGAAACTTTGCAGAAATAGCCAAAGCAAAGATGCACGAAGACCCCATGAACGTACTAACATCAAAGCCCATCCCTACTGTACGAAAACTTACCTGGAGGCAGCATATATTTCCAGAGGTGGTAGAAAATATACCAGGTTTTGGAAACAAAAACTGCCAGACTGAAAAAGAAAGAAGAGATACTACCCTGAGCTACATAACGGAAAACCATCCAAGCATGGACTGGACCCATGCACATACTGACGGTTCTGTAACAAACACAACACAGAACGGAGGGGCAGGAACATTTTTGAACCTACCAAATGGCAGAAAAAGTACACAAGCAATTTCAGAGCGGAGGCAGAGGCACTGAGGGCGGCAGTGGAAGAAATGGTGACAGGTAAAAGGAATGAAAGCCATATAGTCCTGCTTACCGATGCCTTGGCCGTAGTCACAGCACTAAAAAGCCAGAAAAATACTGAACTTAATGATTTAAGAGCAGCACTCTGTCAACTATGCCAGCAGTCCGCACCAAAAATGGAAGTGGTACAGTGGATTCCATCCCACTGCAACATCGAAGGCAATGAGGAGGCAGACAGACTGGCAAAAGAAGGTGCAGGACTACCACAACCAGATACTAGTATGACATACGAACGAAGAGTCAAAACGGCTTATTAGAGCTAGATACATGACCAAATGGGAAACCGAACATGCTGGCTACACTAAAAACGATGCCTATTACCAGTTGAACAGAAGAGAGCAGGTCGTGGTCTTCAGACTTCGCACTGGCCACATTAGACTTAGGTACATTTGACTCAACACGGCCAACACTGAAATGACTGACATGCCGAGACCACTTCTCTGGGGTCTAATATGAAACTGGTGCTGGATTTAGACCCTCAGAAATCTGGGGTTATGCCCTCTGTGGCTCGGTTGGTCTGCATCCAGTGTTTGATAAAGGAATTGACGGAAGAGCACTATCAGGAGTGGAGCCTGAGGCTAGAATTGACTAAACACGCCAATAGTGTAGAATGACTGTCAAAAGAGAGCACCTTCGTGGGGTCTAATAGTGAACATGTGCTGGTATTAGACCCACGGAAAACAGGTCAGTCTCAAAACCCCCAAATGAAAGAGCGCCTGCTACGGTAATCTGGTCTTCACCCTGCAGAAATCGCAGGCTCCAGAAACTGGGCCACTGACAAACTAAAAGCCCTCTATTGATACGGTCTGGCTAATATTGAACGGGTGCTGGAAATAAACCCTCTGAAGACAGGTCAGCTTTACCCTACGAATGACAATGCTCTTCTACGGTAATCCTGCTAAGCCCGAGAGGAGCCGCAGACATTTTGGTTCACGTACTAGGCGGATAAGCCAACGGGTCGAGGTGAGGGATTACGGCCGAACGCCTCTAAGCCAAAAGTCCCGCCTAAAAGCAGCTCAGCACAAATGCAAAGGGAGGCTTCGACATGGTGGGGACCTCGGGGTCACGCTCCAGCCCCGCCCGGTCAAGCCACAGAATGAGGTCTCTGCCGTCCGCTGATAAAAGCGGGCGGGAAGCTGCTCGATATTCACCCCATACGGCGATGAGGAATGAAATCATTTGTAGAAGACTTAGTTCTCGGTCGGGTGCCCTAAGCAGTAGATCAGCTACCTCACTGCGAACTGCTGAGACTCAACCCTTGACCATGTCCGCTCCCTAGGCGGACAACATCTTCGTGCAAGACTAGGCTTGTCACCTGGTCAAACGCACTATTTCGAGAGGAATCACAGGTCGCTGACATTTGGTCCACGTGCTTGGCTGATAAGCTACCATCTGAGGGATTACGGCCGAACGCCTCTAAGCCAGAATCCCGCCCAAAATCTCAGCACGGCTGAGATGGGAGGCTACGACATGGCTGGGGCTTGTGTCCCGGCCCGTTCAAGCCGCAGGAATGCACCTGGTAAAATGCACTCCTTCCTCGCTCTTTGCATCTGTCTGCTATCAGTCATTCCAATGGACGCAGAAGAGATGCAGTCCAGCGGACATTGCACCTCCTGTCCTATGGTGGCAAGCTCCCGGGTGGCGGGGAATGCTAGGCGTACCATCACTGCAGATGAGCCGAGAAAATAGAGCGAGCAAAAAGATACCTCACTCATATGCATATGCTACGTTTCTGGCAGGACGTGACGATCCTGGGAAAAAGTCACACTGGACTGCCTCTCTTCCGGGGTAGTACAAACTAGTACATAGTCCATCATATCATTTCCAAACCCTATAGACACGAGTAGGGAAGACTCGATAGTCCTGCAAGACAACTTCCCAAGAGAGACAACTCTGACCAAAAACAACTGCTGCCTTGCAGTTAGGCTGGGGACAGCCAAAGGCTAAGGAGGGCAACCCTACAGAAACGCCTGTTGAAATCGGATGCACTGAGCCACTGGCTAACAAATTAAATCAGTGCAACGTAAATATCGCTGTAAACAGCGTACGAAGAAGAAGAAAGACTTAGGTACCACCTATTCAACAAATTGAAGATAGGTGGCACTGACGAATGCCCGTGTGGTACCGGGAAAATGACCGCTGAGCATTTGCTGCAAAACTGCCCGACATACGAGGATCAGAGAGAGCAAATGTGGCCATCACCAGTGGCAACACTAGACAAGCTCTATGGCAGTGTCGACAGGATGCTTTTTTCGAAAAAATAAAGGTTTATGTCGGACTGCGTACGAAGAAGAAGAAGAAGAAGGACAACCATAATCCAGATAGTCATAATCTCCGACACAACTAATCATGACAGCAGGCAATCTCGACAACGTAATACTGACATCTATGATCAATACAACCAGACGATCAGGACACGTCCCGTCGATTGATCGTATTCGTGTTCATGTCTGATGGCTGAGCTACAGATTCTTCAATTTTCTTATAAGCAGCCTTTGCTTCGACAATAGAATGGGCATCAGGGCAGATGTCTGTGACATGAGTTGCTGTGAGAGTCTCAGAGGAAAGCTCAAAGCTGCTTTATAACTTTACTTAACGTTTTTATACTGGTTTAGACTGCAGAGTCTGTATACAGCCAGTTTCATTTACATTTCCTTGCTCTAAAAGCTTTGCGCATCTAATCTATTCTTAAATGCATTAACCCTTAAAAGACTTACCGCCAGACCATGTGGCGATTGTACAGTCATGTTTAAACAATCCGCCACTTGAACTGGCGTCACTCTTTGCAACGTATTAAATGTATTTAATATGGGTTTAATCCAAATTCAGCTAGTATAAACTCACAAAAATGATATTTGAGATTCCATTTCTAGAGCGTGAGATATCATTTTTTTTCAATTTTGTACTTCTCAATTTAAAAACCAAAATGTAAACAAAGAAATTTTTTCAACTTTTTTTGACTTGAAGAAATGGCGTCCTCCGTTCCAATTCTCGTGGGACACGATTTTCGGCAGTGCATGTCTCATATATAATTCAATCATGACTTGAAATAGACAGACGTGTAGATGAAGAATTATTAAGCATGGAGTTCTAATTCAGAAGGAAATATTAATAAAAAATTGTAATCGGAAAGTGCGTCAGTTATATTTTGTTTCCATTAAATGGGCGTTGTCGCTCGAAATGGACCAACTTCAAGTTTTAAATATTTTATTTCCTATCCAACATTTTCTTTGCATATAGTCCATCTCATTGAAACATTATACCAAGATCAGCAAGCCGCTGTCTGAGTTTCTGGCCAAACATCAGATTGGTTTGCAGTACAAAAGGGAGTCGAACAGGGATGTATCCTCTCACCTTATCTGTACAACATATATGATGCGGAATGTATAATGAGAAATGTTCGAGAAGATGAGAACATTGAATGTTTCGACCCATTTACAATCGGGGGGGGGGGGGGGGGGACGATATTCCAGAGTTACGATACGCAGATGACACAGTGATACTACCAAGAAGTGCAGAAGGCCTAGAGCAGCTACTTTCAACAGTTAATGGACATAGTAAAGATCAAATTCTGTTCATAAACATAAACAAAACAAAGATAATGACCACCGAAAAACACAATGTCAGCATAAATTTACAGTGGGTGGTGAGGAAATAGATCAGGTCACACATTTTGAATATCTGGGCTCCAGAATTGACAAAAATGGTGACTGCTCGAAAGAAATCAGAAGAAGACTAGCTATGGCAATGCAGAGACTGAACAGCCTGAAGAAATTATGGCAAGGCACCAACAAAATGATAAAAGTAAAAGTCTCGAGAGCCTGTATTTTTCCTGTGGCAGCTTATGGTTGTGAAGCATGGACGATTACCAAAACTTCTAGACAAAGAATCGAATCCTTCGAGTCAAAATGTTACAGAAAGATCCTCAGAATACCCTGGACAGAGAAAAGAACAAATGCAGACATTCGGCAAGAGTTGATCATAGAGGAGAACTGGTTTATCAATTCCATTTTGGTTAGAAAATGCAAATACTTTGGTCACATCAAGAGACGCAACGGTCTTGAGAGTGCGGTGATAGAAGGTATTGTGCCAGGTAAAAGAGGAAGGGGTAGACCAAGAAGACGATGGCACCAAGATATACAAGAATGCCTGAGTATGGCAGTGGCGAAAACTGGTGTTTTTGAAAGAAAACGAGTTTCTTTCAGACAGACTGTGATGGGAGCGACGTTCTACAAAGGACATGCTACATGATGATGATCCAACATTTTAAACTACTGCAACGTCATTTCCTCTTCCTATCCTGTTTTCAATCTCACGACGTGGTCTGGTAAGTGATTGAGAAGTCTTCTTCTTCTGCGTACGCAGTCAGACAGTAACCATTATTTTTTCGAAAAAAGCGGCGGTCATCCTGAGGCTGTCGCCACTGCCATAGAGCTTGTCTTGCAGTTCCACTGGTGATGGCCATATCTGCTCTCTCTGATCCTCGTATGTCGGCAGTTCTGCAGCAGATGTTCAGCGGTCATTTTAGCAGTACCGCACGGGCCTTCGTCGGTACACCCTATCTTCAATTTGTTGAATAGGTGGTACCTCAGTCTATTGTGGCCAGTGCGAAGTTTGAAGACAACGACCTGCTCTCTTCGGTTCAACTGGTAATAGGCATCGTTTTTGGTGTAACCAGTATGTTCGGTTTCCCATTTGGTCATGTATCTGGCTTTGATAAGCCGTTTTGACTCTTCGTACGCCATACTGGTATCTGTTTGTGGTAGTCTTGCACCTTCTTTTGCCAGTCTGTCTGCCTACTCGTTGCATTGGATGTTGCAGTGTGATGGGACCCACTGTACCACTACCCTTTTTGGTGCGGACTGCTGGCACAATTTGCAGAGTACTGCTCTTAAGTCATTAAGCTCAGTGTTTTTCAGGCTTTTTAGCGCTGTGACTACGGCGATAGCATCTGTAAGCAGGACTATATGGCTTTCATTTTCACTGTGTGTCACCATTTCTTCCACTGCCGCCCTCAGTGCCTCTGCCGCCGCTCTGAAATTGCTTGTGTACTTACCAGTAGCGAATGACAGTGTTATTTTTCTGCCATTTGGTAGGTTCAGGAATGCTCCTGCCCCTCGGTTCTGTGTTGTGTTTGTTACAGAACCGTCGGTGTATGCATGGGTCCAGTCCATGCTTGGGTAGCTTTTCGTTATGAAGCTTAGGATAGTATCTCTCCTTTCTTTTTCAGTCTGGCCGTTTTTGTTTCCAATACCTGGTATATTTTCTACCACCTCTGGAAATATATCCTGCCTCCAGGTAGGTTTTCGTACAGTAGTGATGGGTTTTGGTGTTGTTAGTGCGTTTATGGGATCTTCGTGCATCTTTGCTTTGGCTATTTCTGCAAAGTTTCTCCGCTTTAGTTTCCCATTTCCCAAATTGTTTAATCTCTGGTGCATTGGATGGTCGGTCAGTCTTCGGAGCTTCTCTGACTGCAGCTGGGCTCTGCAGTCTCTTCTATCGGTCATGGATTGCAAATTTGTAATCTTTTCAAGTTCTACAATTGGCGTTGACTTCATGCCACCTGTTATAATTCTCATGGCTTGGTTTTGAAGTTTGCTAACTTTATCGAAGTTCGCCTTCGCTGCTGTTGTCCATGCCGCAATGCCATACTCGAGAACTGGTCTCACGCTTCCAGTGTACAGTTTCTTTAGTATGCCTTCGTCTGCTCCCCAGCTTGTGCCAGCAAGTTTCCTCATGATTGCCATTCTTTCTCTGGCTTTCATTCGGTTTCTCTCAATCTGACTTTTCCATGTCATGCGCCGATCAAATGTGACTCCAAAATAGGTTGGGTTGTCGTTTGGCTGCAGGAATTTGCCATTTAGACTTAATTTGGTACTTTGGGGTTTTAATGAAAGCGAGAATATTGTGCATGTGGTTTTCTCCTCGTTTATTTTGACCAGCCATGAGTTCGCCCACTCTTCCAGCGATGTTAGGGCCGTCTGCATCCGATTTCTTGCTATGGCGAGATTCTTTTCAGAGGTCCACATAGCCAGATCGTCTGCAAACATTGAGCTATGAACTCTTCTTGGTATATTCTCTGTAATATCGTTTATATATACCAGGAAGAGTGTGGGTGATAGTACTCCCCCTTGGGGTACTCCCTGCTCGAGTGTCACCTTTTTGCTCATCTGCCCTTGTACTTGGACTCTGGCCGTTCTTTGTTTGAGGTAGTGGTTGATCCACTTGTACATTTTCCCCCAAACATCACTTCTTCTTATCTTGACTCTAAGTCCATCTTTCCAGACTTTGTCAAATGCCTTTTCCAGATCCACCCAAACAGCTACTGTGTGTTTCTGTGCCTGGTAGGCATCCTCTAACTCCTGGGCTATGAGGATGACCTGGTCCTCAGTGGATCTGTGCTGTCTAAAGCCGGCTTGCTGTGGAATTAGTATTCGTTTTTCTTCCAGATGCCACATCAGTCTGGTGTTTATCATCCGTTCTATCAGCTTGCCGACACAGCTCAGTAGGCTTATGGGCCTGTATCCATTTGGATCTGTTTTGTCCTTTCCTGTTTTTGGTACTGCGTCTTTCCATGCCTGTGGTACAATTCCCCTTTTCCAGCTTTGGTTCAGGACCGATAGCAGTTTCCTCTTCGCTGTTTGGCCCAGCCCCATCAGCATTTCGTTTGTTATCCCGTCTTTTCCGGGAGATTTCCTTTTCTTTAGTGTTCTCATAGCCTCTTCCATTTCGCGCATTGTTAATTTGGCCATCATGTGCTCTTCAGGTGCCGTATTCATGTTTTCGTGCCCCTTTAGCTCTTCGCTAATGTCTGTATGCTTATCTGCAGGGACCTCAATGTGGTTTGCTCTGGCATAGTGATCGACAAAGGCGTTTGCGGCTTTCTTACCTGTGATCAGGTTCTCGCCCTGCTTGATAGTAATTTGTTTATTTGACGGGGTTTCGCCGTTCATGGCTCTGACTAGCTTCCATAGCTTGTTCCCGTCTTTGTCCAGGTTTAGACTTTCTGTTTTATTTTTCCAGCTTTCTCTTGCTGTTTGCTTGAGAGTGTGTTTGTATTTCGCCGTGGCGGCTTTGAGGGCGATGTTTGCCTCCATGGATTTTTCTCGCTCTGCCATGTTCCTAGCATTTGTTACTGCATCTTCCACTTTCTGCAACTCATCATTCCAGTAGGGCTCATAGTTTTTTCCTAGCTGCTCTTGTGATTGTTTCAGTGGCGGCTTGCATTATTGCCTTAGGCTTTCCACCATGGGCTTCATTTTGGTGTTTCGTGTGTTGATGGTTTCACTCAGCCCATCTGACAGGATTGCAAATCTGTCCCAGTCGGCTCGTTTGTAATTCCAACGTGGGAGCGGTTTTGTTTCCTGTGGGCCTACTTCCATGTCAATGGTTAGCCTGATCGGCCCGTGGTCGCTACCTGCCAGTTGGTTTAGCACCTGGCGGTCTATTTTATGGTGTATGTCCTGTGTGGAGATGGCCAAATCTGGAGTCGAGGTGGTATGCCATGTTCTTGAATAGAAGCTAGGGCTATCCTCCGACCTATTGATTAGGGAGAGATTTGCATCTATCTCCCAATCTACCACTTCGTCACCTATGCTGTCTGTGTCAGAGTATCCCCATCTCTCCGAGTGGCTGTTGAAATCTCCAACTACTATGCAGTTCGAGTCTCTGACCTCTATACTCGAGAGCGATAGGTCTCTATTTGGTGGTCCGTACAGATTGAAAATGCGGAGCTTCGTCTCTTGAGCCATTATGTCAACTCCTACAATTTCTGCTTTTATGGTGTGATTGACAGATACCGCGCTACTCGGTATGCAGTTTCTGGTCAGTATCAGGACCCCTCCTTTGTGGCCTTCTCTATCTAGACGGAAGGTCTGGTATCCTCTGATTGAGAATTTATGATTATTGTTGAGGTGCGTTTCCTGGATACATGCCACGTCAATCTTACCTTCATGCAGGTGATGTGTTAGGGAAGGTTTTTTTTTAAAGACTCCCTCCGCATTCCACTGTAGTATTTTGAGGGTCTTGAGGTTTTGGTCAATAGAAGTTGCCCCATAGCCATGTGCCTTGACTCCACGACACATGGGTGGGTGACCACCAGTAGTCAAGGGTGGGCCCCTTCGAGGCGTGAGGCCCGGCACTATCGCTGCCTGGCGGGACTCCGCAGGATGAGCGCCATGCGTTTTTCTAATCGGTTGTACTGTCATCATGCTGCGATTTACGTTGCACTGTTTTGTTAGGCTTGCGGCCCTGTGCATCCGATTTCAACAGGCGTTTCTGTAGGGATGCCCTCCTTAGCCTTTGGCTGTCCCCAGCCTATCTGCAAGGCAGCAGTTGTTTATGATCAGCGTTGTCTCTCTTATGGAAGTTGTCTTACCAGACTATCGAGTCTTCACTACTCGTGTCTATAGGGTGCAATGATGATATGTGAGATGATATATGAGATGGACTGGTTTACCCGGAAGAGAGGCAGTCCAGTGTGTCTGTATCCCAGGATCGTCACGTCCTGCCAGAAACGTAGCATTTGCATGTGAGTGGGGTATCTCTTGCTCCCTTTATTTTCTTGGCTTCTATGCAGAGATGGTACGCCTAGCATTCCCCGCCACCTGGGGTGTTGACACAGTGGGGCAGGTGTGCAATGTCCGCTGGTCTACATCTCTTCTGCGTCCAGCATGATAGTTATTTGGCTGATAACGTACATAGGTAGATATCGTAGCCGAAGTGCATTTAGCCAGAGGACAAGCCTGGTAATGTCACAGAGATGTTGTTCGCCTGGTGTGCGGACAGCTCTCATGGTCATTGGTTGAGTTTCGACAGTTCACATTGAGATGGCTGCTCTACTGTTTTCGACACCCCGACCAGGTACTAAGTTTTGTGTTGGTGGTTTCGCACCCCATCGCCGTATAAGGTGAGTATCAAGCAGTTGTCCGCCCGCTTTGATCGGCGGACGGCAAGGACCTCTTTCTGCGGCTCTACCGGATAGGGCTGGAGCGCAAGCCCCAGGTCCCGAGCATGTAGGAGCCTCCCATTGCAGTGGTGCTGAGATTTTGGGCGGGATTGCGGCTTACAAGGGTTCGGCCGTAATCCCCCACATGGTAGCCTCGCGCCATTGGCTTATCAGCCTGGTTGTGAACCAAAGTATCTGCGGCTCCTCTCGTTATGAGCTGGTTTTCCGTAGCAACGCCCTGTCATTAGTAGGGTAAAACTGACCTGTCTTCAGATGGTCTATTTCCAGCACCCGTTCACTATTTGGCCAGACGAATTTATTGAGGGCTTTTGTTTGTCAATGACCAGGTATTTGAAATCTGCGGTTTCTGCGGAGTTAAACACGATTTCCGTAGTGTTCTTTCATTAGAGTGTTAGAGAGCTGACTTGTCTTCCTAGAGTCTAATACCAGCGTACGCTCTTTCTTAGACCCAACGGTAGTGCTCTCGATTTTCCAGTCGTTCTACAGTATTGGCGTGTTCAGTCAAATTAAGCCACAGATTGAGAAGTAATCTGGCACATTTTGTTCAATAATCTAAGAAAAGTAGCGATTTTTTTTTTCAACTCTTTTTTATTTGAAGAAATGGCTTCCTCTACCAATTCTCGTGGGGCACGATTTTTTGCTTGTCAGGCCACTAAGATGATTCAAATCTAGGCTGACAGTGAAAGTTCTCATTCAGAAGAAGAAGATGTTAGAAATAAATCATTGTACAGTGCCACCAGTGATAGTGGCACCCAGGTTAGTGATGAAGGGCAATAGAGGGAGGTATTTGAGGGCAGCACAGACGATACCTTTCGAGTTATTTCACCTCAGCCAAGAATCCCTGGTGTCAATCCTGACATTATTCCAGAGAATGCATCACCCTTATTTTGTTTTAAAGCTTTATTTACTGATCCCATTATGGAAGACCTTGTCAGGTCAATAAATGATTATACGGTCCAACAGTGACTGGCAATGAAAGAAACAACTGCCGTACGGTCAGTTTTTCAATCATGGTCACCAGTGAATGTGCCTGAGCTAAATTCTTTGCTGTCCTTATTGTTATCGGCTATTTAAAGAGGCCTAAAATTCGTAACTACTGGGCACACGAGGAGACTATAGAAACACCTTGGTTCAGGACGGTATTCACAAGGGAAAGGTTCAAAGCTTTGTACCATACAATGTTTCACGTAAGCAATCCTGATTCGCAGGGCAAAGCAAAATTGAGCCATTAGTGCAGAGCTTGCTAATTCAATTTCAAAAATCTTATTACCAACTCAAAGAACTTTCTGTGGATGAAAAGGTCATTGGATGGAAGGGAAGGTGGCCCATAAGATGTTCAATGCATCAAAGCCAAAAAAATACCACGATAAAACCTTTGCCCTCTGTGACAGAAACACTGCTTATGTTGTCAACATATTTATATATTTTGGTAGCAATAGATCTTACAATCCAGACCTAGATCCAAGCTTGTTGACACAAGCCGTCAAAGTATCTGACAAGCTTTTAGAACTATGTGGGAAATGCCATCACATTTATGCTGACCGTTACTACACCAGCTATCCGCTGCTGCAGTACCTTATCAGTAATGGCCATTACTACACTGGTACAGTCAACATAAACCGCAGAGATTTTCCACAAGCTTTCAAGACAACAAAATTATACTTTTTACAAATGAAATTGTTTCTCCATATAGAACGAACATTCCTCTACGTGATGTTCAGAGATAAGACGGCTAAAAAACCTTGCTTGCTTGTCTCTAGTGAAGCCTCGGTGACCACCAAACATTTAACAAGTCGTTCTGGTGTAGTGAAGGATAAACCATCAATGATTAATGACTACAACTACCGCATGAATGGGTGTGAAAAAGTTGATCAGTGTGTCGCAACATATGGTACCTTCACTAGAAGAACAAGGAAATGGTGGAAGAAAATTTTCTTTTGGATTTTTGAAGTAGCTCAGCTGAATTCATTTATTTTGTAGGCCCTGACCAAGTCTGCAAACACACAAAAGCACCCCTATCTAGAATTTAAAAGGCAATTAGTTTCTG
Source organism: Ariolimax columbianus (assembly GCA_036924085.1). Lineage (NCBI taxonomy): Eukaryota > Metazoa > Mollusca > Gastropoda > Stylommatophora > Arionidae > Ariolimax > Ariolimax columbianus. The sequence goes on along the minus strand of JAVGWX010000004.1, from coordinate 24,182,071 downwards.
AGCTTCGCCTTTTCACAGCTACAGAGACGCCTAGCTTACAGGTGGAACCTTACATCATCAGCCATGCAAACAGACACAGTGGAAAAAGACACATTATCAAAATGTCTACTACACTGTGTCGTCAATGTATTGTTTGCAGTACTCCAATTGTGAGAGTTAGGACAACATGTTTTTGTCAAGGATGCCCAGACCAGCCATTTCTTCATCCAAATCCCTGTTTTGAACAGCATCATTTATAGTAAATGTAAATTAAAATCAGCTGTACATAGATATATTTTTTTTCATATAATTGGTGCCATTTTATTTTTCAATTTACCAAACACTGCTCAATGGTCATAATAATGTTATTTCTGCTCCAAGAACGATGAAACTTCTCAATATTGTGTAAATATGGATATATTATGAAAAGAAAGAATTTTTGTGTGTCAACATTGTGAAGGATTCATTTGAATGAAATGGTGACACAATGTTTTTCTAAATTATCTATTGTTTTTATTTTTGTTTACTCGTTACAGTATTTTTTGCATGCGACTTCACTGTACATACATCTCATTGCACTGTTTCTAAAAAGACCAATCATTCCTGAACCTTTTGGTATATAAAACATGATCATACAATAAAAGATAGCAGATATATGAATAATTTGGTCACAGCTGTCAGGTGTGAAAATGTTAGTTGAAAAATGGATGTGTAAAATCGTGGTTTTTGGCTGTGTCTACTAAGTGTCTGTCCTTGCCTCCACTTCTTCCTGTGGCAATGCATTCCAAGCATTCGTCACTCTGTAACTAAAAAAATATTTCCTAATATATAATCTGGACCGTTCTTTAGTTAATTTGTAGCTATGCCCTCTTCTTATTGTAGGTGGTTGTGTTTTGAAAAAAACAAACTTGTTATAGTCGGTTCCTTTTATTATCTTGTAAACCTGTAATTAGTCAACTGGAATTCTTCTCTTTTCTAGACACTATGGGCCGATTTTTCTGAGTCGTTCCTCATAACTGTAAATCTAAAATCCCACTATCAGTTTTGCCGCTCTTTTCATAAATCTGCAACCGCATAATTAACAATGTCGAGGATGGTGACGGGCCTAACGAGATGAAATTGATGTATCGCGCGTTCAAAGTTCTTAGCTCCAACCACTTCCAATGTCCCGCCAGCGCCCACCGAAGCCTGAATAAATCCAATAGATCACCCTGCACATCAAACAAGGATATAGTTAGCATGTGGAAAGATCAGTGACCCTTAAAACCATAATTACGACAGCCTTAATACCGACAGTCATAACGAATGCCGACAGCAATAATACTTTTAGGTTATATTCCTGACATCCATCAATTCCAGCAGCCGTGCTACCATTTGAGCCAAAATCACGGTAATCATAATCCCGACAGCGTTATTCGTTATAAACCATCAATCAGACAGCTATGTTTCATCTGCGTCGTAATCCGACAGTCATTATCTTTATAAGCAATCGTCCTTATAAGTCATTGTCCAGATAAGCCATATCCCATGTCGTCATCTCGACAACTATAATCCCGACAGCCATAATCCATATAAACCATCAATTATACAGCTATGTTCCAAGTAAGCCATAATCCCGACAGCCATTATCCTTATAAGCGATCATCCTTATAAGCCATAATCCTTGTAAACCACAATACCCCACATACAAAATCCTTAGGAACCATAGGTCATAAGTCATAATCCCGACAACTATAATCCCGAAAAACATAATCTTTATAAGTCACAATTCGAATAAGCTATTGTTCACAGAGCTATTCTGATAATGAATCATAATACTGTTAGCTGTCATCTTTATAAACCATAATCACACAGTCATAATCATTATAAGCAGCAATTCCGACAGCCATAACCCGTGCAAGCTACAATCCTTATAATCCATAATCTATTTAAGAACGTACTGCATTGTCCGCCAGAGCAAGAGCTAAACACACCACTTGTTGACTTATAGTTGAAGGTACTACTCCTGTATACACTCCACTCGGAGGTGAAGGCGCCAATAAAAATCAGCACACACGCGATGTAGAGAATAAGCAGATGTTGGATATCTTGCGAGTTCGACATGCTCTTGGAGATCTGCAGTAGATAATAGATACGTTTGTTATGTTGTCTGAAATCTGAAGTAGATACTAGTTAATATTTTTATGTTATCTGAAATCTGAAATAGATACTAGTTTTACCTTGTCTGAAAAATGAAGTAGATAATATATATTTCTATGTTGTCTGAAATCTGAAGTAGATAATATATAATATCGTTATGTCGTCTGAAATCTGAAGTAGATAATAGATAATATTATTATTATGTCTGAAATCTGAAGTAGATCATAGTTCAATATTTTTATGTTGTCTTAAATCTAAAATAGATAATAGATAATATGTGCATGTTGTCTAAAATGTGAAGTACATGCTAGTAAGAATGTGCTTGTTGCTTAAAATCTCGTGTAGATTCTAGTTAAAATATGCATGTTTTCTCTATCTGAAGAAGACACTAGTTATATGTGCATGTTTTATGAAAGCTGAAGTAGATGATAGTTAATATATTCCTTCTGGTTGTGGCCCAAAGTAAATAATTAATATTCCATCCATATTATATGTAGTGTGGAAAACGTACTTAATAGTTGTATGTTGTACAGGGGATGTAATTGCTATTAACATTTTGTTTTACGAAAATGAGGTCGAAGAAGATAACAGTTGAAGTTTTTTTGTGTTGGTTGAGATTTGAGTCTTAGTCTACCTGTACATCTACAGGTCAGATGTTCCTCTGGCGTGAGCTGGATGTAGTCGTGAAGGGGGATGACTTTCTTCTTAGCGGGCTAGGCACAATCAGCTTATTGCTCCGCTGTGTTGGGACAAGTGTCGCAGAGGGTGGTCAACCAATGTACGAGTTAACCTTAAAAGACTCAAACACTAGAGCAAAGTGGTTGAGATCTGACAAAAATAATCATTAATGTTTTTAATGTTGGTGACATCTGACAAAAATAATAGTTAATGTATTTAATGTTGTGTGAGATCTGACATAAATAATAGTTAATATTTTTCATGTTGGTTGAGATCTGAAGTAAATATTATTCAATTATTTTCTTTTGCCTGTGATCTGAAGTAGATTATATTTAATTATTTTATGTTGGCTGTGATCTGAAGTAGATAATAGTCAACATTGCTATACCGTCTGAGATCTGAAGTAGATATTAGTAAATGCCATTTCATCTGCTATCCAAGATTGATAATTGTTTAAGGTTTCATGTTTGCGGATATCTATAGTTTGATAATAGTTCTTCTTTTTCTTCTTTGCGTTCAGGATCTTTTGGTCATGCTATATCTACAGGCCAGTCGCCATGATGTAGTCTTCACCAGGTCGGAGCGGCTGCCCCACAGCTTTTGTCTCAGCTCCGGACCCTCTGGCCAGGCCTGGCATCTCATTTCCCTATAGATTGGGCATTCTTGTAGAATATGCTCAGGGTTCTGGCATCCTGTTCCACATGGGCACTTATCGGTGTGTGAGATCTTCAGTCGGTATAGATGTTCCAGTAGTCTGCAGTGTCCAATTCTCAGACGAAATAAGGTAGTTTGTTAATTTCTTGTTGATAATAGTAACATGTTAAGTCTTGATTAAGAACACTATTTCAATGTGTCTTATTAGCTGAGAACTATTGTTCATCATTGTTTGTCGTCGTTGAGGTTTGTTCTGCTCTTGAGAATCGATTTCATTGAACTCTGGGCATACCCATAATTATCCAGTCTCTATCAGCAAATGGTTAAGGGTATGGGTTCCTGTAGCTCTTTGACTGAGCACACTCATGCTCCCTCCTCCCATGCACGTTTTGTTCTCCATCCCTGTTTGATTTCAAAATTATCTAGTTTATATATTGCTAGTTCACCTGTTTCTGTGTTTTCTTACAAATTTAGGACGTTATATAGACTTCAAAATGTCAGCTCTATCAATATTCAACATGCCAAAAATGGGTGCTTGCGGAGCCAGGAAGTCAGCTTTGTGGTTGTCCGAGGCTTGGCCAGAATATAAGATCACCGCCATCCGATACAGGCTTATGACCTCTACATCTGCTATACACTTATGCCTTAGAAAGCGCTTTGGTAAATATTCTAAGTAAGGAGTGGAGTCCGACAAGATGACTGCTCGTTTTAAAGAAGTCTAAGATAGCTGTCCACAACGGAGGTCACTGCCTCGTCTAAGATAGCTGTCCACAACGGAGGCCACTGCCTCGTCTAAGATGGCTGTCCACAACGGAGGTCACTGCCTCGTCTAAGATAGCTGTCCACAACGGAGGCCACTGCCTCGTCTAAGATGGCTGTCCACAACGGAGGTCACTGCCTCGTCTAAGATAGCTGTCCGCAACGGAGGTCACTGTCTCGTCTAAGATAGCTGTCCACAACGGAGGTCATTGCCTCGTCTAAGATAGCTGTCCACAACGGAGGTCACTGCCTCGTCTTAGATAGCTGTCCACAACGGAGGTCACTGCCTCGTCTAAGATAGCTGTCCACAACGGAGGTCACTGCCTCGTCTAAGATAGCTGTCCACAACGGAGGTCACTGCCTCGTCTAAGATAGCTGTCCACAACGGAGGTCACTGCCCCGTCTAAGATAGCTGTCCACAACGGAGGTCACTGCCTCGTCTAAGATAGCTGTCCACAACGGAGGTCACTGCCTTGTCTAAGATAGCTGTCCACAACGGAGGTCACTGCCTCGTCTAAGATAGCTGTCCACAACGGAGGTCACTGCCTCCAGACTCATTCTTAAACTGGAGGCTGTTGTTTTGAATGCCCCGCTCAGCAAAAACCTGACCTCTTACTCTAGGAGAGAAGTCCCAACTCGATTTCCTACTGCATAGTATTGATTCTTCGGTTCATATGATTGCATCACTATCCAGAATGTCAACACAAATGAGATTGTAAACTTCAAACTCTGCTTGCTCGTTACACCATCTACTGCATCTCATGCTTATAGTTAAGATAGCTCAATGACAAGCTGTCATTCTGTCACTGATGTGAAGCTATACTTTTCCTTTGACCTAACACTTCAACTGTAGTAACATGCTCAATCGTTCTCCGTACCTGCGTTATCCTCTCTTAATTAGTATTACCATAATGCATCTTGTGTTATTGTACTGCAGATGCCTCTTGTTGGGCGATAATTCGCATATATGATTTTCTCTTTGCGAATTCGTGTCTGAATGTTACAAGCTTAATTCCTAGCATGTAAACCATTGTTTATTATCTCTAGCGCAACCAAGATCCAGTGGCATTTTTTTGGGGGGGGGGGGGGAGGGGGGGGGGGATGGACTATCACTTTTTGCACTACAATCTTGATAGTTTGCGGATGCCAAGTCCGTAATCAATAACTGAACGAACTTACAGACGATAGAGGATGAAAAGCAAAGACTGTCCCACATTTGTACATCTAACATCGTCTGAAGCAGAGGTTTTTAAACTGCAACGGGGATGCCAGGGTCGTCATGCCCCCGGCTAAGGGCGTCCGGGCCCTCGGCTAAGGTATCGCCGTGGCTTGGGAAAAGTGTTGGGCTAGATATTATGAGCCAAGGTACATCAATAAATATAGATCTCAGTAGAACGACATGTTTGCGCCGAGATATTATTACATGTACTAATACGTGTCATTGGTATCAGATGTAAAATATGCACATTCAGAAGTAATTAATATTCTATTTGGTACGATTGCTTACATATAGTATAGAGAGAGGCGCCGTGATTTATGCACAGGTCAAGAGAGCCGCGGACCAAAATAGTTTGAAAACCTCTGGTCTAGAGTACTCTAAGCACTATGTGCATCGTTATAAATATTTTTCGACGTTGTACCTACATGACAGGCCGTGATGAAACGTTTATCGTAGAAATGTCAGCCTGTTGCCACTGTCAATGACATATCAATCACAAGTAATGCCTTGGAGGTCAACCTCGACTTTAATATTGTTCAAAAATTGTACTAAAAAATGGTTGCTGAAGTCGAATGTGTTGGACCGAAAGGTGCAAATATCGCAGAAGCTGTAAACTACGACACAGCGCATTCCGTTCTCTAGACTACATTCTGCTACTTAAGCCCTGTCAGATTGAGAAGAAGATTGTCGGAAGATTGAGAACGAACGCAGAAGAAGAACTAGAATGAATGGAATAATTGTTAAGAGTTTCCTGTTGATTAAGTTATTAATTAAATAATTGTTAAGCATTTCTTGTTGGTTGAAATCTGAAGTCGATACTTATTTGTTGTTATGTTTTCTTATTTATGATATGGTCATTGAGATCTTAAGGAGATATTAATTAATAGTTGTATTCTGGTGCAATATGAATATATATTTTAATAAATAGTTTCGTCTTTGCGTTCACAGCTCATAAAATTTATTTTGAAAGTGTTACGGAATTATTTGTAACTTTCCTAATGTCAATCTGAATTTATGTTAATACAATAAATATACGTTGGAGGACACTTTGATTTCAGTAGATGTTATCTAAGAATGACTTTGTGACCAGTTTGATCCGTCTGTCCTATACTTTTGCATGGCATGTTCACAGGTAATAATACTTATCGATAGTTATGTCTAGTCGGTCGAATAGACGATACCTCATCAGTTGTCACAAAGATGTGTACTTGCTCACTTCGGTGTGTGTGTGTGTAGATGTGGATGTAGATGGAATGTCGACGGAATGCTATGTTTTTAACTCTGTACTGTACTTAATCATCATCATTAAGTGCCCTGCGGTTGAGCTTAGCGATCGTGGGCCTCCAGTTTCTCTTATCACGTTCGTCGGTTATGAGTTCCGCCGTTGATCGTTTCCCACACCCCGCCTTCAAACTGTGCAATATGTTCTCTCTCTGCCTTCGTCTGTTCCATCTTGCCAGCGATTCTGCCCGTTGTCACAGTATGTACCAACCCCTTTCTTCTCATAACATGCCTGGAAAAGGATGACTGTCGTGCCTTGATGTTTGCCATAAGCTGCATTTATTTCTGTGCGTTCTTATGAACCACGTTATTTGATTATTTGCTGTCCAGGGAACATTCAAAATTCCTCTGTAGAAACACATTTCCGCTGCCTCCAATGATCCCTGTACATACCTGATAATTGTGAATGACTGCTTTTTGCTGTATGTCAGTAACCTTACATCCAGGGATAAGATTCAAACACCTTACAACCAGGGATAAGCTTTTGTTGCACGATTCGCCTCATACCCTGGAAGACTGATCCGTCTTGGCTATTCTGATCTTTATTTCAGAAATGCATCTTCTATCAGAACTGCTGTAGGTGTCCAGTTATTGAAACGATTGTACTTGTTTTTCTTCTTCTTCTTCCTCGTTCATCTTCAGACCTCAACTTCAATGACTCTAACGAAGGCAGAAGTCGACTCAAGGCTCTGTACGCTTCCGTACAGCTTCTCGTGGAAAAGCACTGGCTGTTGCAAAATACTATTGCTTTTGTCGGTATACAGTGGACAGGACTGCAAAATATGTTCTGCCTTCGTGGGGACTGTGCCGCAGGCACAAAGATCTGTAATGCCAATCTTGAACTTGTTGTACAGACGGCATCTAAGTCTGTTGTGACCTGTGCGTAGCCGGAGAGTTATCACCTGGTCTCGACTGGAGAGTTGATGGTACGCATCGTTTTCTATGTGGCCAGAGTGGTCTGTTTTCCATTTTGCACTATAAATTGCCCTGATTAATGCTTTTATCTCATTGTATGTGATTTCTGTATCATTCTGCTGCAGCATTCCTCCCTCTCTGGCGAGTCTGTCTGCCTCCTCTTTGCATGGAATGTTACAGTGGGCTGGTATCCACTGGACTGTGCTTTTTTTTTGAAGTACTGGTACAAACGTTGGAGCGAGTCTGCCAGAGCACCGAGTTAATTTTTGTGCTGGTTCTTGAGGGTCATTATAACACTGTGAAGGCGTCTGTGAAAATGACCACTTGCTTTTCTGCCTGCTCCTTATAGTCTATACGGGTGTCAGCTGCAGCGTCTCCCAGTGGCAAATGCTGCTGAGTATACTTTGCTTTTTAGTTTTATAGAGATTCCTCCTCCCCCGTTTCCAATGGCATCTTTGGCTGAGCCGTACGTATAGACGTGTGTCCAGGCTGTTGATGGAAATTTTTGGTTGACGTAATTTGTAACTATGTGTTTTTTATGTTCCTCTGTTTGTGTCTTTTTGTCTTCGATGTTGGGGATATGGCATATGTACGTGTTTTAGTTCCGTCTCGTTCCCTTTAATACAGCAATTTAGATATTTGCGTTTCTTAGTAACCACCATTACTTCTGATTTATTTTGAATTAAACTTAGGTCTTTATATTCGCTTTGCAGAATTACAATTTTGACCAGTTCTTTGTAAATCTGCTTCATATTAAATATGGTGAGTTAATCCCACAAGAGCTTACTCTGGCAGTTTGCTCCCAATATATAGTATTACATATTTACATAGTTTCTCACATTAGACTTTATCTAAAGTCGTTTTTGTAAAATATAAAGCACGTTTAAATGTATCATTAATTCCATATTTTTCTCTGTTAGATTTCTTGTACACAAAAATCAGTGCCTTTTATTTTGTTCTTGAAAATGAGTAGAATATAACCGATTTTTAAAGGCATGTATTTTAGTAATGTTCTTTTTAGCTTCAAAAATATATTAAATATTATTTCTCTTGTTTCGCTGCTATATCGACATCTAGTTGTTTCAGCAGGAACTTCGGTTCCTTCAAGCTTGTTTAATTTTTAAGAAGGATTTTAAATATATCTCAAGAAACTGTATGCTCGAAAATATGACACCTGATTACACGAGTAACAGTAGAAATAGCAATGAAAAAAAAATCTTCACAATAGTACATCTATCAGTTGTTATTACTGGTGTTTAATGCCTATAATGAGTACGTTCACTGTTTTGTGCGCTCTGAAAAGGACGTTAAGTGGTGTGTTGCAGTAGATTTCCTCACATCCCGGTCATGCTGATGAAGGTGGACAGTGGTCCTCCAGGCAGTTGTGCTATGCTTGTCTTCATCTGCCTGGAGCGCATTACTATGGGGATCACATCGATCCACATCTCGTCAGCCAGGCTGCCTTGAAGACAGCTTGTTTCGAAGAAACGCTACATGGAAGAGAATTTGTGGACTTGGTCAGTGTAATGTGTCTGACCCTAACGAGACGTCATGCTAAGTATGTTGTGCCTGACCCTACCGCGACGTCCTGGTCAGTATATTGTGCCTGACCCTAATACGATGTCCTGGTCAGTATATTGTGCCTGACCGGAATTGTCGTCTCAGTTTCCAACATCTATCAGTAATATTTACAATACAATACAGCTATCAGTAATAGCGAAAGAACAGTACACCGCTGTTAGTGACAATGAAAACTGCTATTAGTAATATGATAATAAACCAGTAAACTGCTATCAGTAGTATGATAATAAACCAGTAAACTGCTATCAGTAATATGATAATAAACCAGTAAACTGCTATCAGTAATATGATAATAAACCAGTAAACTGCTATCAGTAATATGATAATAAACCAGTAAACTGCTATCAGCAATATGATAATAAACCAGTAAACTGCTATCAGTAATATGATAATAAACCAGTAAACTGCTATTAGTAATATGATAATAAACCAGTAAACTGCTATCCGTAATATGATAATAAACCAGTAAACTGCTATCAGTAATAGTGTAAATCTACGTAGATGAAAATGAACTACAAAATCACTCGAACGTGATTTGCTTAGCCTGTACCAAACACAATAAACGAATTAACGAGACAAAAACAGAACATATGAGGATTAGAAGAGCATCTGGGAGACAATACATAAATGTCAATGATGTTGCTCTTCACCATGACCACTTGTTCAAGTATTTGACCAGTTGTTTTTGGCAGTGAAATCGAGATTACAGAGTCAGAACGCATTTGCTGTGACATGTCAGAACGCATCTGCTGTGACATGTCAGAACGCATCTGCTGTGACATTAGCTGTGGCCACTGCTTAGGCATCCGTGCATTATAGTACGTCTTTTAATTCATAAACAAGATCAGAAGCTATTTTCTAGATAAAGGCGAGTCACGATATGTGGTGTGGTTATTGCGGCATATAGTTACTTTTTCAAAAGTTACATTGATATCAATTTTAAATTGAGTTTGAAGTGTACATTTATAACGATGCAGAAGGTTACCGTTTTACTATACAAGGTTTTCCGCAGGGAATCTAAGATGGGTCATTTATATTTCGATATTCATGACCCAGAGAAACGAACGCAATTGGCGCTTGATCTGGATAGATCATCCTTTTACTGTTGGATCGGACAGTGTAGTCATATCAAGCAAGGAAAGAAAAGGACATTTGACGATTTCGACAGAGATGTCATAAAATGTTGACGAAAAACTTGTAACTACTGTCATACGACATTTTTCCCTTTGGAAGACTACCCCTTTGGGGTAGTCGAGGGGTTTAAAAACAACTTGTTACTCTCCGAAAACTAAAATTAACATTGCAATCCGGCTGCAGTATTGAAATTTCAAAAAGTACTCTTTGGAAAATTGTAAGAGCCGCCAGCTTCAAGAAAACTTCAGGTAGCAGAAATATTATACGTGAAAAACCACATTTAATTGCTGCCAGAAGCAAATATTTGAGACAGGTTTCTGAACAGCGTAGGCTAGGCTATGAAATTGTCTACTTGGACGAATCCTATGTCAATGTTCACCACACCTATGGTAAAGATTGGCAATCAGTTGACGATGAACGGAAAATACAAATTCCAAGCAGCAAAGGCCGGTGCATTATCGTACTAACATTTGCAGTGAAAACGGACTTGTACATGAGGCTGAAATTATTTTCCAGTCAAAATGTACACTTAAATGAATGGACACATTTTCAGGAACTGGGTGATGAATGATCTGCTTCCAATTCTGGATAGACCGTCATGCCTAGTAATGGATAATGCATCCTATCACAATGCAGTATCAGAGGAAGACAAAGTACCAACTACAGCAAATACAAAAGCTCAAATTAGGACATGACTAGCTAAGGAAAATGCGAATTTCGACGACACGTATTTGAAGCTCGAGTTGTTGCAGCTGGTGAGGAAAACAAAGAAGATAAAGGTGTATCATATTGACCAAATCATTGAAGAGTACGGTCACACTTATTTGTGGCTACCTGCATATCATGCGCCTGTAAACCCTATAGAGCTTGTATGGGCTAAAGTCAAAGGACACGTTTCCGAACAAAATAGACATTCAGTCCTGTGCGTTGAACATGTGCTCCTGTCAGTGGCAACTGGAAAATTCTCAAGCAATTTCAGAGCGGAGGCAGAGGCACTGAAGGCTGCAGTAAAAGCAACGCTGACAGGCGAAAGCAATGAAAGCCAGATAGTCATGTTTACAGATGGTTACTGCACTAAAAAGCCAGAAAAATACTTAACTTAATGATTTAAGAGCAGTACTATGTCAACTATACCAGCAGTCCGCACCAAAAAGAGTAGTGGTACAGTTCGTTCCATCCCACTGTAACATCCAAGGCAACGATTAGTCAGACAGAGTGGCAAAAGAAGGTGCAAGACTACCACAAACAGATTCTAGTGTGACCTACGAAGAGTCCAAAAGGTTTATTAGGGCCAGATACATGGCCAAATGGGAAACAGAACATACTGGCTACCAAAAAAAAATGATGCCTACTACCAGCTGAACAGAAGAGAGCAGATCGTGGTCTTCAGACTCCATACAGGACACAACAGACTGAAGTACCATCTATTCAATAAACTGAAGATAGGTGGCACTGACGAATGCACCTGTGGTACAGGGAAAATGAACGCTGAACATCTGCTGCAAAATTGCCCGACATACGAGGATCAGAAAGAAGCACATGTGGCCATCACCAGTGGCAACACTAGACACGCTCTATGGCAGTGTTGACAGCCTCAGGATGACAGCTGCTTTCATCGAACAAATTCAAGTTGACGTCTGACAGCATACGAAGAATAAGAAGAAGAAGAACATGTGCTCCTGGAAGAGAACAGTACTGGCAGCGAGATGGATTTGTCCAGCCAGTAACAATTATAAACCTCTTTGAATCGACAGATTCGGAATGATTAATATAATCTTTAGTGGACAAACTTATTAGCAGACTTGGACGAATTAGCATATGTTTATCAAAATAATTAAGTGTAAATACAATGACAACAAATACATTTCAAAACTCAAATGTTTTTAGCAGTATAAAATTAGCTGCGCAGTTGGTACAATTTTGGGGTCTAATGGTGACCCTCATCATCTCATCATAGTAGTTCCCCGTAAGTTTTGTCCAGCCGTGTCTCCTGTATTTCGACTGTCTGCAATGGCTGTAAAGGCCGATCCGCTAGTGACAGTCACTACCACAGATCGTACAACCATACTGAGGAGGCTGGTTTACCTGGCTGTTCCTTGATCTCTTCAGTCTTTCTCTTTTCTCTGCCGCCAGATGTCCTCTACGAGCGTCAGCAGTCACTATGCACCCTCCAACTGACTGTCTCCAGGTAGCTCGATCCTGAGCAATTTATTTCCAGCCCTCGGATGGGATGTCGCATGCCTTCAAGTCCCTCTTGCATTCGTCCTTGTATCGCAGTGTGGGGCGGCCGATACTTCTAACTCCACTCGCTAGCTGTCCATAAATGATATCCTTTGGCAACCTCTCGTCTTCATTGCGATAAACATGTCCCAACCACCGTAGACGTCGCTGGCTCAAAATCGAGTACATGTTGTGAGTGTTTTCCCTCTGTAAGACCTTCCAAAGTCAATCTATGTTGACGGTATCGAAAGCCTTGGTCAGGTCCACGAAAATCATGTAACGCCCACAATGCTGCTCTTGGCATATATCCTAAAGTTGCCGAGCAGATCTGAAGCCACACTGGCTCTCTGAAGAAGACCCTTTTTTAGGTGAACGATCAGTCTGTTGAGGAGAACTTGTGCTATTATCATGACAGCAGGATTGTCGTGGTTGTCGCAGGATTGTCGTGGTTGTCGCAGGATTGTCGTGGTTGTCGCAGGATTGTCGGGGTTGTCGCAGGATTGTCGTGGTTGTCGCAGGATTGACGGTTATCCTTTCGCTTGTATAAGTGGACAATGGTAGCATCCTTCAGTTCTTGTGGGGCAGTCTCAGTGGTCCATATTGTGTTGTGGGATAGTCTCAGTGGTCCATATTGTGTTGTGCAACTCAGTTTCTGTGTAAGGACACAACTACCTACTTTGTAGATCTCAGTCGGTATTAGGTCCACACTTGCAATCTTCCATTTGATAGTAGGTTGATTGCTGCTCTGACCTCCTCGATATTTGGAGGAATGGCCAGTTCTTTGTTCAGGCGTGTCTGAGGCAGGCGTTCTGTTGCCACGTTGCAGACAGAGGACGGTTGGTTGAGGATCGCTCGGAATTGTTTTGCCCAGCATTCTAGTATTCTCTGTTTGTCTGTCAGCAGTTCTGAGCCATCTGCATTCATAATTGTAGTTCCATACAACGGTTGAGGGCTATAACAAGTCTATAAAGTATTTCTGGAAGCATAAAGTTGAATTTTATCTGCACTGTTACCCAACCACCTGTCCATTTTCCTGAGCTTCCTTTGGACCACAATTCGTATGGTTGTGAACGCCATCTTTTTGGCTGCAGACGATGTGTCCCTTTGGTGAGCTCTAAATAGCCCATTTTTTTGGGTCCTTGATAAGGGACGTCATCTGCGTCGTTCTCATTGAACCAATTTTGATGTTTACGTGTCGTGTAACCAATGTATTCAGAGGCGGAGGAGTATACCGAGTCTGTAATGGCGGCCCAGTCTTCATCTTTATTAGTCTGACCAAGCTGCAGAATTTTTTAATTTCCGTTCTAGGTCCTTTAAAAGTCCTTCAGTGATCATCATGCTTTGCAGTTTTGTGGTGTCTAACTTCGTTTTTCTTTGCCTTCCATTCTGATGCTGGCTTCTGGTTTTGATGTAAAAGTTCAGTTTGGACACAATGAGCCTGTGGTCGGTCCAGCGATCTGCCCCATACCCAGCTTTGGTCACTCTTACATCACGTCTGTCAGTCCTCATCACACACAGCTTGTGTGACTCTTATATCACGTCTTCCAGTCCTCATAGTCATAACATTACCAATTAAGTGCAATTGCTTTGATTGATCTGGGATGCATCTATGATGTTTTGTTCCGTGTGGGAAAGCGAAACACTGTATTCGTGATTGCCATGTCGGGGGCTGCACACAGTCCAAGCAATAAGAGACAATTACTATTGCACTTGTCTGTACCTTGCACACCGAGGATTACATCACATATCCAACTCTGGCATTGAAGTCACCAAGGAGGACTAGCTTCTCGGACCTTAGGACCACTGAGAGAACATAAAGTTCTTCGTAGAATGTGTCTTTGCTGTCATCTGGACTGGTCATCGTCGCTGCGTATATACTAATTAGGGTGTAATTTTGGTTTCTTCCCAATGGTAACTGTAAAGTCATTATTCTATCTTGTATTCCCCTTGAAAGCCTTGCGAGGTCTTCCAAGGGTAGATTTGATGGCGAAACCGACTCCAGAATAGCGATGTTCATTACTGGCTCGTCCACTCCAGAACAATGTGCATCCTTCATCCACCCCCGTTAGTTAACCCTGATCTAGCAGTCTGGTCTCGCTGAGGGCAGCTATGTCAACACCATAGCAGGCGAGTTCTCTGGACACACGTGCACATCGTCTCTCAGGTCTATCTGACCCAGGGTTGTCGAGTAGTGTACACACGTTCCACGCGTCAAGAGTGAGGTCCTTTAACTTCTTTATTTTTCTTGGTGTCTGTGAGTGTCTGTATGTTGTATAACGCTATAGCTAGCGCTGAATTTGGATTATATTGGAAAGAAAACTAACAAAATAGTAATAAAAACAGCAGCAACAACAGCAGTAGTAACTATTGATTGTACGAGTAGCAAAAGCGGCACAGTTACCTAACTTCTCTATGTGATTAACATTCACTGCTACATACGTTGTTTTCCAGTAGCAAACTTCCTTCACTAGTAAAGTACCTAACTTCCTTCAAGATGCTCATAGAAGTGACGTTATGCCTAGAAACAGAAACAGTAATATGCAGTGACGTCATTATTATTGATGATCTACTCTCGAAAATAATTTCTTTACTAAAAAACAAAACAATTAGAGCGCAATATAATGCGGTCGTTTCCGAACGATAAGTTTAATAACGCTTGTGTCTAAAATTATTTTCAAGATAGTTAAAAAGAGAATAGATGGCAAGATAGAGGAGGTTCTTACTTACTTAGTCGCTCCTCTTCTACCGTGAGGTGTAGAGGTTTGACAAAGAGAACGCCACACTGCTCTATCCGCCGTCTTTTTCCTGGCCTCTTTCCAATCCAGCCCTCTATCACTTAGGGACTGTCGTTATGTTGTCTTCCCAAAGTACTTTGGGACGTCCTGTGGGTCTGCGTCCTTGACTTTTTATCTCCCATGACCGCTTTGGTATCCGATCTTCTTCCATTCTACAGACATGGCTAAACCACTGTAGTTGGGAATGCTCCACCCGTGTCTGCAGGGGTTGAACTTCAAGATTGCTACGTATTGTGTGGTTACGGATCTTGTCCCTTTTCGTCACCTGAACCGCCTATCTTAGGTACCTCATTTCTGAAGTTTGCATGTCTCACATCCATATGTCAGGACAGGCACATAGGTCTAGCGGTATACATCCATCTTTTGTTTTCCTGCTTATTTCTCTTTTACTGAGGAAACCTCTGTTTATTGCACGGAAACATCTACCTGCATCTGCCCTTCATGCAGTAAAGTCCTCTTTGATTCCTCCCCTGCTGCCTATTACCACTCCCAGATGTTTAAAGTTGCAGACCTGCTCCAGTGCTCGTGTTCCCAGGGTTATCTGATGATAGAGGAGGTGCTAAATTATAAGTGGTCTTGATTAAACTATCTCTATAACACGTTCCAAGAAAGCTTGTGCAACCAAATGTTCACATTTTAGAACAATACGTGTGATAGACCACACATTAAGATACTCTTCAAAATAAAATTATACAGGGCAGAGAATAGGACGTAGAGCGCGTTGTGTTGGAGTGTGCCAGAGAATAGGACGTATAGCGCGTTGTGTTGGAGTGTGCCAGAGAATAGGACATAGAGCGCGTTGTGTTGGAGTGTGCCAGAGAATAGGACATAGAGCGCGTTGTGTTGGAGTGTGGCAGAGAATAGGACATAGAGCGCGTTGTGTTGGAGTGTGCCAGAGAATAGGATGTAGAGTGCGTTGTGTTGGACTGTGGCAGAGAATAGGACATAGAGTGCGTTGTGTTGGAGTGTGCCAGAGAATAGGACATAGTGCGTTGTGTTGCAGTGTGCCAAAGAATAGGACATAGAGCGCGTTGTGTTGGAGTGTGGCAAAGAATAGGACATAGAGCGCGTTGTGTTGGAGTGTGCCAGAGAATATGACTTAGAGCGCGTTGTGTTGGAGTGTAAATCGAGGAAAAGATTGGTTTGTAATCCCATCATCCGGGTTTGTAATCATATCATATCGGGTATGTAATCCCATTATACCGGGTTTGAAATCTCATCATACCCGGTTTGAAATCACTGGGCATCTAGTTTGGCTACGTCTAGGCATGTCGGGATTTTTCTTGCTATAAACCACTTCTCCAAGTGCGGAAAGGATTAGCTAGCTACTGTTATTGCAAAACTGCTTTAGTGGGACACATTCCAACTAGATTCACACACTCATCCATAGACTGGTCAATACTTCCACATTTCAAATAAACTCACACATTCATTCACTGTACAAAACGTCCATCTTTCGCCCAAAGGACTGCTGTCTGGGGGTGGTAAGCGGTTTACTCACCATGTGTAAATGTACACACAGATTTACCACAATGACGTATGCTGTGCTCTTGTATATTTATCATTTACACAGAAGATATTATTCGTCAGAAAGAGGACATATTAGGACTCATCCGTGGAGTATCAATAAATAATCTCAGACATGCAGATGACACAGTTCTGTTGGCTGGAAACAAACACGTTCTACAGGTAATGATGATTCAAGTCAAGAACAAAAGTCAAGTACATGGACGGGGACAGCGTGTCCTAGTGGTTAAGTGGCACGGCTCACAATCCGAAGGTGCTGGGTTCGATCCCCATCACAGCACCGATCGTTACCCCGGGGAAGCAAACCCTTAGAAAATGCAGGAGCAAGCAGACCCTTACATAAAATGCATGCTGAAGTTGAATGCACAGGCGCACAATAAAAAAACCACAGTGCAACGCACACCGCCTTGGAGATTAGAGAAATAAGGCGAATGCGGAGGAAAAAAAAAAAAAAAAAAAAAGATATGGACTTTACATTAACACTAACAAAAAATAAAACTATGGTAATTAGCAAAGTAGAATGGAAACCTTCTCTACAGATAACAATAGACGATCATACTTTGGGAGAGGTAAAGTGCTTTCCCTATCTTGGAAATTCAATAACCAAAAATAGAAGTTGCGAAATGGAAATCGAGAAGAGAATAAGCATGATCAAATATAATTTCACCAAGATGAGTCATATTTTGACATCCAAACAAATCTCACAAATTTAAAACGAAAGTGATCACGTATAACGTGTATTCTTCTTCTTCTTCTTCTGCGTACACAGTCAGACAGTAACCATTATTTTTTCGAAAAAAGCAGCGGTCATCCTGAGACTCTCGCCACTACCATACAGCTTGTCTTGCAGTTCCACTGGCAATGGCCACATCTGCTCTCTCTGATCCTCGTATGTCGGGCAGTTCTGCAGCAGATGTTCAGTGGTCATTTTACCAGTACCGCACGGGCATTCGTCGGTACACCCTATCTTCAGTTTGTTGAATAGGTGGTACCTCAGTCTGTTGTGGCCAGTGCGAAGTCTGAAGACAACGACCTGCTCTCTTCGGTTCAACTGGTAATAGGCATCGTTTTTGGTGTAACCAGTATGTTCGGTTTCCCATTTGGACATGTATCTGGCTTTGATAAGCCGTTTTGACTCTTCGTACGTCATACTGCTATCTGTTTGTGGTAGTCTTGCACCTTCTTTTGCCAGTCTATCGGCCTCCTCGTTTCCTTGGATGTTGCAGTGTGACGGAACCCACTGTATCACCACCCTTTTTGGTGCGGACTGCTGGCACAGTTTGCAGAGTGCTGCTCTTAAGTCATTAAGCTCAGTGTTCTTCTGGCTTTTTAGCGCTGTGACTACTTCGAGAGCATCTGTCAGCAAGACTATATGGCTCTCATTTTCACTGTGTGTTGCCATTTCTTCCACTGCCGCCCTCAGTGCCTCTGCCTCTGCTCTGAAATTGCTTGTGTACTTACCAGTAGCGAATGACAGTGTTATATTTGTGCCATTTGGTAGGTTCAGGAATGCTCCTGCCCCTCCGTTCTGTGTAGTGTTTGTTACAGAACCGTCGGTGTATGCATGGGTCCAGTCCATGCTTGGGTAGCTTTTCGTTATGAAGCTTAGGGTAGTGTCTCTCCTTTCTTTCTCACTCTGGCAGTTTTTGTTTGCAATACCTGGTATATTTTCTACCACCTCTGGAAATATATCCTGCCTCCAAGTAGGTTTTCGTACAGTAGTGATGGGTTTTGGTGTTGTTAGTGCGTTTGTGGGATCTTCGTGCATCTTTGCTTTGGCTATTTCTGCAAAGTTTCTCCGCTTCAGTTTCCCATTTCCCAGATTGTTTAGTCTCTGGTACATTGGATGGTCCGTCAGTCTTCGGAGTTTCTCTGACTGCAGCTGGGCTCTGCAGTCTCTTCTATCGGTCATGGATTGCAGTCTTGTAATCTTTTCAAGTTCTACAATTGGCGTTGACTTCATGCCACCTGTTATGATTCTCATGGCTTGGTTTTGAAGTTTGTTAACTTTATCGAAGTTCGCCTTCGCTGCTGTTGTCCATGCCGCAATGCCATACTCGAGAACTGGTCTCACTCTTCCAGTGTACAGTTTCTTTAGTATGCTTTCGTCTGCTCCCCAGCTTGTGCCAGCAAGTTTCCTCATGATCGCCATTCTTTCTCTGGCTTTCATTCGGTTTCTCTCAATCTGACTTTTCCATGTCATGCGCCGATCAAATGTGACTCCCAGATAGGTTGGGTTGTCGTTTGGCTGCAGGATTTTGCCGTTTAGGCTTAATTTGGTACTTTGGGGTTTTAATGAGAGCGAGAATATTGTGCACGTGGTTTTCTCCTCGTTTATTTTTACCAGCCATGAGTTCGCCCACTCTTCCAGCGATGTTAGGGCCGTTTGCATCCGGTTTCTTGCTATGGTGAGATTCTTTTCAGAGGTCCACATAGCCAGATCGTCTGCAAACATTGAGCTATGGACTCTTCTTGGTATATTCTCTGTAATATCGTTTATATATACCAGAAAGAGTGTGGGTGACAGTACTCCCCCTTGGGGTACTCCCTGCTCGAGTGTCACCTTTTTGCTCATCTGCCCTTGTACTTGGACTCTGGCCGTTCTTTGTTTGAGGTAGTGGTTGATCCACTTGTACATCTTCCCACAGACATCACTTCTTCTCAGCTTGACTCTAAGTCCGTCCTTCCAGACTTTGTCAAATGCCTTTTCCAGATCCACCCAGACAGCTACTGTGTGCTTCTGTGCCTGGTAGGCATCTTCTATCTCCTGGGCTATGAGGATGACCTGGTCCTCAGTGGATCTGTGCTGTCTAAAGCCGGCTTGCTGTGGAATTAGAATTCGTTTTTCTTCCAGATGCCACATCAGTCTGGTGTTTATCATCCGTTCCATCAGCTTGCCGACACAGCTCAGTAGGCTTATGGGCCTGTATCCATTCGGATCTGTTTTATCCTTTCCTGTTTTTGGTACTGGTACCAGTATTGCATCCTTCCATGCCTGGGGTACAATACCCCTTTTCCAGCTTTGGTTCAGGACTGATAGTAGTTTTTTCTTCGCTGTTTGGCCCAGCCCCATCAGCATTTCGTTTGTTATCCCGTCTTTTCCGGGAGATTTCCTTTTCTTTAGTGTTCTCATAGCCTCTTCCATTTCACGCATGGTTAGTTTGGCCATCATGTGCTCTTCAGGAGCCGTATTTATGTTTTCGTGTCGCTTTAGCTCTTCGCTAATGTCTGTATGCTTATCTGCAGGGACCTCGATGTGGTTTGCTCTGGCATAGTGATCGACAAAGGCGTTTGCGGCTTTCTTACCTGTGATCAAGTTCTCGCCCTGCTTGATAGTAATTTGTTTATTTGACGGGGTTTCGTCGTTCATGGCTCTGACTAGCTTCCATAGCTTGTTCCCTTCTTTGTCCAGGTTTAAACTTTCCGTTTTGTTTTTCCAACTTTCTCTTGCTGTTTGCTTGAGAGTGTGTTTGTACTTCGCCGTGGCGGCTTTGAGGGCGATGTTCGCCTCCATGGATTTTTCACGTTCTGCCACGTTCCTAGCATTTGTTACTGCATCTTCCACTTTCTGTAACTCATCATTCCAGTAGGGCTTATAGTTTTTCCTAGCTCCTCTTGGGATGGTTTCAGTGGCGGCTTGCATTATTGCCTTGCTTAGGCTCTCTACCATGGGCTTCATTTTGGTGTTTCGTGTGTTGATGGTTTCACACAGCCCATCTGTCAGGATTGCAAATCTGTCCCAGTCGGCTCGTTTGTAATTCCAACGTGGGAGCGGTTTTGTTTCCTGTGGGCCTACTTCCATGTCAATGGTTAGCCTGATCGGCCTGTGGTCGCTACCTGCCAGTTGGTTTAGCACCTGGCGGTCTATTTTATAGTGTATGTCCTGTGTGGAGAAGGCCAAATCTGGAGTCGAGGTGGTATGCCATGTTCTTGAATAGAAGCTAGGGCTATCCTCCGGCCTATTGATTAGGGAGAGATTTGCATCTATCTCCCAATCTTCCACTTCGTCACCTCTGCTGTCTGTGTCAGAGTAGCCCCATCTCTCCGAGTGGCTGTTGAAATCTCCAACTACTATGCAGTTGGAGTCTCTGACCTCCATACTCGAGAGCGATAGGTCTCTGTTTGGTGGTCCGTACAGATTGAAAATGCGGAGCTTCGTCTCTTGAGCCATTATGTCAACTCCTACAATTTCTGCTTGTCCGGTGTGATTGACAGGTACCGCGCTACTCGTTATGCTGTTTCTGGTCAGTATCAGGACCCCTCCTTTGTGGCCTTCTCTATCTAGACGGAAGGTCTGGTATCCTCTGATTGAGAATTTATGGATACTGTTGAGGTGCGTTTCCTGGATACATGCCACGTCAATCTTACCTTCATGCAGGTGGTGTGTTAGGGAAAGTTTTTTGTTAATGACTCCCTCCGCATTCCACTGTAATATTCTGAGGGTCTTGAAGTTTTGGCCAATAGACGTTACCCCATAGCCATGTGCCTTGACTCCACGACACATGGGTGGGTGACCACCAGTAGTCAAGGGTGGGCCCCTTCGAGGCGTGAGGCCCGGCGCTATCGCTGCCTGGCGGGTCTCCTCAGGATGAGCGCCATACGTTTTTCGAATAGGTTGTACTGCCATCATACTGTGATTTACGTTGCACTGTTTTGTTAGGCTTGCGGCCCCGTGCATCCGATTTCAACAGGCGTTTCTGTAGGGATGCCCTCCTTAGCCTTTGGCTGTCCCCAGCCTATCTGCAAGGCAGCAGTTGTTTACGATCAGAGTGTTCTCTCCTATGGAAGTTGTCTTACCAGACTATCGAGTCTTCACTACTCGTGTCTATAGGGTGCAATGATGATATGATATATGAGATGGACTGGTTTACCCGGAAGAGAGGCAGTCCAGTGTGTCTGTATCCCAGGATCGTCACGTCCTGCCAGAAACGTAGCATTTGCATTTGAGTGGGGTATCTCTTTTTCCCTTTATTTTCTTGGCTTCTATGCAGGGATGGTACGCCTAGCATTCCCCGCCACCTGGGGTGTTGACACAGTGGGGCAGGTGTGCAATGTCCGCTGGTCTGCATCTCTTCTGCGTCCAGTATGATAGTGTATAACGTGTATTCGTCTTTTCTGAATGGAGTAAAAACTTGACAAATGAACAGATAGTTGGAGAAGAGAATTGATGTCTTTTAAATGTGGATAAATAGATCCAGTGGAAAGAACAGATAATAAATATGAACGTTTTAAAGAATTTAAGAAAATTGATTAACGAAATCAGATATTGGGAGTTACGATATTTTAGTAATATCAATAGCTGAAAACAGTGATGAAAGAAAAAGTATAGTGCAAACATTCAAGAGATAAACAGTCGCTATACGTGGAAGGATAGATAACATGAGAACATATTGATAAGGGAAAACCTGACAGATTCCACCATCATGACAAGAGACAAAAGACGTTAGTGATACATTGAAGCCGACCTTTAATGTGGAGATGATACTTGAACGGAACTCTCCAACTCAATAATGTAAAATACTTTCTGTCTGTGTGACCGCTCTCGTGTCTGCCGTCATATATGTGTGTTTTTCCTTGGTTGTAAATCTATAGCTCCGATGTTTCTTGTCCTGTCTGTCTGTTTCTTTCTTTGACGTATATCTATAGCTCTGATGAATGTCGTTCGGTCTGTGTAATTTTTCCTTGGTTGTATATCTAAAGTTCTGACGTTTGCGTCCTTTCTCTCTGTGTTTTTTTTCTTTGTCGTATATATACAACTCTAATGTTTGTCGTTCTGTCGGCCTGTCTTTTTCTGGTCGTATATCTAAATCTCTGATGTCTGTCGTTCTGGCTGTGTGTTTTTTTCCTGGTCGTATATCTAAATCTCTGATGTCTATCGTTCTTGCTGTGTGTTTTTTTCCTGGTCGTATATCTAAATCTCTGATGTCTGTCGTTCTGTCTGTTTGACATTTTCCTACTGGTTTTAATACCACAACGGTGTCATCAACAAATAGGAAGAGTTAGCAAACGGTTTATATATAGCACACACAGAGATGTGCCTGTGGAGAGAACAAATAAAATGCGGAATATGCTGTCCAGGCCGGTCGCCTCTATTGGAGGAGCAAAGTGACAAAACAACTCTCAAAACTCAAATGCAGGATAAAGTGTATGGCGATGAGAGAAACTAGAGACATACCGCCGAGATTATGAGACAAATGGATGCAATTATTTAAGAGCGAATGATGAAGAAGAAGAAGCAAGACATCAGGCTAGGCGAGGAAACCATCAAGGACCTCAACTCCTATATCTACCTAGGCCAAGAGATAAATGCTAACCACAAGATTCACCACGAAATCTCTAGGCGAGGAAACCACCAAGGATGTCAACTCCTATATCTACCTAGGCCAAGAGATAAATGCTAACCACAAGATTCACCACGAAATCTCTAGACGACGGAAAGAAGCTTGGTATTTCTTTAATTCCATTAAGTCAATACCCCACGAGATGAAAGACACCAAGACAAGAGCACAAACTTCTACACTTCCCAGCAATGATTATTGGATGCAAAGTCTGAAACCTGAAGGTGCAACAACAGAAGCTGAGAATCTCAGTCATTCAGAGAGCAATGGAACGGCGCGTTCTAAGAATTTTGATTCGGAATTAGGCCAGGAACGAAGAAATTCGACATCAAACTTTGTTTTGGGACGTTGTGGAAGCAGCGATATCACGAACACATGGCTGGGCTGGACAGATGGACACGTAGAACATCGTCTTGGTGGCAATATGCCTGTACACTTCCACAGGGCTACCCACCTATACGATGGCCAGATAGATTACAGTTGGCCCGCATTGGTATAGTATTGCATCAAATCTGCACGCATTCAGAATGGTGTTGTCTTCCTCGTTTGTGGCCCATCTGCCGGACTGACGTATGGGATAATGTGATGTGTGTGTGATTCTTTTTGTGGAAGTAATTATTTATGTGTGTGAGTTTTTCTTTCCTGTATATAGCTTGATGTCTGTTGTGTTCTGTGATGTTGACGTTGGTGTTTATGGATCCTGCACCATGGTAGTTCTTGCTTTGGTGACCTTGTAATGCAGTTCTTGTAGCTCCCTGGTCCAGAAGGGCTTATAATTGTGTCTTCTGCCTCGTGGTATTGATTTTCCCGCTGCCTCTATGATGATGTTTGTAAGTGTTGTAGTGTTTTGTCTTACATTGATTGATGTGAATGGGGTTGTTAATTTGTCTCCAGTTAAGTTCTTGTAGAGGTTCCAGTTTACTCTTTTATAATTCCAGCTGCCTGTCTTCTTTCTGTTTATGTGTAGTTCCAAATCTTACATTGTGATCATGACTGATTTGTGATCACTTTCTCCAAGCTGCCTTATTATCCCTCTTTGTGTGTGCTTCTGGGTTTCAATTGCCAGGTCAGGCGAGCTCTGTGTTCTCCAGGTCAGGCGAGCTCTGTGTTCTCCAGGTCAGGCGAGCTCTGTGTTCTCCAGGTCCGGCGAGCTCTGTGTTCTCCAGGTCAGGCGAGCTCTGTGTTCTCCAAGTCAGGCGAGCTCTGTGTTCTCCAGGTCAGGCGAGCTCTGTGTTCTCCAGGTCAGGCGAGCTCTGTGTTCTCCAGGTCAGGCGAGCTCTGTGTTCTCCAGGTCAGGCGAGCTCTGTGTTCTCCAGGTCAGGCGAGCTCTGTGTTCTCCAGGTCAGGCAAGCTCTGTGTTCTCCAGGTCAGGCGAGCTCTGTGTTCTCCAGGTCAGGCGAGCTCTGTGTTCTCCAGGTCAGGCGAGCTCTGTGTTCTCCAGGTCAGGCGTGCTCTGTGTTCTCCAGGTCAGTGGTGCTCTGTGTTCTCCAGGTCAGGCGAGCTCTGTGTTCTCCAGGTCAGGCGAGCTCTGTGTTCTCCAGGTCAGACGAGCTCTGTGTTCTCCCGGTCAGGCGAGCTCTGTGTTCTCCAGGTCAGGCGAGCTCTGTGTTCTCCAGGTCAGGCGAGCTCTGTGTTCTCCAGGTCAGGCGTGCTCTGTGTTCTCCAGGTCAGGGGTGCTCTGTGTTCTCCAGGTCAGGCGAGCTCTGTGTTCTCCAGGTCAGGCGAGCTCTGTGTTCTCCAGGTCAGACGAGCTCTGTGTTCTCCAGGTCAGGCGAGCTCTCTGTTCTCCAGGTCAGGCGAGCTCTGTGTTCTCCAGGTCAGACGAGCTCTGTGTTCTCCAGGTCAGGCGAGCTCTCTGTTCTCCAGGTCAGGCGAGCTCTGTGTTCTCCAGGTCAGGCGAGCTCCGTGTTCTCCAGGTCAGGCGAGCTCTGTGTTCTCCAGGTCAGGCGAGCTCTGTGTTCTCCAGCTTTTTGAGTAAAAGTTTGATTCTGTGCCTGGTTCGTTTATTAGAATGAGGACCTTTTCTACCATCCAATCCTCCACCTCCTCTCCTCTTATATCCATGGTGTTGTAGCCCTAACTTAAAGAGTGGCTGTTGAAGTTTCCGAGAACTATATAATTCTTATCGGCTATGGATATTTTATATAGTTACAGTGGGGGCGGCCTAGGCTAGTGGTTTAAGTGACACGGCTCACAACCAGGAGGTGCTGGGTTCGATCCCCATCACAGCACCGGCCGTTACCCTGGATAAGCAAACCCTTAGAAAATGCAGGAGGAAGCAGACCCTTACATAAAATGAATGCTGAAGTCGGATGCAATGGGCAGACAGGCGCAAAATTTAAAAAAAAACAGTGTAACGCACACCGCCTTGGGGAATAGAAAAATAAGGCTAACGCAAACCAAAAAAATAAAATTAAAAAAACAAATATATAGTAACAGTTCATTGTTATTGGGACAGTAATAGTTGGTCATTTTAGCGGTTCTGTGAGGATATATACTTTGACTGTTAGATGTTCAGGTCCATTGATGATTCTGGAGGTTTCCATGGCGGCTATGGAGGATTTTACTAGTGTGATGATACCTCCTTTATGACGTTCTCAGTTCAACCTTTGTGTTTCATATCCCCTAATTCCAAAGCGTTTATCTGTGTTTATATGTGTTTCCTGTATGCACATGCCATCTACCTTGTGCTTATAAGGACGTTATGCAGTTTTAGCTTTTTCATCACCCCCTCTGCGTTCCAATGAGCAATCTTGAGAGTGTTGTGTAGTCCAATAGCTTTACTCTGCTAAATCCTGGTACACCGATATGAGGAGCTGTCAGCAGTAGCTTGGGGTGGATCCCTTCGAGAACAGGTCATTGCAGACTAAATGCACATATGCATACCATGGAAGCAGCACAGATTGCATAATGCACATGTCAGAGAGGATCCAGACTCCAGAACACATCCAACAAACATGTCCACCGCACAAAGGCTCCCGTGAGAAGACCTGGCAGAGGAAAGAAACATACAATACAAACTGTGTGGAACCATTGAGGACCTGCCACTGACGTTGACTTCATGGAGGCGGGCCATCTGGTGGCATATAACGAGCATACGAAACCGAATATGTATGTGTCTTCTTAGTGTATGAGTAACTATTAGTGTATGGGTGTGTTTAAGATTCGTTGAGCTTATGAATGTGTATTTATGATTAGTTGTAGGGTGTGCTTGTATGTGTTTCTTTGTGGACGTCCGAGAGCAATGAACTGTACATTTGTGATTTTATGTGTACGTGTTTGCATCCGTGTGTGTGATGTACGTATTTGCATCTGTGTGTGTGATGTACGTATTTGCATCCGTGTGTGTTATTATTTTGGGAATGTGATTCTTTCCGTATATATGTATGTGTGTGTGTTTGTTGTATATGTGTATTGTTTTTGGTGTATTTATGTGCAATTTTTGAAGTAAGTGTTCGTCTATGTCTGTGTAAACTCATTTTATATAAGTACAAGGTTAACGGGAGATAATATAACCAAATTTGTTATCTCGCACATCATGTGACAGTGTTGATAATTCTCTTACCGCCATTGTGCTTAAGATGTATCAAATTATGAACTTGATACATTTTCTAAAACATCGAACGATTAGTTCAACTACAGCATGTTGTGTTTTTGTGCCAACAATAGGCTGCAACATTATCACAGTTATCAATTCTCAAAAAGCACTGTGAGACATTGTTCAATCATGATTTTATATCGTACATCGTGTATGTTTGTTGCTTTGGCAAATTATATTATACCTGCTTTCCTGGCCACTATACATGTTAAACTACGAACTCTTCTGAAGTACCAATAAAAGTATAGTGGACATACATGAGATGTATCGTGCATTCTTCAATAGCCACCACTCATAATTTATAGAACAAAACAAAATAGTTTTAGAATTAGGAAAGGGGGAAAACAATCTCTTTCGATTCTACAGTCTGTAGCATGCACTGATCCATACTTAACTTTATTTTAAAAAAGAGGTAGGGGGAAAACATAAAAGAATGGACCAATCTCCAACTAGAGAAGCACAGGGAGCAGCCGCTGGCAAAGAAGGGTGGCGTTGGGTTGTGAGGATGTCTCTTCATGTGTGTCTCACCGACCTCCCTGGTTAAGGGATGACTTCAATTGATCTGAACCTAGTTACAAGGCTACATTGTATGTGCGTGTGCTTGTTTGTGTGGGTGTGCGTGTGAGTAAGTGCGTGCCTGTTTGTGTGTGTGTGTGTGTAAATGTGTGTGTGTGTGTCTGGTTAATGAATAAGAATAATTATAATATACCGACCAGAATGTTGCTTCAGGAACAGTCACAGCATACTGACCAGAATGTCACGTCAGGATCTGGCACAACATACGGAACAGCACGTTGCTTCAGGTCCAGGTACAATATAGTGACCAGGATATCGTGTCAAGCACAACATACTGACCAGGACGTGGCGTCAGGATCAGGTACAATATACGAATGGCGCTCCGAAAGTAATGCCTCCTAATTATTATGATGTCCCACAACGTCAGAAGTACATTTTGGCTGTATTGCAGTAAAGTTTGAACCTTCTCGCCTATATCAGCAAAATGTTGTTTCTGTCCGACAGGTGGCAGTGAAGGAGCAGTATGACAAAATTGAATCTGTCATGGAACGGCGTTATAAACAGAGGTCCGTTTTTGAATTTCTCCATGAGGAAAAAGTTATACCAATTGATATTGATTTACGCTTGCTGAACATTTACGGACACTAAACATTGAGTGGTACCACTGCGAGACGGCGAGCAGTGGCGAAATCGACATGAAGGACTAGCCACGTTCCGGACGGCCATGACCAGTTGTCACACTAAACAGTGAAGAAGATATCGCTCAGCTCATTCGCGCAAATCGGAGGATTACGACAAAGGAACTGTCTATAGAGCTGTATATCGGCTTCAATACGTTGGAATTATGGTAGCATTATTTTAGAATATCACAAAGTTTGCTCCAGGTGGGTCCCACGAATGCTAACATAGGAGCAGAAAGAAAAATCGCATGTTAGTTTGTCATGACCTCTTGAAATATAACGAGGATGAAGGTGACAGTTTCCTTGATCACATCATCACAGGTGATGAGACATGGTGCCTCCACTACGATCCTGACTCAAAACAGCAGTCCATTGAGTGGTGAAATGTGAATTTCCCATAAAGGTAGAAGTTCAAGTCGCAGCTCTCAGCTGGTAAAGTGATGTTCTCTGTCATTTGGGATATTAAATGGGTAATCCTTCTTGATTTCCTGATACCTGGATAAACCACAAACTCTGACCGTTACACTGCGACGCTGACTAAGCTGAATCAAATTTCCAGGGTCATGCCAGAGAAGAATACAACCTGTCGTTTGCAACACAATAACGTCAAGCGCTAAACTAGTTTGAAGACTTTTGAATAAATTATCAGTCTTGGCTGGATTGTCCTACCTTACCCATCGTATTGTCCATATTAGACGCCTTCTGAGTTTCGTCTGTTTGGGGCCAATGAAAGGACTGTTTTGACAGCATTTACTTAGCAACGACGTGGTCATAGCAGCTGTTAAACAGTGGGTTACCTCTGCTTGTTAAGATTTTTATGAGCGTGGCATGTATGCTCTTGTTCATCGTTGGAGAAAATTGTATAGTCAAGGGCTACGATGAAAAATTGTTTTTTGAAGGCAAGACATCGCTATATCAACTGGTGTTATTGTGCTCTTTTTTCATATGTTGTGGTTTTCATGAATGCAATAGGAGGCATTACTTTCGAAGAGCACCGCTTGCAGACCAGATCGTCGCGTCAGTGTCAGGTACAACATACTGACTAGGACGTCGCGACAGGGTCAGGTACAACATACTGACTAGGACGTCGCGTCATGGTCAGGCACAAAATACTGACCAGGACGTCGCGACAGGGTCAGGCACAATGTACTGACCAACACCACTATCTCTCTTCCATGTAGCGTTCCCTGGAAATAATATGTTTCAAAGGCAGTCTGGCTGATAAGATGTGAATCGATGTGATCCCCGTAGCAGTGAGCATCACACATATGAAGCCAAGCACACAAGAACCGCCTGGTGGACCGTGGTCCACCTTCATCAGCACGCTCGGAATGTGATCAAAACTACTACAACTAGCTACTTTACGCCGTTTTCATGGCGCAGAAAAGATTCAACTTACTCATTGTGGACATTAAACGACAACAACTGGGACTACCAATACCAATATTAATGCCACAACACAAAACAAGAAGTTATTACCCAGTTTCATTACACACATCAATTTAAGAAAGAAATTGGAGTCGAGATTTTAACAAAACAACAAATGTAACCAAAACAATGCATTGAAATAGTTTTATTTATTAAGATATTTAGTAACCTGGAGATGAGGACAACTCAGTCATAATTACTCTGAACTTTCAATAATGCAACCTTAAACATAAACAAGACTTTGTAAACAAATGCTAATTAATTAAACATGATGTTAGAAAGCATATACGAATTTCCGTTAAAAAACGCAATAAAAAACGAACGTTAGTGTTTATAAATTAACATCTATCTTCTTCTAGACCATCATCAAAATCGCTTTCTTTTTTCTCAGTAGCACTTCATCTATTTTTATGCATTATTATTTAAAGTGTCCTGTCTTGTTCTTGGTCACATTCTGTAATGTCTTCCCTGTACTTTTATTTGCAATGTTATGGTGTCTTTCTAACAACTTTGTGTGAGTCATGGACTTGGTGCGTCATTCCTGTCTGCAGTAAATCAACATTTTAATGTAAGAACGTAAAGTTAAGCGTATATCTGATACCGCGGTCGGGGATGAAGTGTTAATTGAACATGATCTCAGCTCTTTTTTTAGGCAGGCACACAAATCATTTCTCCCTTCTTTGTCTTCCATAACTGTGAGCCGTTCATCATTACACGTGGTTAGACTGAAGCATGTTGACACCGTGGTGTAAAACCTGTCTTTTTGCAGCGTGACGATCGCTCTAACCGTTCTGCAACCTTCCTTGTCAGCCACCTGGCTGTCTTGCTTCATGCGTTTGTGATCTAACTAGTGACGAGTTCACTCGCGAGTATACATATAACGAGTTCTCATGGGCTATGCAGTTAAGTACCTTTTCATACCCAGTTGTGTGTTCAGATCTAACAAGTGACGAGTTCACTCGCGAGTATACATATAACGAGTTCTCATGGGCTATGCAGTTGAAGTACCTTTTCATACCCAGTTGTGTGTTCAGATCTAACAAGTGACGAGTTCACTCGCGAGTATACATATAACGAGTGCTCATGGGCTATGCAGTTAAGTACCTTTTCATACCCAGTTGTGTGTTCAGATCTCAATTGTATCTGTTCATTTCATCTTCTATGATTAGTTAGATCACATTTTTGTATATGTGTTCACGCTTAACAATTTTTAGGTTATAATCTAGGTTTCGTTTTTGTTGTCGTCTCATCTGTACTAACATGTAAACGTTTTTATCACTTCATTTTAACTCCTAAAACACCCCAGAATCGTCTTTTGTGTGATATCACACAGAACGCAGCTACGTGCATAAATACGGGTTAATACATTATGGACTTCACATTGCGATGCAAATATCACTTTAAAAAACTCGCGTGACATCTGACTGGATACGAAAAAGTCGACTGTAAACTTTCAGGCATAGGGATAAATGCTACTCAGAAGGGTTGTGCGTGGGACTAGCAATCTCAGTATGCTAAACCATTTCTTCGTCACTACCATCACTTTCGATTTCTTTTGATTTAATCTGAGTCCTTTGTTTTCACTTGAAACACTATGTTTACCATTTCATGCAAGTCGGTTTCATTCTGGGCTATCAATACAATTATCATCATCATGTGGCATATCTTTTGTAGAACCTGGCTCTTTTCACAGCCGAAATAATTCCATTTCTGAAACATAACATTATTTATGAGCCAGTTTTCTTCAACATTCAGGTCTTCTAGGATGGTTTTATTTGTCACTTTCTTTATCCAAGGAATTTTTAGGATTCTTTTGTAACATTTTGTTTCGAAAGCTCCAATTTTCGTCCGTGCTACTTGTATCACAGTCCATGTCTCGCACCCGTACATTGCTACAGGGAATATGAATATTCTCAAGATCTTCAGTTTTAGTTGCTTGTTAGTATTATGCCATAAATTGTGCATGTTTATCTTCTGCATCGCCATGGCCAACCGCCATCTCATTTTTTTTGAAGTCTCCGTCGTTGAATAACGTAGACAAAAGGTTTTCAAAGTGTGTGACATTTTCGATTTCTTCATTATTAATAACAATCTGGGTTTGCAGTCCTGTTTTGTCAGTGGACATTATCTTAGTTTTCTTAATATTCAGGAAAAGATTATGAGCTTCATTGTGCTTCTGAACGGACTTGAGCAGTCTTTCCTGGCCGTTGCTCTGTTTGATAGCATGACTGTCTTACCTGCGTATCTTAGTTATGGAATCTCTTTCCTTCTATTATGAATGGAACAAAATAGCTGTCATCTGTTTTTACCTTTCGGTTGACGTTTTCTACGTAGATGTTAAATAAATAAGGTGAACGTATGCAACCTTCTCTGACTCCCTTTGTGAATCTCAAAGCAATCTGTTATAACTTCATTGGATCTAACGGCGGCTTATTGTTTACTGTAGAGTGATTCTATTAGATGTATCAGGTGCGTATCAATACAAAATCATCAGCATATGATAAATTATTTATGTTCTGTCCGCCAATTGATATTCCAAGCATTGTCTGTTTGTCTATCAAAATAAACTCACTGTATAGAAAGAATAGGTCGTGGAAGGAACACAATCTTGCCTCACTCTCCTTTTAATCTGTTTATAATCTTTCACTTGATTGTTAATTATTAGAGCTGCATTATATCTCCAATACACATTTTGAATGAGCCTGAGGTCATTGCCATCGATATGCTAACTTTTCAATATTTGGGCGATCTCCACATGTTTTATCCTGTCAAACGCTTTAACATAATCTATGAAAGAGATATACGTCGACTTTCATCTCTATGGCGCTCTCAATCATCATCCTCATAATGTATATGTGCTATTAGTGCTCTTGCTTTCCATGAACCGGCACTGCTCCTCACTAATTTATGACAAACGACTTCCCTTTACGCAATCGATTTCTGTTTCCATCTTGCGCATACCTTATAATATTCAGAATTGTAGAAATGTAATGTCGTACTTTCATTGGTAACTGTAAGCTGCAGCGTAAATTGTCGACATGTGATGTGATGATTGTCACGAATGACAACGGCGCTGGTAGCTTTGAAAGATCACCCAAATGGCAGCCGAATATGCAGTACGGTCGATGTACATTCTGAATCCCCATACGTACAGCCCCCATACACCCAGCCCCCCTACACATATGATTGTGAATGCTCCCCAAACTTTATTTTTCTGCCACCAAGAATCAAATAATAGGTCGCTGGTTCAAGTGCATGCCTTAAACATTCGCTTCTACCGGATTACTCCAGCAGCGCTATCTGCGACCAGACAGCGCAGCTATGCACACGCACGTGAGAAACATCACTCTTGCAACCTGTAAATTTAGACTTTTGTATCATTATTCTGGGAGGAGAAGAATGGGTGCAACCCTCGTATATAACACATTAACAAATGACAGCACAGAACACAATGTATAACTTTCGGATCAGCACACTGTAGTGGTTGCCTTACTTTCGGATCAGCACACTGTATTGGTTGCCTTACTTTTGGATCAGCACACTGTAGTGGTTGCCTTACTTTCGGATCAGCACACTGTAGTGGTTGCCTTACTTTCGGATCAGCACACTGTAGTGGTTGCCTTACTTTCGGATCAGCACACTGTAGGGGTTGCCTTACTTTTTAAGTACTATTCTGATGTTCATTTCCGTGTTAGGTATTGAAGGAAATATAAACATTACAATTATGAATGTTTACTTTCTATTTCCGTGTTAGGTATTGAAGGAAATATAAACATTACAATTATGAATGTTTACTTTCTATTTCCGTGTTAGGTATTGAAGGAAATATAAACATTACAATTATTAATGTTTACTTTCTATTTCCGTGCTCCTTGTGATATGCGTACGAGGCTGAACCAGAACTTCTCATTTCTTCTATAATCGTTCTGTGTTTTTGGGGTTCAGACATTGTAAACCTTTAATCTGAGTTTGCATATATCTATAAAACGCTAGCATTAGAGGATCGCATCCTTTTGTTTTTGATTGCTTAGTTTAATCTTAGTTTTAAACAATTATTTGTAGTCGAGTTTGGATATATATGTTTAAAACTTCATTTGTGCAACATTAAAAACCCAGTCACTGAATTTCTGAGATGAAAATATTATTTTATTTTGTTGGCTAGCAACCATTCTGTACGTAACGAGCAATCTCTTCATTGACCTTGACCGCTAGTAAGGTTAGTTTGTACTTATCATCATCATCATCAAGTCTCATACCAGGTGGCGTTAACGACCCATTGTTTGCACAACTATTTTTCCCTTTCAGGATTTCCACTTTTGCGTAGCTCAGTTTCTCAGCCAGTATGTCTGGCCATTTAGTCTTCCGCAACGCTATCGCATGGACGGTTCATGTAGCAGATTATTGTACAGAACATAGGTTCACATCATTAACTCTCATGTGGGAACGATGCTTATCAAATAATATTAAACATATGAACTTATGCTTTGCCGTATCCTTTTTAATGTCTTTTTTCCTCACGGTTCGTCAGATTATTAAAGAAATAACAAGGAAAAGTGAAAATCCTAATGTCGATCAATTTTTAGTTTTTATGTACTTCACAAACATCTCCTTCCCCTTCCCAATCTATTGCATTTTACAGGCTGAAGTTTTTGCAATTTAATCGCATGATCACTACTACAGTTGGCTTCTTCACAAGAACGTCTTCATCCGATTATTTGCTGTGACAATTTTAAAAGCAATTCTTTTTTCATGTCGAGATGTGCTAGCGTCGTGCATAACTCTCTTCATCACCTTTTACTACATGATTGAAGAGTTAAAGTTGGTCTATTCTTCTAAACCCTGGCACAATTCGAATATTTTCCCGAGCTGTTCTTGTTTCGCTCACTTGTTCAAATCACATTATCATTTTACAGTGCTCACGTTGTTGTTTTATGCAAACAATGAGAACGTTTACTATATTGTGTGCACTGAACAGGACGTTAAGTGGTGAACTATTTGGCTTAATTGGGGCAGAAGGTGAAGCAAGGAATGACCTAACAGCCGTCAGCGTCTCATTGCTGGGTGCATGCATCAGGGTGAGCGAGGCACAGCCTACCAAGATATATTTACGCATCAATGAGGCTGTCCAGAAAACAGAATGCACTAGTGTAGCCTGACAAAAAGAATCAGGATCGCAGAGGAAAGGGTAACCGGTTCCCAAGCATTCCGCACTGAAAACGGATATGTCAGGCCGGAAGTCACAGATATGTCAGCCTCGCTGTAAACTATGGCATAACCTCAAAACGTCCTGTTTAGGACGAGCGCCAGAAAGAATGGACAAAAAAATTACAGCAGTTAAAATCAGTAGTTTTGATTTCCTGAGTTTTCAGTTCACTGTTGACTATGATGTAAAACTAGTACACGTTATTTTGTAAATTTAGCCAAGAAAATAAACTTTGTAGACACAGAGGAAATGACATAGTTATTAGTAGAGCACCAGAAAGCTTGATCTAATTCAGGTTTAATTAAATCTGAGATGGACAACCTGAACGAGGAAAGAGATAAGGAACGTGTGCTACATCCATATTGTGCGACTTCTTTACAATACATGTCTCAACCTGGAATATATACTGTTTTCGAAAGCATAAACCAGAAAGTCAGCTTGTGCGTATCTAACAACCAAATACATCTTTAGCCGATATTAAAAGAGGAAGAAATTTGTCTGAATTCCAAGTAACTGTTTAACATTTAATTTTCGATTTTGTATTCGTACAATCATTTTGTAAACGTCTTTATTAAGCCAAACAGAATCCAGTCTTTGAACATTTTCTGATGTAACAAATTATCTTGAGCCAAACAGAATCTAGTCTTTGAACATTTTCTGATGTAACAAATTATCTTGAGCCAAACAGAATCCAGTCTTTGAACATTTTCTGATGTAACAAATTATCTTGAGCCAAACAGCAGTCAGTCTTTGACAAATTTCTGATGTAAACATTTCTCTTGAGCTAAACAGAAGGCAGTCCATGACTATTGGCTGATGTAAACAATTCTTATGAGCCAAACGGGAGTCAGTCCATGACCATGGTCGTATGTAAATATTTATCTTGATTCGAACAGAATCAAGACTATGACTATTTTCAGATGTCAACCATAGAATCGCTATGAAAGGGCAGAGTAGTTATACATAAGTAGATGGGAAACTCTCATTCAATCATTAGTGTTCTTAGTCATATCATTCTTTATATACAAGACGTTAAACTTGCTTCACAAACAATAACTTAAACATTGACAAATTTGGTTAAGTGGACAGGGATAAACATCTGCTGCAAAACTTAAATATTCAGATTTTGTTCAAGCGATGTTATCCTCCATTTTGAGTGCCAATCACTTTTGTATCTCGTGCTTGAAGAGTTGCTCTGAAGAGACCAGATCATCGCCTGCAAATAATAATGATAAATCAAGTTAGATAATTATAACAAAATCGGTTATCGGTTATTAAACTTATATACTGTTTTATCTCCTGTTTCGGAGAGGAAGACTAACGTCTGGTAAGGCACAATATACTGATCAGACATGTTAGTCAGGGTCAGATAAAAGTACTGGCCTAGACCCTCACCTCGGCTTCCTAGTAGCCCTCCCTGGAAACGGGTTGTTTTCATGGCAGCCTGGCTAACGGGCTGAGGGATCGACGTGATCCCCGTAGTAGTGAGTGACACACACATGAAGCCAAGAATGGCACAAACGCCACGAGGACCCAGATCCATCTTCACCAGCACGGTTGGGATGTGAGGAAAGCTACTGCAACCCGCCACTTAGTCATTTTCAGGGCTCACAAAAGAGTAACCTACTCATTGTGGGCATTCGCAAACATCTTCTGTTTCATATAATATTTATAGAAGTGTTTCTTCCATGTTCTTATTTGTTCTGTAGCCTAACACATTAGACCAGATATGCAATGCCGAATATTGTGTAACCAGTGACTAGATACTGTGTTATTATTACAAAGAATCTTGAGTGATCAGGACATATACGATTTCTAACTTGTACCCTGTCCTGTCTTATTTTCATTGAAGCAAACTCAGTTTTCTTTAATTATTTTCAAAATTTCGATTTCTTTTTTCCAAAATAAAACGCGTTTTTGCAGCGTGTTTACGTTTGAACAGAAGATTGCCTGATACCAATTGAAGCCACTACTGTGGCAAAAAGTGAGCAAGAACTGCAGGAGCTTGTGACAAAACTATACTTCTTCGTACGCTGTTAGACGTCAACTTGAATTTGTTCGAAGAAAGCAGCTGTCATCCTAAGGCTGTCGACACTGCCATATAGATTGTCTAGGGTTGCTACTGGTGATGGTCACATGTGCTTTCTCTGATCCTCGTATGTCCGGAAATTTTGCAGCAGATGTTCAGCTGCCATTTTCCCTGTACCACAGGTGCATTCGTCAGTGCCACCTATCTTCAGTTTATGGAATAGACGGTACCTCAGTCTGTTGTATCCTGTGCGGAGTCTGAAGACCACGACCTGCTCTCTTCTGTTCAGCTGGTAGTAGGCATCATTTTGTGTGTGGCCAGTATGTTCTGTTTCCCATTTGACCATGACAAAACTATACAAAATAAGTCAAAGAGTTTGAAATAGACACAAACATAAAGACTTATGATACTTGGGAAAAGTGACAAGAAACCTTGTATAAAAATAGCAGATCAACTACTGGAACAGGTGCACAGTTATATAATAGCGGAAGAAGGTAGCTGTGACAAGGAAATCAGAAAGAGAATAGGTATGGCCAAGATAATAATAGTTGTCCATCACACGTGATGAAGACCACTCTCTTTGTTCAGCCGTGTCTCTTGCTGTGTCCGCTGAAATGGGTGACTTGCGCGGTGATTTGGATTAAAGTGAGGAAGAAACTGCGCCTTTTGTCAACCTCACTCACAGAGCCTAAGCTACCTTTTTCCAGTGGCAAGACATTCATCGAGACGACTGGAGATAGCATAGGATGCAGATTTTGTCTCAGGGTTACCACCGAAGCCTTTCCGTAAACATGTAACCCGCAGGGTAGAAAGGTGGGAAAGCATCTAACGCAGTTTGACGTGCCTTTTCGATAACCACAAGAGGTCGTATGGACAACACTCAGCGTGTGAGTGAGTCTGGCATCTCTCCCCAGCTGTATTCATCTCATCATAGTAGCATCTACAATTCCCACACGCCACATTCGTGAAGGTGAACCGGCAGAACTAACTCGTGAAACACGACACAGGTATAACTGGTATAAGCGTAGTTCCATTCACTGATTCAGCCGGCGTCCAGACCAGGATAAACGGATGGAAGAAATCACAAAAAAAGAACGAAATAACAAGTCCCGACGGAAAATACACCACGTTTCCGTGAACACAAGTGTAAGTCGTCGACTAGTGTGAATTCCAGGCAAATCCGTGGTCTGGCGGCATCCATAATGATCCAAAACAGTAGAGAAATGTAGACTCGCAGCCAGTTATGGCGCCATCTTTGCCAGATTTTTTTGCCAAGATAGTACTAAGTAAAATGCGACACATATTGACATCCAAACAATTAAACCATAAATTGGAAATGAGAGTTGTCAGATGTTATGTACACTAGTCACTGATGTGGGCAAATTGAAGATTTGGTTGCATTTCTTGGAAACAAATAGATGGGTATTGAAAACGTTGAGGGTTAAAAGAGAATCAGTAACCGACAATTAAGATATTTGATTCATATAACAAGATTTTCCTCTTTGTTGAAAACCATAGTAGAGAATAGACTGAAAGGCAGTCTTCCAAGACACAGACAACGTTATAAGTGGGGGAATCACATAAGGACCGGAAAGACCGTCTGATTGCACAATAACGGCAAGAGAGAAGGTACTGGAGGTACATTGCAGCTGACTTTCGGTGCAAAGATGGCACTTGAACTGAACAGAACACTGTCCTGATATCATGTAGTCTATCGTCTTTTATAAGTTTGTACATTTCTTTGTGCATGAACCATCACATTCATCTTTATGGTTTATTTGCTCTCGTCACCTTCAGAACAAGTGTTGACACAAGGATTCTCCAGTTTATCAGCAGTGACGAGGCAACTGTGGTCTACCGAACATTATTAATATAACATTTCAAATGTCTTTAGTGGATGCATTGTTTTAAATATATATATATACATGTGTTGCCATCTATACGAGAGGACTGTGAAAGCTATTGACGAGTAAAGACAAACATGTGGTCCCAAGTCAGACTTTGCCGCCAAGAATGACATGATAGAACGTTTATTGTGCTAAGTGTCCGTTTTATTTAAGGTCGGGTGACCATTCCTTTTTAGTTCCTTAACAGTTTATGAGGTACTCATTTACAGCTAGGTAGACCGAGAATTTCTAGAATACGGATTGAACTAGTAACTTTTGCAGTGACAGACCGTAGTTGTAACTGGTCTTAAACCACTGCTGCAGCTAGTCAGACACCAGAACTGTAGCTAGTCAGACACCAGAACTGTAGCTAGTCAGACACCAGAGATGTAGCTGGTCAGACACCAGAACTGTAGCTGGTCAGACACCAGAACTGTAGCTAGTCAGACACCAGAGATGTAGCTAGTCATACACCAGAACTGTAGCTGGTCAGACACCAGAACTGTAGCTGGTCAGACACCAGAACTGTAGCTGGTCAGACACCAGAACTGTAGCTGGTCAAACAATGGAGCTGTAGCTGGCCAGACAACGGAGCTGTAGTTGCCCGGAGAGCTGGCTCCTGACGGTAAAACAACAGGATGCAATACCCGTACTCGATACGGACAAATCTAATCAATTGTAAATGGGTACTTAACTAACTGAAATCCGATGAGTAATGAAGCAAAATTGATAACTGGTCATCTGAATTGAAATTAAAAGCTAATCGGGGACGGCGTGGCCTTGTGCTGAAGTGGCACGGCTCACAACCAGAAGGTGCTGGGTTCGATCCCCACCACAGCACAGAAGGTGCTGGGTTCGATCCCCATCACAGCACCGACCGTTACCCCGGGAAAGCAAACCCGTAGAAAATGCAGGAGGAAGCAGACCCTTACATAAAATGCATGCTGAAGTTGGATGCACTGTGCCGACAGGCGCAAAATAAAAACACAGTGCAACGCACACCGCCGTGGGTTTTTAACAGAAAAATAAGGCGAACGGAAAAAAAAAATTAATAAAAATCAAAGCTAACCGCGACACAACGAGATCTTCCACACTTCATCTTTGATTGAAATGTTTTATTTGAGACTAACTTTTCTTTTTTCTGAAACCAATTCGACATACCAAAGTAGCCCAATTTATGATGCAACAGTTATCACAAGCAAGTAAAGAGTTTGCTATCCTGTGTTATTTCTATTTTCGTTATCTATTATTTTTGTCAAAAATGAACATATGGCGTAACGAAAGCACATTTGTGGTGTCTGACTAGTTTCTTTCTTCTTTGGGCTTTTTTTGAAGACGTTGAAAGCAACTAATAACAATTACGTCTTTCAGGTAGGACACACACTTTCTCCTCTTGACCTTTTCTGTGTCGCCCTCAAAACCACACCATTTGACTATACTTGTACTCACCGCGAGGACTGAAATATTTCTGTAATAAGAACCTCGCTAGCATAGGTTGACTAATCAGAAGATCCTCCAACTCGTCCATCGGTGGGGTAGACCTGTAAACAGATAAACCAATACAAAGTGTTCACTTACGGGTTAAACCGTGTGCAATGGCGTTGTTTCTTCGACTTAACTATATTAAACTAAACTAAACTAAAGTAAAGTGTGCACATTCTCTCACTACTGAAGAATGTTGAGTTTAAGCTTTAGTGGGAGCTCGCACATCCCAGCTGACCGAGAACGTAGCTCTTCGTGTCAAGTTTGACTTCTCACGTCGCCGATTTGTCTTGGTAGAATCACTTCTCTTCGTGTCCAGTTTGACTGCCTATGTCGGCGATTTTTCTTGGTATGACCCCCTTCTCTTCGTGTCCAGTTTGACTGTCCATATCGAACATTTTTCTTGGTATGACCACTTCTCTTCGTGTCCGGTTTGACTGCTCATGTCGGCAATTTTTCTTGGTATGACCACTTCTCTTCGTGTCCGGTTTGACTGCTCATGTCGGCAATTTTTCTTGGTATGACCACTTCTCTAAGTACATAAAGTATTTGGCAAAACCACTATACTGCAAAACTGGAATTGTGGAAAACATTACAAACAGATGCATTATACACACACACGCCTGCATGTAAAGCAAATACTAATCTGTTTACCATATTACTATCTTTATTGAAAAGATCGCTAATATTGTCAATATACTCATTTTATATTCTTCAATTGTTATTCGCTTCATTTATATATTTGTCGGCATTACATTCTGCAGGTCACACATCCAGTCTGCTTTACCTGATGTTCACAGCCTTTGTAACTAATTGGCGTCATAGTTTCTCATTTATATCATCAATTATTTGGCGATTTTAGTTTTAAAATCATCTTCTGTTATTGTAATTATTTATATATATATATAAACATCACTATTTAATTAGACATGATTTAAAGTATTTGTGGCCACGTTAGATAGACGCGTTAACTCAGTTCATAGCGAGAAATTCATATTATGTTTGGTAACAGCGTGCCTCAATTCGAATCGCGTACGGATCCGGGTCGGGATTTTAATCGGGTACCGCTTCTCCCGTCAACCCAGCTGTAAATGAGTACTTGACGCATGAGTAAAACAGCAAGTAAAGACACTGGACACCCCACCTCTCACAGGCTGAGACTTAGTACAACTCCATTTCCAACCAGCGGTTAATTCTGCTGAATTTCCACTTACTTAACCACGCTCAGACTTTGGTCATTGGTTATCTTCCCTTCGTTAAACCCCGAGCGTATCTTTGGCGGAGAATAGAGAGAAGACCTTGACACTGAAGAAATCATATGATTTTAAGTTTCAGCTCATTAGCACCCGATTATATTTATCAGGCAACATAAATTAGCCTTTTATTTAAAAATCATATGTTGTTATGTTTTCAATATTTAAAATTGTAGTGTTACAATTCAAATATCGGTAACTTGATACATATTTTTAAACACAAAAGTTTTAGGACACTTTACATTGCTGTTACACGATACTCTATGAAAAACCTCATTAAATTCCATGTAAAGTGGATATCAAGATTTCATAAATAAAGCAATTATTCATATCTTTCATACACAAACACTCAACAAAGTATTGTCATTATGTACTGACATTGCGGCTTTCAACGACAATACATTTCAGTAGAAACTATTTCTGATCCTTTAGTTACGCTGGACACACCATAATGTATCGTATTAGAGTTTTACTCTTAGTCTTAGTTTTAGTCGACCTGTACTTCTACAGGGGTATATGCCCTTGTGTAGCTCCCATGTTTGAAGTCAGCTGGATGTAGCCGGAAGGAAGATTTTCTGCTTATCGGACTAGGCTTGAGCAGCTTATTTCTCCGCTGCGCTGAGACACGTTTGGAGGGTGGTTAACCGATGTGCGAGTCCATCTTAATTGACTCAAACACTATAGCAAAGTGGATCATTTAGATGAGTTTGACTCTATCGAGTGGATTTATAATAATCAATAGATGCCGATCCACTGGCTTTAGCTCAATACATAACTCCCTATCATTCGGATCAGTTTACATTATACAAATACATACATACATACATATATATATATATATATATATATATATATATATATATATATATATATATATATATATATAAGATAATGAGACCTACGTAGCATAACGCATGAAGTTGTTCAAATAACATAATCAGATTTTCAATTTCTGAAACAGGGGTGGGTGTGGGTGTTCGGATGTTAAGGTTTGTTAGGAGTAATTTTAAAAAAAACAACCCAGTAAGATAGCAGTTGCTTGCCTGAAATACCTTCTTTAACAACATTTTGTCATTTCCCCGTTTCTGGGGTCCACGGTGAGATATAGAGGGAAGATGAATAAAGTCTGTTTGTCACTACAGTCGCCACGTAGTGTGATGTCCAGTTTGTTATTTTACCATATTAGAAAAAAAACTGCATATAATTAACCGACGTTTTGAATCAATGCTTCTTTTGTGAAGATAACAGTATCCTTACCAATGGATCTAACCCATAAAAACCCTTAACCCAGACTACACGCATCACATCCTGACTACAGTAGTAGCAGAAGTGTGTTGGTCGTGACAGATATTGTTAGACGTAAAGATGCAATGAGAACAATTGTGTACCCAACAACTACATCTTTACCGACAACATTAACATTCATTGTTGTTTTCACATGCAACTGCCAAGATATGTCCCATTGCATAAATGTTGATCGATTTTCGTTTTGTCTTTTTGTGACAAAACAGATCGATTGTCAGTTAATATGGAAAACATTTAAGTATATTGCTATATGAAGTTGACAATCATAAGAAACACATTGAGATTTTGTTTTCGCTGCTTACAAATGTAAATTGAGACAACGCTCACGCATTATAAATGCTAGAGCTACCCTATCTACGTTTCTCACTAAGCAGAGATGGATTAAGAAACCTACCCGTCTCTGCTGTCTTCGATATCGCTGGGAAAGTTTTCTAACAGATGCTGAGGACCTCTTGACAGGTGATCCCTTGAGAGAAAGAACTGGGCCCTTTTGCCATATCCGTGAGCGACTCGGGTGGCTGCGTCTTGTCTGAAGCCCCGTTTATGTCTGTGTAGAGAGATAAGATAATACTGTTGAAGACAATGTGGTCAATGTTGTAGAATATCACAAAGCTGCAATACAAATATCATCATCACTATCATCTTTATCATTCAACTATCTATTGTTTCCCCTCTGAAAAATACGATGGCAGCAGCTTTTGCTTGCTATCAAAATATATATTTGACCGCCTCATTCAGTACCACATTAGAAGGTTAGCCTCTTCGCATCGTCATACCATTCCCTTTGCTTTCTGAATTTGTTCTGTATCTGCAATTTTTTTTCTAGCTACATATAAGTTCCAGTCAGTGCATTTCAGGGTTTTTTGTTCTTTCTGATACAGTAGTTGAATAAATCGAAAAAGACAAGAGTTTGTGCGTAAAACGGATTTGTTCGGAAAGCTGACCTAGGGCTTTTTTGTTTAATTTTCAGTTGTATTTTTGATGCCATTATAAAATAAATAACGTACTAAATATCATTTAAAAACAAAAATAAATATAAATAAACAAAAATTAACACAAGCAAAATCTTACCTGGATATATTTTGATTCTTGTAAAAGTGGAATTGAATGCACAGAATGAAGCGTATAAAGTTGTCGCCTTTAACTTCAGCCTCATACTTCAAGGAACATTTAGTGAATGTTATTTGTTTTAGATTTGGAGAAGATCGATTTGATGGTGATTTTATAGGGGCTGACCTTACAGAGGATGATATTATAGGGGCTACTTTTGGCTACTCTAGGTTCTCAATGGTTAGAGAAGATCGGCATTGGATGTGAAGATTACTTCTTGGAAGAAGGAATGAAATACGGCGTGACACATTGATGTCTGTCTTCTAGATGACTTCTTGGAAGAAGGAATGAAATGCGGCGTGACACTTTGATGTCTGTCTTCTAGATGACGTCTTGGAAGAAGGAATGAAATGCGGCGTGACACTTTGATGTCTGTCTTCTTTCTGTAAGCATTGCATTGTAACGGGCAATTAAGATTTGTGGCTATGAATTACCCGAGTGGTTTGCCGAGGTTTTTGTGTATGACAAGGACATGAATAGCATCACTGCCACACAGAGAGCATATCGTAAGAGGCGACTTACTAACTAGCTAACATGGCATAACACCGGCCATATGTGGTTTGTTTAGAACATAATAGATGGAGCCTAACTGACTGCGGGGCTACTTTGCTCTAGTGTTTGAGTCCATTAAGATGGACTTGCACATCTGTTAGCCACTCTCCGTAAGCGCTTGTCCCAACGCAGCCGAGTATTAAGCTGCTTGAGCCTAGTCGGCTAAGCAGGAAACCCTTCTACCGGCTACATTAAAATCGTACCAGAGCTGGGACACGCACAGGTGCATTTGCCCTGTAGAAGTACAGGTCGTCTAAGAACTAAGAAGATATGAATTTACATTTGTACTTCTTTAATAAATGGGATAGATACTTTCCAAATACTAAACTTCACTTAACTTAACTTAACG
Organism: Ariolimax columbianus; assembly: GCA_036924085.1. Taxonomy (NCBI): domain Eukaryota; kingdom Metazoa; phylum Mollusca; class Gastropoda; order Stylommatophora; family Arionidae; genus Ariolimax; species Ariolimax columbianus. Next base: position 24,137,461 of record JAVGWX010000004.1, on the reverse strand, counting down.
TCTTTATACTGGTTTAGAAAACTCTACAGTCTGTATTCAATCAGTTTCTTGGAGGGTGGTTTTTACCGATGTGCAAGTCCATCTTAATAGACTCAAATACTAGAGCTAAGTAGACCCGCAGCCAATTAGGCGCCATCTATAGCAGCAAACCACCTGGGAAAAGGTGCACATAACTTGGGTAGATTTTTAATTAGAATTGTGTGCGGGCAGAGGCCGCTAAGCCTACTTTTTTCGATATCCAACTCTCAGACGTTTTAAAGTGCTCGAAATTGAACACGGGAGTCCGATATCATTAACCAGATATCAGGGACATTTTTACCTGAAGATCCATCATAAAAAAATTATCGCACCCGAGACGGACACCTTACCCCAGGACCATTGAGTCCCATGTGTAATTGTCTTCTCTATTATGGTTATTCTTTCCTCCATTTCTTTACTAATCATCAGTTTAGAGTCAGCCAAGTCTTCAGGTTGGAGAATTCGAATTATCGAGTCTCAAGTCAACAATGTTTGTGATTTATTCAACATGGTCTCCACAGCCCCAAAGTCGTCCATAATGGAGGGAATCAATTTCTTTCAAACTTGTTTCGATATGGTAGCTTTAACTTCTACCCATGCATCTGTAATTGTTTTAATATCATTGGTGCTTGGTTTCTAATGCCCTGTAATTGTTTGCTATTAGTCTTAAGAAGTGTACGAGCTGTCGATTATGCTAAGGTTAGCGTACGATTTATTTTACTAACATCCATGACTGGCTACTATGTAGGCTATGATCAGTTCCTAACTTCCGGTGTCTAACATGGCGTCACACTTTGAGAAAAGTTGGCAGGATAGAAAGAACAACAGAAGTTATGTCGGAGTATTTCACAATTTCTTCAGGCATCAGACAGGGTTGTGTTCTCTCATCACTCTTCTTTGTCACTTACATGAATAAAATCACACAGAAGGCAAATACAGAACAGGAAAGTACCAACGAATTGCTCTTCGCAGACGACCAATGTTTGATCCATCCCAATGAATATAACCTACAAGTTCATATTGAGTCACTGTTCCTAAACTGTCAAAAGTACGATATGAACATGAACACATACAAAAGAGAGACAACGAACACAGGTAGAAAGCACATCACACTTGATAGTCATGGGAATGAAACAAAAATAAAGCAGGTACAAGAATTTAGGTATTTGGAAAATGTTTTTAACCGAGGACTGCAGACTCGATAGAGAGGTAGAGACGAGAGTGCAGAGGGCGATCGCTTTCACCTAACAGCTTTCTCCACACCTAAGACACTCAAGATTTCCCTCGAAGTAAAAAAGCAGATGATTAAATAGTACCTTCATCCTAACCCTTTGCTGCCAATATCAGACATGAAGATTGAATAAAGCCAATAAACGAAAGTTAGCCACCTAGGAAATGCAGTGCCTACCAATGGTCACTAACACCAGAAGAGACAGAATCACAAATATGAGTATTCGGAAGAAGGTTGGAACAATTCCCTGGCTACAGTACATGGAGAGAATGAATTAGTTTGGCTACATTGTGAGAATGCAACCAATTCACATTGTGCGAATGCAACCAATTCACATTGTTCGTGCAACTTTTTACAGAATAATAGCAGCAAAAGGAAAGGAAGGTAGACTAAGGAAAATGGGGATAGTCAGCGTAAACGAGACCTGTCGTAACATCGGCAAAAACGTTATTCTAGCCATGAGAAAGGCGAAAGACAAATACATACCACGACACTGGGCTACGACCCGGTAGAAAGTAAGACGACAAAAGAAGAAAGAAGAAGTTCAGTGTACGCTTCTCTGTCAAACAAAGAATCTCATTGTTTCAGTTAGATGTATCAGCACACCTAGGATCCTTTATGAATATTTCAAACACAAATACACCTGATGAATATGAACAATTTTAAAGACCTGTGTTGTGTACGGCTTTCGAAATCCAATCAAATCAAACTGATGGAAAACTAGGTTTAAAAACATGTTCGGAAATTGTTCGTAAGAGCGAACACGAGTTCATCTGCAGAGATTCTGGTTATACTCGAAGACGTTCTCACGAGCGAGTATTCGCAAAGCGGGTATCGTATAGCGGGGCACTGCTGTACATTGTATGATGAGAACATGCCTCATCGATATTCTCTTTCATTTGCCTGAAGCTGTCTTATACTTTGTCTCTATCCAAGTGTATATCCAAGTTGTTAGAAGATCTATACCCGCGCATCTAATTGACTACACATAATATATACATCGTTTATCAAAAGTTTCAAACACTGAGCACTTTTTTATTTGTTTGAACTGACACTATAACAGCATAGAAGTATCCATCCGACTGTATTATATATGACAGTGGTTGACATTTGCGGTTTTTAATGACAGAAATAAAAACATGTATTTTTATTTCCCATTATCGCCTACTGTTTTCCTTGCTTACAATTGATGGCATTTCTGCAGATATCGTGACATAATGCTATTGTTTTCAAGAGTATTTATTCTTCCACACTTTCTTATGTTAATCTTATTCATTGATAAAAACGTTAAAATGGAGTTCTGTATTCTGTTTCGATTGTCTTTGCTGACACCGCATGAGAAACCATAACAAGTATAAGACAACTTCAGAATGGCTTGAAAGTAATAAATCAGTTGTCGCCCTTACACCAACGACCATTACAAGAAGCTCAGTGATGCACATACAGACAGCTCATTTCCTCGGTGTTTGTAAAGCGAAACAGGCAGTATCGCAGGTACACTGAGCAGTAAATGAGAAAATGCCGTCTTGTGATTCATGGAAGACACAGCGGATCGATACTTGGGGTAGGGTTGGTTATAAAACCACTAAAGGCATAGATCAAACATGACAACAGAATGAGATCATGTGAATCGTTCTAGAATTTCAATCCGTGTTTACTTAACTTAACGCCTTTATACTGGCCTGGAAGACTCTGAAGAGTCTGTTTACAACAAGTTGATTTTACATTTCCTTGATCTAAACACTATGCGCATCCAATATATTATTGAATGCATTAATTAAGCCTGTCTCCACTATTTCCTGTGGTAATGCATTTCAAGCATTCACCAATCTCTGACTATAAAAATATTTCCTAATCCTTAATTTCTTTAGTTAATTAGTAACTGTGCGCTCTTGTTCTAGTTGATGGTTGTATTTGGAAAAAAACTTGTTATAGTCTAATTTAACCTTTCCTGTGATTATCTTATAAACCTCTATTAAGTCATCTCGAATTCTTCTCTTTTCTAATTGTAATTCTGGAATCCCACTATCAGTTTCGTCGCTCTCCTTTGTATGCTTTCCAGCATGTTTATATCTCTTTTACGATAAGGACTACACACCTGTACACAGAACTCCAATGTTTTACACAGTTTGACAATCACTTTCTTACTCCTATGTTTAATATTTATTTTTATCATACTGAACATTGCATAGCGCCAAGGGCCTAGAACAAATAACGACATCAGTCCATAAACATAGTGAAGACCAGAATCTAATAAAAAATACAAAGGTAATGACAACTGGCAAGACAAAACTCCAACCTAAAATCGAGATATCTGGCGAACAGATTGAAAATGTTGCACACTTTGAATATCTGGGATCAATACTAAGCACACTTTGAATATCTGGGATCAATACTAAACAGGAATGGAGACTACAAAAGAAATAAGAAGACGACTGAATATGGCAATGCAGAAGATAAGGAGTGTGCAGAACCTATGGCATAATATAAACAAAGAACTACAATTAAAGATCCTAAAAACATGCATTTTTCCTGTGGCAACCTCTGGATGTGAAACATGGACGATTACAACAATAATATGAGCGAAGATCGGTGTTTTTGAAACACAGTGCTACAGAAGGGTCCTGAAAATTCCATGGACAAAGAAAGAAACAAATAAATCCATCCTGCAAGGCCTGGATGTGGAGGAGAATTGGCTCATAAATGCTGAATATCCGTCTAATGGAGCCTACATAATGTTAGCTGACGCTGAATGTCCGTCTAATGGAGCCTTCATAATGTCAGCTGACGCTGGATGTCCGTCTAATGGAGCCTTCATAATGTCAGCTGACGCTGGATGTCCGTCTAATGGAGCCTTCATAATGTTAGCTGACGCTGAATGTCCGTCTAATGGAGCCTTCATAATGTCAGCTGACGCTGGATGTCCGTCCAATGGAGCCTTCATAATGTCAGCTGACGCTGGATGTCCGTCTAATGGAGCCTTCATAATGTCAGCTGACGCTGGATGTCCGTCCAATGGAGCCTTCATAATGTTAGCTGACGCTGGATGTCCGTCCAATGGAGCCTTCATAATGTTAGCTGACGCTGGATGTCCGACACCAAATTTTCAACAATTCTTGTTGGTTTTTGGTTTTGTCCCATGGGT